>PISX010000734.1:0-244288 GCA_004024625.1 Mellivora capensis | reverse complement strand
ATATTATATTATATTATATTATATTATATTATATTATATATTACATTAATATATTTTAAAGCTTTTGAGGGGGGCCTTTCCATCCTTTTGTTCCTAATTCAGCCTTTTCTCTTCCATTGTACTGGACTGTTTTCCTCATTTCTGCCTTTCTTTCTCTTTTATTGTCCCTAGGCCAAATTTGTTTTCAAAAGCTGCAGAGTGGTAATAAAGCATGAATTTAATAATTCATGAAAGATATTAAATTGTTACAAATCACACAAAATGTTCAATAGAGAAATGTGCAATTGTCTTCATTCCTAGTGAGAAAATTAATAATTAAATGTGTATATAAATTAGCTGTTAACCACTTATATTACAGAAAGTTAACTAATGTAATTCATTTTAACAAATTCATAAGGAGTACAAGGTAAGAGTGACTTGAATATTTTTAAAAAAATAAATACTTCTGTACTGCTTCAAGTTAGCACTGAAATGAAAAAGCAGACATCAGGACAGAGAGAAAGGAAAAACAAAGACCTAAATGATTCTTGACATGGATAATCAAAATTTTGAATAAGAAAAAGTCCAGGGGCTCCTGGGTGACACAGCCCAGTGAGCGGCTTTCTTCTGCTCCATGGTCCTGTGAATCGCCAGGTTGGGGCTCCCTGCTCAGCAGGGAGTTGGTTTTTCCCTCTCCTCCTGCCCATTCCCTCCCAGGCTCCAACTCTCACAGATGCTCAGGCCCTCACTCTCTCTCTCAAATAAACAAAGTCTTAAAAAAAAATAAAAAGATAAGAATAGAAAGTCTAAAACTCATTAGCACTAACAGCAGTAAACCTGAAACTGACTAAAATCACATCTAAAATGAAATTGTAGTGGGACTCCTGGGTGGCTCGGTGAGTTAAAGCCTCTGCCTTCGACTCAGGTCATGATCCCAGGGTCCTGGGATGGAGCCCTGTATCAGGCTCTCTGCTCAGCAGGGAGCCTGCTTCCTCCTCTCTCTCTGCCTGCCTCTCCCTACTTGTGATGGCTGTCTGTCAAATGGATAAATAAAATCTTAAAAAAAAAAAAAAAAGAGACTAAGGGTTCCCAATTATGACTAACACACGGCTTTTAAAATGAAATTGTATGATATTATTTAATTTTTACATAGTAAGAATATGTAGAATGGTTTTTTTTGGTTTTTGTTTTTAAATATCTACCAGATAGAATTTTCCTTCTAAATGCCAGGCGGTTTGCATTCGTTATCTCACTTACTCTTTGTAGTCGTGGCTTTATCCCCTTTTTTTTGTAGGGGACAATACAGAAAGAGATTAAGTGGCCTCCCCAATGTAAAACACCTAGTGCGAAGCCCAGCAAGAACCTTGCTTAAGAACTGTCTCACTCCAAAATATGTCCTCTTTTCACCACAGTACGGGCTTTACAGGCCAAAGACAGAATGTTCTCCTTCTGATAATGCCCTGAAGTTTTGAAAATGAAAGTAATCAAGAACTACCTCCACAGCATTTTAGCAAAGTGGGATTTGTTCTCAGAGCCAAAGATTAGTTGAATAAGGACATGAAATACTCCCTTGTACTTTAAATGACTTAGAAACAATGTCATTACATATTGTACCATAATTTTAATCAGGTAGTTTCATCAATGTTAAGTAATCAAAACTTTTATGGATTAATACTTGAATTCAAAGTGTTTTCCCAGTTTATCTAACAGACTTCAAGATGACTCATGTTCTTTACGAGCATTTTACACTTTGTTTTGTCTGTAAAATTTTTTTAAAATGTGTCAATAAGGACAAATGAAACTAAGAACAATTTAATTGAAACATACGTTTGATATACAGACACATATCTTAGAACTATCACATTTTTCCAACACAGATCAATGCAATAAGACAATAAATTTTTCTTTACAGGTGATGTTATCGAAATCTACAACTCGGTCAAATCTACTAAAGCACTTGGGTGTTGCAAGTTAATTTGCAAGAGAAACGAGTTATGTAAAAGGAAAGGCTGAATGGATTTTGGAGAACACATAAATAGTCAGAAATTTTAGGAAAAGGCAGAAGATTTTTCTCAGCAGAGAAGCTATGAGGCTTAAACATTAACCCTAGACACAGAAAATTGTGAAATTTTAAAAATGTTTTTAATGAACCAAAACATGGGTTTTAGACCACTGGTGTCTCTCACACACACACAAATTTAAAGATAGGCCAGTGAAGTGCATTCTGCGGAGGGCCACTGGGTGTTTTTGTTTGTTTATTTTGTTTTGACATTTAAAGGTAGAAAATTATAATACATTCAGCTCTTGGTATCTTGGAAACAAGAAGCAGTAAAAATCACCTTAGGAAGAAAACATTTAAAGAAATGCAGAGCTGACCAGTGTCAGCTGGCTGTGTAGGAGTCAACTCATAGCAGACGTTGGGATGCCAAGCCATTGTGAAGCAGCAGGACCATGTGAATATGCCTTCTGTAGTAGAGGCATATATACATATATATGTAGTAGAGGCAATATGCCTTCTGTAGTAGAGGCCAAGTTTTTTGGTGGTTGTTTTATGAATTCAGATTCCACTTCCCTTTTCTCTGCACTGAAGTTTAATGTTTTCCTTTTCTTTTAGTTTACCCGGTGACTGGAGAAGAATTGTGTTTTTCTCCCTATAGTTAGACACATAACAAAACTTTCTCAGAGTTCATGTGGGGAGCAGATATTAAGCACTTCTGAACCATCCTCAGGGACAGATCCTGTTAAAATTCTTGCTCCTCCATGAAGAGAACTGGCAGCTTTCTGTGAGTGATCATCACACTTCATCTAAACCATTTTCCCTTTTCAAACAGTTAAGCAGAATTAACTGCAGGGAGAGATGAAGCCCTTCTTCGGGTTAGAAGGAATGGGAGAATCTTGCCTGTGGAGCCCCAGGAAAGTAAACACCTGGTATCTACTTTCTTATTCCTACAGAATTACAACACCATTCACTCATTTTTGTTTTCCACATCATCAAGATCTAAATCTCGGTTTGTCGTACGCTTTGTGTGTGTTCCTTCTTCTGCCATTCCCAGACATCTCTCTGTTTCAGGTCGTCATTATTTCATATTTAAATTATAGATAAAGCCTCCTAGCTAAACAGCTAGCCTCCTTTCTCTCCTCTCATGATCCCATGTCATACCTTCCTGTCATTAGAATCTCTTAATCAATCCATTGATCAAACAATAAAAATCAATCACATTACTTTTCTAGTCCAGAATCTCAGTAATTGCAATTTATTTATAAATTTTATAATTCATTTTAAACTGCACAACATGAAATGATCCAAATAGCTCAAACATGTCATCTCTCCCTGCTCTGTTAATTAGCCTTTTGCATAGTTAGTTGTTTATTTTCTCTCACTTGCACGGGGTTAGATTATTCCCTCCTCTAACTCTTCCTTATCCTCATTCTTTCTTTCCATCACTACCATCTTCATATGAAATATCTTCTACTACTTCTCAGCTAACATTACTAAATTGCTCTGTAATACTTGAAAGGATTATTTGACATCTTGATAGGATTACTAGTGGGTTGCCAGAAATTAACCTATGGTTATTTCATGCACTCACGCCATTTATCTCCAAGGATTTAATGCATGATTTTTTAATTTCTTAAATGATCCCATAGTTGTTTCTTAGTATTAAATAAAATGCCACACAGATGGAGCTAATTAGTATTATGTGAATATAAATTATATAAGTAAGTACTTTATTGTGAAAGAATAAGATAAGACAATACAAGCTGTTAATTGTGAACATACACCGCTGCAGCTGAATTTATGGTAATGACTTCATACTATTCCCTGCGACAAGGGATACGTTTAAAGTTTTGGCAAGAAAATCACAAACCACCACTCATCTGCTGTTAATTACTCATTGTGCAATGGGCATTATATGCTAGGTAATTGTAATAAAACATCAATGTCATCTTCCCTGATGTCATTATGTTCACATACTAAACACCCAATACTGTTAAAGAAATTTTAAGAAGTGATTCCTTGATTTAAAGCATATTTTATCATTAATGATGTTGTAGATAAATTCTTATGAGTAACACATAAACTCCATATGTGTGTGTATCTGTAAGTGCATATCATACACACACACACGCACACACACATATATATATATATGTATAGTATGAAAACAATGAAAATGTTTTTCAGAGTAGACAGTAGTAGTAGAAATTATTCTTCTATTGAATTATTGATTTAATCTAAATAAATGTTTCTATTAACAAAGACCTAAAATACTGTAGGACATGTCTGTCCATATTTAACATAAATTTGCAACATAGACAACAATAAGGAAAGTGAAAATACATATACTGAGAATACGTTAAGTTTTATTAATGAAAACAAATCCTAAAATGCAGTTTGGGAAATAATGTAATAGTATTATAAATTAATAGTGGCATTCCATGCCGTCTGACTAGTGAAAGTAACATTTTTCTCAAAAACTTCAGAATATTTTGGTAAACTTATTTATGACAAGTGTTGAGATTTTTATTATTATTATTATTATTATTATTATGTCCAGTTAGCCAGCATATCGTACATCATTAGTTTTTCATGCAGTGTTCAATGATTCATTAGTTTCATGTGACACCCAGTGGTTGTCACAACATGGGCCCTCCTTATTGCACCGGCCCTCCCTAATACCCATCACCCAGTTACCCCATCCCCCCACTCCCCTGTCTTCTGTAACCCTCAGAAGCTTCCTTCTGAGTAAACTTGTTTCCTGGAGTGTTGTGTTTTTGTTGTTATTGTTCGTTTGTTTGTTTTTCCCTCTAGCTTTTGATTCTGAATCTTAGGTGACCTTACCAAGAGATAAATGTCAACTCCCTAATTTCTATAGAAGGCACTTGGTTTCTTTGTGTATTTTTAAAGCAAAGCAAGTAATATGTTGAGGTAGTTCTTTATCACAGATTTAATGTTCTTATCCTTTTAAAATAAATCAGTAATTTTTATGGAGTATTTTTTTATGGGCAATGAACTCGGCAAGGTCAGAGAAGTAAGTATGTGATAGACAGCTCTTTCTGTCAAAGAAGTTTACTTGGGAAGATGACAGTAAAAATAAAATTGTACACTTTAAAGAAATCCCAACATAGTAGTTGAAGAGAGTAGTTGAAGACATTTTGGAATCCAGGCAATCAGAAACTCTTCACTGAACCTCTCTCATGTGTCAGACCCTGAGATAAGTCCTGGCATATAATGATGGTAAGCTAGTGAGATGGGAGCAGAAGATATGGTACAGATGTGATAGCAAGTGATTTTACTAATGAAAATTGTTACAGCAATTCTAAGGAACTATCGCCAAGGAAGTGATAAAAATTGAGCTGAATTTTGAAGAATGGATAGAATTTAAATCTGTAGAAAGGAGAAGAGCCTCCCATGCATGTAGAATATAGTGAACAATTAATTACTCCTTGGGAGGAACTTTGATGCAGGGAAGTCTATGGGTTGTTTGGGGGGAAGTAGGAATGTGGCCGTAGTGAAGTTTTCGGGGAAGGACTGAGATAGAGAAAGTTAGAAAGTTAGAAAAGTTGACTGAGACCTGATTGTGAGGAACTTTCAGTGCTGGGCTGAAAGAAGCTGAATTTAGGAGATTGTTACTGAAGGGTTTCGTGTCTTGTACTATTCAACCACATGCAATTACCAGTGCTTAGACCCCTCTGTAAGCTTGATGTTTCTCCCATTAACATCCCAGCAACGCAAAAGACACTAGAAGGTAACTGAAGGAGTTTGAATGGCAGGGTTGTATTAGGAGTGGCATACTTTATTGATATATATTTTTCTAAGCTGATAAATTATGGGGAGTGAAAGGAAAAAATCTGCCTGAATTTGGAAGGCTTTCTGGAGAGGTTTGATTACTTTTAAAAAAGTGAAACTAAAAAATATTTATGAGCTAGACATTGGACTTTTAGCATGTTTAAGTTGTGCTGTGTACATAGATATCTCCAACAAAATGGAATGTCAACTTCCTAATTTCTATAGAAGACACTTGGCTTCCATAGAAGACACTTGGTCTGTCTACATGTATATATGTGGGTATATTTACTTAATAACTATAAATTAGAAAATTGACACTCAACATTGAATTCTGTATTTTTCAGTTCCTGTTTAAAAAACAGTTGTAAAAACAAAAGTGTATCTCAACAGTCCATTTTTCAAAATACATTGTTTGGTTTTCTTTTTTTTTTAACTTAATGAAAAGGTTAATAAGCTGTGTGTTATTTTATAGGATATGCTTCTGTCACTCACTGTTTTGTTGACATATTTATCCATGTGATTGCATGTTGCTGCAAAGCACTCATTTTCAATGCAGTATAATATTCCAGAGTGTACGTATACTATTGCCAGGTTTTTTTGCTGTTAAAAGCCATCCTGCTGTGAACATTTTTCTTTACACACATTCCTGTGCAAGAGTTTATCTTGGTATTTAACTGTAAATGGACAAGTTGTAGATTAAATAAATCTCATGAATTAAAACAAGTTACTTATGACTTTCAGAATTAGAAACTAAAACCCTGTGTGGTTTTTAGCACAGTCCTGGTAAATTTTGAGAAGTGGATTTAATATAAGATAGGGTACTGATTTCTTGCATCCGAAGTACCTCTCATTAAGTACTTGTAAGTAGTGGGTAAACATCCCCATGGTAAACTGTTCCAGTGTTTCCATGAGACTCTCTCATCCTAATACCTATGCCCTGGTTCTTTCAGGATATGAAATAATACGTTAGAGTCCTTTAAGGTTGTTCAACAAAGGAAGCTTTATAGTGTCACAGTATGCCACACTATCAGCTCCCCCAAACAAGGCACATAATATTTGATACTTTTAAGCAAGCCCAGTCTGACACAGTATGATATTCATCCTTAATTCCTTTAAGTGTTGAAAAGGATACCTGGCAAAAACATAAATTCCTCATCATTAATGCTTCCTGATACAAAGGGATATATATGCAAAAGGAACATAAAGATACCACTGTTTACTTCCTAATATTCTGTAGTGAAGATTAGCCATGCCAGTGCAAATGAGCAATTTGTGCTTTGGTAATTCTCCTGGGTTGGATTATGTCAGTGGCATAGAGAATTAGATATAAATCTCCAAATCATAATAAAGTACTTTTACAGAAAGGTATTAGAACTTTCTACAGGCAAACTGCCTTTATTTATAACTCCTCCTCAAGGAAGCAATTCCCAGATGGCTATTGTCTGTAAGCATAGTATTTGCTTCCATTTTTACAATTGTGTTTGCTTTCTGTTCCCACTTCTGTGTTAATCTCAGGACCCAGCTGTTGACAGTTACATTGATTTATCAGCATCAGAGTCTAACTGGAAGCTTACTATTATTTTCCTCATGGGCTTGCCAGCCTAAACATATGACCTTTTTCCTACTATAATGCCATTTAGAAAAGATCAGATTGCTTGGTTTTTTAAAGCTGCTTGCAAAACAATATTAAATAGATTAGAAGTCCATTAATGCTATCATCATTATTTTTTAGCTCAGGCAAGCTCTGTGATAGGTGATTGCCCTCATTTTATATATGCATAAATATTATGTAATATAAGTATAATGATATATTAAAATAGGTAGAAACACATGCAATGGGGTAAACATGTTTAATCTTTATGTTTGCATATATTTTGAATAAATATCATTTAATGAATATGTTTTCTCACCTTATGTTGCTTAAATTTTAGCAGAGTGTATTAGAGTCACTTTTTCTTTGATCATTCTAAATATGGTAAGACAGGATTCAAAGACAATTTAAAAATGTGGTTTCTTTATTCATAAAATCAATTCTCAGACCTTTTCCCCCCCACAAGATGTAATTCACATGAAACTGCCTCTTTAGAATTTTGAGGTACCCACTTTCCCATATGTAAACTTGTGTGGTGATAATTCTATGTGCCATTCTAATAAGAGACATTCCATGCCTGTCTCCAACCTTGTCAACTTGACTTTGTAAAAATAGGTACCTCAAGATATTTAGAATTTCTACTTTTTTTTCCTTAATATTTGTCCAGTGGTCTAAACGAGATTTTGAAGTCTGCCTGACAATTTTTGTTGCTCTTGCTTTTGGTTTCTTTTCTGGGAGGTGTTGGGAGGGTTGAAATTTTCCACCATGAAGTCATACACCTTCAGCATGACCTTGATTTTTTTTTCTCTCTGCACTAATGAGACCCTGGGTAGCTCTTATTTAAGGAAACTGCTTTTGTCTTCTTGACCATATTAAATTGTTCATAGCTGACTATGGGTAACCTATTGCTTCATGTATCTACATTTTGAGTACATTCAAAGGGCCTTGAGAACAATTCTTAGTTTTATTTTGGGTGTCATGATTAAGAAGATTACACTGTATTTCTTCCAGTTACCTGCTGGAGGCAGTGATCTTGTATTTATTTTAGCAATGAAATTGGATATAACACGATCACTTTCTCTGCAATAGCTATGCCATGACGAAACAGCAGTTTAAAGGTCAAATACAACAGAACCTAGAAAACACAAATTATAGATTCTGTCCTTAACCTAACTTAGTACTAAATACTGATTTAAAAAATGGGTCCTCTGATAATTGCTGTGTGATTTTTTTCCAGATAATAATATATTGCAGAAACGTTTACATTAAGATAGTCAGAAAAGTTAATTATTAATGGCAATTTGTTTAATACTAAATTATGAGTAGCCACTTAATACCTCGGTCCATCCATCAAAAATAGTCAATTAGCTAATATTTAATGCCTGACACTGCATTAAGCGAAAACTGCATTTGGATGTTCTCATTCCCTACTGAGTTTTGAGTCCTACGCAATTTTAACTAGTTCAGGGTCCTGGCAAAGCAAAATCAAACTTTATGTAAATGTGTTCTCTGTCATTCAGTCCCTACATGGGGAATAATTCTGGGAAGCCCAGGAAATTCTAAAATTTGGCAACACAGGGTTATGCATTGCCGTTATCTTTTTTAATGAGCTGGGAGTGGTGAGGACTAGGAAGGAAGAGGATGACTCAGTGTCCCCTACTCACCAAGGATTCATGACTTATTCAAATACGAAGAAGCCTTTACCACTTTGATTCTCTATCCTAAAAAGAACACTGGAATATATTGAAAATAATCATATTCAATTGATTATATTTCAGAAAGCAAAAAGCGTGGTTTTTGTTTTGTTTTCATATACACAAAAATCATGGGAAACTAAATAAGAACACCATATAAATACTACTACACATTTATAAATGGGCCACACGAGCTCACCTTATAGGAACTCTTAAGAACTATTTTCACTAGGCTAGTCACATTTCCACATGTGATCACGGACCACATTTGTTACTTCCAATGTCAATGTTAGATTTGTCATCCTCAGTTAAGGGAACCAACGCAACTTCTGTTAGGTTGTTGTTAGTTGATGTATATTGGGTATGTGTTCCATCTTTGGTTCCTTACAAAAAATATGTAAATGATGATATTTGCATTATTAGAGTGGCGTTTTGAATTTAACTCTGAGCACTTTGAGTCCAGAAAAGCAAAAGTGTATCATTGTGAGAGGACATTTGCCTTCCTCCCAGGAGAAAACGAGTGAGGAGGAAACTATAGGAAAGCATGTCTGAAAATTAGCAAGGATGTTAATCCCCCAAAAAGGCACTCATGAAGGAAAGCATACCTAATAAACTTGAAATGTTTTATATTATTTCAGTTTTAAAATCACCATTTAAATACATGATGAGTTATTTATACCATCTGTTATACAGATATCAATGAGAGACTAGTTGATCAAATTGCTAAGGACATCTGTTCCATTTTATTAAAATTAAAGTTCATATTTCACAGTGGAAATACCCTGAATGTTAATGAGAAATTCTGGTTTTCTTTGCAGTTCAAGGGAAGGTACTGTCTTTTCTACTTCCAACACAAATCAACGTACCTATAGTAACATTAGCGAACAGACTAATGCTCGGATATTGTTATTCTCGGTTAAATATTTTCCCTAGATTCCATTAGTATCAATCACTACTGGATGTCTGTGATACTAAGATGATTAGGATATGGTCCCTGCTTTTAGGGAGCTTTGGTTATCCTGCTGAAGACAAACAAATAAGCAGATGGTACAGTGCAATCACATGATAAATGGAAGCATAAACCCGGGGTTACATAGAGGAGAAGCTAGACCTTGCTGGGAGGGCTAACTTGGAGGGAAAAAGGTGGATATTTGAGAATGTTACAAACTGATTTGCATCTTGAAAGACTAGCTGAAATGGCCAGGCAGAGAGGAAGGAGGTCAGAATGCATATTGAGTAAGAGAAAACTACCTATCTAAAAGGCATGGAGGAGAGTGAATTGTCTTGTTTGGGGAACTGGAAGTAATTGGAGGTGGCAAAAATAGTCTGGGTTTTTGTATAGGAGTTAGGAGAGTTGAAGAGTGTTGCTGAAAGGCCAGGGAGGGGCTGCATGGTAACCAGCTTGTTGTGATTTCCTTGGTATGAGGAAAGGAAGCATGGAGGTGGCGAGGTTGGACTTGTTGCTGGCTGTTCCAAAGAAAAGATTGGAAAGGAATTAAAGTAGAGGAGGTAAATTGTAATTTGTGTTATAATTTGTAGCAACCCAACAAGGAAAATGCCAGAAAGGTACAGTGTTTTTCATTGGGATAACGAAAAGGAGCTCTGGTGCTCACTTTGGAAGAAACACATAGTAAAATTGGAACTATACAGAGATTATTAGCATGATCCCTGAACAAGGATAACAGTGCAAATGTGTGAAGTATTCCTTATATTTTTGTAACCATGTGGACTGGTGGATGTTAACTATACTTTTTGTGGTGATCATTTTTGCAATATTGCAAAATATATATATGTTTATATATAACATATATATAAATTTTATATATATTTATATATTATATATATCAAATCATTGTGTTTTAATCTTAATACAATGTTATATGTCAATTATATATCAATAAAACTGGCAGGAAAAGGAGCTGTATTTTTCTATTCAAAAGGGCAATAATGAAAATAAACCCTATACAGCTTTAGAAATAAAAGAGCAGAATCAAAATCCAAGGATGGTGAAAGAACTGAAGGGTCAGTTTAATATTAACCACTGCTTATAAGATGATAGGATCTTACAACATATTATTGAGTTATAACATATTTTTGATCACAGGAGTGTAAGTAAAAAGCAAGGCCTCAAGCCAAGTGACACGTGTTAAAACACAAAGTTCAAATAAGTGAATTTAAAGATCTAACTGGCTTTATTAAATGATTCACAAATAGGCAGCATCCCACCTACAAGTAGAGGGAATCTCTGAGGGGTTGCACAAAATGGAAGATTTTTCTGGCAAGAGGGTGGGGCAAGAAAGTGATTAGCAAAAGAAAAGGATTGTTACCGAAAAGGTTTCTTTCCCTGAGGGGAAGTGGAGGGGATCTTATCATGCAGATTACTTCCTCTGCCTTTGGGTGTTGGAGAGATCCCCTGCCAGACTCATTGAAACCCATCAGAATATTCTTGACTGATGAAGACCAGATTTCTGGAGGTGATTGAAACTGCAAGTAAACTGGATATTGAGACAAGATTTGAGGACTGGGCCTAAATGACACATTTTGGGTCTGTGGTGTCCTTTTTAACATACCTGTAAGTCCTCAAGGGAAGTACTGGGCACGGAATGAGAGCACAGATACCATATGAAGGGAGAGACAGTAGGATTCTTTTCAATGGTTGTTATTTGTGTGCATTTGTTGGGTGTTTTGTGATAAACAAACAGGTACTTTAAAACTCTTAGCCTGAGAACTATTTAGGGGGTAACTTGGAAGCAGATACTGCTTGGATGCTCTTCTGCCTGGATGCTTTGGGTTAGCGTGCAGTGGGGGAAGGGGAATTATGACAGGGAATCAGTTAAGTGACAGCAACTGAAATTAGGGGGTGGTTCAGGGACAATAGAACTTATTGATGGTAAATTCAGGTTAGATGAATTTAGCGTTGACACAGTTTGTCACATCTGTTTAAAGCCAAGTAGGGGACATCCTGGTAGACAGGATTAGAGGTCAAGAGAGTGTGGTCTTTTTATTTTGATGAGTCATACTCAACTCTGTTCACCTCACTGAAAGTAAACTAGATTTGTTTAGGGTTTGTTGCTTGTTTTATGTGAAGGAGCAACATAAAAGAGGGAGACCAGATGAACAAATAACTAAGTTCTTCCTTGGAGTGAGACTGACCGGTCACAAACTCACTCAATAGTGAATACGAATATATAAAGAAGTTCTATCTTAGTCTAGTAAATGCTGCCTCAGAACCCGTGTGATGCCTTCAGATTTGTATCTTGATGGAATAGCAATGGTCATTTGGTTATGAAGGTTTGTTTTCTTGAACTTTTTTACTTTTCAAATGGTCCATTTTATTAACATTCAGAGTATACTACAAGGCTCAGTTATTTCTCTTAAATTTCGAAGACAACACGCTGGGCTTTGAGATACTTTAATCCTTTTCGGTTTAGCTTTAATCCCTTGTATTCTATGTTCATAGGAATATTTTTGGTCATTTAACTTCCTGAAAGAGAGACCTTTCCACAAATCTGTTTTATTAAGATTTATTCCAAAGGGTAGATTATTGCCTTTGAAAATGCCTTAGCTCACTATCTAATTTGTCTTTTAAAATGTCTTAGTGTGTTATAAAATACTGTTTTATTCCTATATGGGTAATGCCGTCAAGATCACTACTTTAACCCAATTTTCCTGCCTCTTCTTACTCCTTTCATTATATTACCATTGTAAATACTAAATGGTCTTCTCCCCTTTTTTTCTACCTCCTAAATTTCTCTACCTAAATTTTGTCAAAAACACCCACCCATTTGGCTTATGAAATTTGCTCCCACATGCTGTAGCTTCCAAACTTTGGAGAAAATACATAACAAGAATCAAATATGAATATCTTTAAATTGGCATGTATAATTAGCATTCTCAGACAACCATGCCATTATCAATGTATAGCACTGACTAATAATAACAGTAATACTGTCATTTATACTTTAATGGCACCTACTGGCTTCCAAAGAACGTCAATATATTTTACCTTTCCAAAAGCTGCCCTACATTTCAAGAGTGTTGCTATCAAGTAAATTTATAGAATACCTTATTCCTTCCTTATTTTTTTTTCTTCCTGACTTATTTTAAAATTCCCTCTACTCCCTTGCTTGGCTTCTACCTTCATCATAAATGATAAATGAGCTAGGATCCAGTCTCTTGTGTGTTATTCATTTTCTATTTGATGTTTCTTGTAGCCCTCGCTATTCCTCATCCCAAGCTAACCCAGGGACATATCAAAGCAATGGTAATCTGCCTATCTTATGTATACCTGATTCACATTTACTCCCATCCTATCTTCTTTCATTTGAAAAATCCTATCTCTCATATTTGCCTTTAATTTTATGGTATTCAAGCTTATCCTTCCCTAAGGAATTTGTCTTGGGATGCTCTTCATGCTTTCTTTGTTCACGCTGTGCTTATCTATGCTCATACAATTCTAGTGTCTTGGGAGTCAATCCTGAAACCTTTGGGGCCAGCAAGGAACCTGTAGGTCATGGCAAGAGAATATTTGAATAATGACTTAGAAGTAACATGCAGGCATTTAAATCAAAACCTTTCAGAAACTATGACATTGACTTCCTAACCTAAAACAGAAAGACTCAAGGTATTTCTAGCCTCTTAGAAGAAGATATGGGAGCAATTTTTTAGCACTCCATGCTTTTTCTTGATTCTGATTGGAAAATTAGGTACTCTTCTCCTAGACCTCATCTACAGTGTGATCAAAGTTCCATCTCCACTGTCCAGAGAACCTGCTATCACAGTGCTACCAAGGACAGCATGCAGATTGTACATGAGGGAGGCTGTTTTGCTACACCTTCTCTAGGCAAGCCTGGGGTAGAAATACACATATGCCCACCCGGGCAAATACAATAGATGATTGTGTTAACCTTTGTTACCAGTGCCTAAGGAAAGGTGAAGATGAAAGACTGTTGACTCATTGGACCAGATTAATCATTTTAGAACTAGCTGGGGAAAATCTGGCATGAGTCATGGAAGCGATGCACAAGAGAAATCATTAAGCTTTGAATGTTTACCTCTTCTCTGAGCAGTCCCTACTGACCGAGAAATGCATGCTGTTAATCATTAAGACATTCTCTTGCATTGCCAGTAAGCCAGAGTTGTTTCCTTCCACATCAGAGGAAGTTAAGGAAGACATCTATATGATGTGTCTGGAGATGTTCTTTATAGTCTCAATTTGTGGAAACTTCAGCATTTTGCCTAAGTAAGGTATTATAGGTCAGTTTTCCACAGGAATTGTACTAAACAGTGTGCACTTTGCAGGAATTTCTAATTATTATGCCTCACAAACAAAATGGTCAGAGGTATAGGAGGTGTTGGCATTAGGTAATGTTATAACCGGAAATTCTACCAAATTCTACCAAAGTATTCAGGGATACTCCAGTTTGGGTGACATTTGCCTTTTTATGGTCATATTTTTTATCATGCATTAACAGACTAAAAATTGCTTTTCTAAAAGTAAACTAACCCTAGTTTTCCTCTCGAGGCTGTAAGAGAATAGCTAGCATATGCTCATTAGCATTATTTCAAATGGAGTCCACTGGAGTTCACAGAGAACCTGCTTCACATTAATATGTTCTTTGGATAGTAATATCATGGTTAAATATGGAATAATTGTCCATATATTTTTATTCTGACTTTAAAGAATTAAAATGAGCTCATCAGAAATGGGAATTTTGTCTGAATCACCATTTTCCTAGTCTACTAATAAGCTGGTAGAATCAAAAGCTAGAGGAAGAGAAAAAAGAAAATAACAGATTGTTTCAATTTTTTTTCTTTCTGTTTTATAGTTTGTTTGCTTATAGATTTCCAAGTCAGTCTATATCTGAATTCAGAGCTATGGCTGCAACAATCGAGTCTGAGACTCGAAAATCAAGCAATCAATTTCTTTTCTCTCTCTCCCTCTCTTTCATTTCATACACACACACACACACACACACACACACACACACACAGAGACACTCAAATATAATGTAAATGGAGAATTGATTTATCAGAGACAACTGAGACTCCAGGGATTTAAGCTTTCTAAATACCAGTAAAAAGTGTATTTGGTTTGATTCTATTGATCAAGATGTTGCTTTTTGCCTCTGTTAAGTACTATTTGATATTTGAATTTTCTGTGAGTTGTATATGAGGTCAGGGAGTCCACACCTTATAAAACCTACATTTGTCTAAAGCTTAGGTGGATTTAAGGAGTCAAAGCAGAATATTCTCTCAGAGCAGTAACTCTGACACAGAAGCCTCATATACCAAGAATACATTGAGTACACATCATAGGATAAGAGCTTTAAGTTGGAATTAGGCTTCTAAAAATAACTGCAAGTGCTCAATCTTTCTGCTTTTTACACAGTGGAGGATTTCCTAGGCTCATCCTGTTAGATTGCATAATTAATATACCAAGTTCTAGCATTGCCTATAATTTAAGGCTTTATTTGTTTGTCTGCAATTTAAGGTCATGGCTTTAGAATTAAGTAACATGTGCTGTTGCTGATTTGTGTAGTTACTATTTTGCTATAAACAAGAAGGTGAATTTTGGGCACTTGGGTGGCTCAGTCAGTTAAGTGTCTGCCTTCAGCTCAGGTCATGATCCTGGACTCCTGGGATCGAGCCCCATATCGGGCTCCCTGCTCAGCGGTGAGTCTGTTTCTCCCTCTACCTTTCACCCAACTCGTGCTCTTGCTTTCTCTCAAATAAATAAATAAAGATGAATTTAAAGGCATTTTCTTTCTTTCTTTCTTCTTTTCTTTTCTTTTCTTTTCTTTTCTTTTCTTTTCTTTTCTTTTCTTTTCTTTCGTCCAAGATGCCTCTATTATAGACACACACAAATGGGACTGTGGTTGAAGCTGCAGGTTCTATGTTCTGCAACTGTTACATAAACTTATGCTTCCCACACTCAGACTCATCTCTTCTAATCTGGAGCAAAGCTATTTTTGTGGGTTGAAATGTGCCCCCAAAAAAGATTTGTTGAAGTTATAATGCCCAAGTGGCTGCCAATGTGACCTTATTTGTGAATAGGATCAAACAGATGTCATCAAGTCATGATGAGGTCATTAGATGGGCCTTAATCCAGCATGACTGTTGTCCTTACAAGAAGAAGAAAACATCCTGTGACAACAGCAGCAGAGATTGGAGTGATGTGGCCACAAGCCCAGGAATGCCAATAATTTACAGCCTCCACCGGAAGTTGGAAGAGTCAAAGGAAATCCGGCTGACTTTACTACCAAAGTTTTAGGTTACAGAACAATGAGAGAATAAATTTCTTTGGCTTAAAAAAGAGAAAGCATCTTTCTAAAGTAACAGGATAATTTTAACTGGTATCATTTATCTTTTAAACTTGTGATAGAAATAACTTTAGCATAGGGAAATAGTTTTCTATACAATTAATGAGCCACTGACCTAATAAACATGCATTTTTCTGAAATAGGTAACTCTATGGTAATTTCGGGTAATACAGATCACAGTAGATGCCCTCATCATTTTGCCCAGATAAAATGTAATAGTAATTAGACTTGTAATATCACTTTCAAAATAGCCATGTTTTAACCCCAAGCCATGGTTGATTTTTTCCCTCTTAAATACCCATATGTAAGCAGAGTACAGGATAGCAATTATTAAGCAATTACAGCTTAAATTACAGCTGTACTATGTCTGCAGTTGGCAGGTCAGAAACCCAATGGGAAGATACTACATCTTATCATGAGGCCATAGGCAAGTTAATGAAACTCTGAACTTTATCTTCCTCAGTAAAATGAAGATAATAAAGGCTGTTCTAGCTGTTATAATGTTGCTGTGATCATCACCAGGTCAAATTATATACTTATTGTAAGAGATCTATATAAACCATGCTCGATGTTTTGTTGGTAGTTGTTGGTAGTTTTGATTATTGTAGTGACTGTGCCACACTAATGGAAGCAATACTTGCAGGCAAGTAAAAACATGAGCATTTGTTTGTTTGTTTGTTTGTTTGTTTTTCAATCCTTAGGCAAACTGGATGAGACCATGGGCAAGTAATAATATTTTCTGACTTTGAAATGTGTTGTTCCTTGCATATTAGATTAAAATAAAGTTGGATAGTATGAATACACTTATTTATGTGTGTATTTAGCTAGTTGGTTATTTTAATCATAAAATTAGGGATATTCTTAAACTCCACTTGCCCATAGAAAGGATAGCCTAAAGTTTTGTCCAGATCTCATGCAATTCTATGAGTCTATAGCTATGTCAGTCTACCAAAGGGAAAAAAAATTGTTTCATGGGTCAAATCTTTTATTTTATTTCACTCTCCCTTCCTAACTCTGGTGGCTGAGCCCTAGTCCAGTAGCAAATCAAGGTAGAAAAAGAAAAAACAGAGAAATTTATCATACCATCATGCTACTACATGGATATGTTAAATGTTAAGGAGGGCAAATTCTACCATTACTAGGGTAGGATTTCAGAATCTGTTATAGGTGAGAGTTTCATTTTTGGAATAATGGAAAAACTAGTTTAACCTCAACATCAATAACCAATTATTAAGTTTCTTGCCAGCTTACACATTTCTTTTCTACATGGCTTAAATTCTCTATAGTTATGCTGATCTCTGAACATCAGATTTTAATAAACTTCTTCATGATGTGTATGTTTGTAAAGAGATTAGAATTGTACCCAGCAGCAGAAAGTGCTATAAACAAGTTGTTAAATGAAAACACACACAGGTACACACACTATTAATAAATTTAGACCCTCATGCAGAGAACTAAGCTAGATAAAATACACCTAAACACTGTATTATATATCAGTGCTTTTATATCCAGCCACCGTATGTACCAGCCTTTTATATAACGCCTCTCATTTAATCTTCATAAGAAGTACAGATTCTTTATACATTACACATCTGTCACACAACTGACATATATGCAGATTATCTAGGATGAAAAATCCAATGCCGTGTTTCATATGGTAACAAACATTTATATAAACCAATAATTGCGTATGTAATAATTTATGTTCTCATTACTTTTTTAAAGTTTATTTATTTTAGATAAAGAGAAAGAGAGTGGGTGGGGAGCTGCAAGGGGGAGGAAGAGAGTCTCAAGCAGACTCTGAACTGAGTGCAGAACCTGTCCCAGGGCTCAGTCTCACCACCCTGAGGTCAAGACCTGAGCCAAAATCAAGAGTTGGACGCTTAACCCACTGCGCCACCCAGGCGCCCCTTATGTTCTAATTATAACACCAACCACCCAAGGGCTCCACTCAAGCTGATAAAGTTCTGAACTCCTGCTTCTTTTATATCCCAGGTGGCTGCTTTCCCTAAAAAGAGAAGTTTGAGCCTGGAGAAAAAGATTACAGTTCTTTGTTTTACTTCAATTTTGCTTTAATTTTAGCAGTTTTTAACACTACCAATATGCTAATGCCTCTAATTAGCAGAGTTAAGCAACTTGAGAATGCCATCAAAAGAGATGATCTACTAATTTGAAAATCACCGATGCAGAGTTGCTTTCCTAAAACCCATACAATGATTTAAAAAGTGCATATCAAATAATAGCCCTGGAGAAATTACATCACTCCTCATGTTCCTTTGGCCAGGTATTAGCGGATGCACACAGCATCGTTTTGTGGTTTAGATGGAACCGGCCTCTGCTTCTCGTGCACCTTCCAGACTCTGGAAGACTAAGCCTCAGGCAAGAACACCCTTCCAGAAGACTTTTCCTGTTTGGATACCAGGAACATTTACTCCATACCAGGCTTTGGGGATGGGAGGAAGGGAAGAGAACCCTTTGAGCGTTCTTGGCCAGTAGGAAACTACTGAAGTGAAGTACAATTGTGTGAGCCAACATCTTTACTGGCCCAGACTCTTTTTTTTTTTAATTTAAAGATTTTATTTACTTATTTGACAGACAGAGATCACAAGTAGGCAGAGAGGCAGGCAGAAAGAGAGGAGGAAGCAGGCTCCCTGCTGAGCAGAGAGCCCGATGCTGGGCTCAATCCCAGGACCCTGGGATCACGACCTGAACCGAAGGCAGAGGCTTTAACCTACTGAGCCACCCAGGCTCCCCCTGGCCTCAGACTCTTGAGGGGATTTTCCCTCAGAGGTTTTCTCTGACGAAAATCTGAGATAATTTTTCCTCTAAATTCCCTCAGGGTGTAGTAAGAGGTTCCCTTTTGCTAGTTGAGATGAAAACATATATTTTAGAGAATTTCTATGCTATGGTTATATTCTTAAAATGCTTGAAAATTTTGCATTAGAATTATGAATTTTATTTATATAAATGGTTAGGAAAGATGAAGCTATGATCTTCAGAATGGAGATGGTTTATACTTTAGTTCAGATAGAGCTATGATTGAATTTCAGCTTTCCCATTGACAAGTGTGTGACTTTGAGCAAATCTCTTAATTTTTCTAAGCTTTGCATTCCTTACTTGTAAGAACAATGTCAGGTTTCAAGAATTTTATAAAGAACAGGGAGTTGATATAAGAGCACCTTGCAAGGAGTACTCAGTGTATGCTAATCTCTCCCATTGTTCCTTTATATTTATGCATAATATATAAAATATGTTTACTGATATTTATGTGTGCAAAAATATGTAGATATATTTGTTTCTATTTACTTGTCCAAACAAGCAATAAAAATATTTTGCTCGAAGCACTAATTATAGAAAAATCACACTTAAAATCTTGAAATACCTGATTTACAGCCTTTCTGTAAGTACTAATGAACACTTAGTCTAAAAAGTTGAGCTAGCAGACCCACCAAATTAAAAAATAACTTATTGATGTGCCCAATTTTTATTTTACCTTATTTATTTTTTCGGGAGAGAACAATTGAGGGGGGAGGGGAAAACAGTGAGGGGAGGAGAGAGAATCTTAAGCAGCGCAGAGCCCCATGTGGGGATCAGTCTCACAACCCTGAGATCATGATCCAAGCCAAAATCAAGAGTAGGATGCTTAACTGACTGAGCCACTCAGGCATCCCATGTTTAATTTTTATTTTAAAACAATGGAACCAACGTTAAACGAAATATGAGAAAGTATCTATGATCTCAAGCATCATTAAATTTTAATTTATAAATATACTTAATGCTGATTTTGTATTTTATCATCATTATTGAAGCAGGGAAACATATACTTAGAATTTGAGGGGTTAATTGACCAAGGAACAAGTCTAGAACTTAAAAGGACCAAATATCACTCTTTTTATGGCAACAGTAGCCTTCTTATGCAGTTACTGAAACTACTGAAATTACTGAAAACTATTTGAACTTTCCTATATAAGGCAGAAGGATTGATGTCAGAGCTATAAGTGTTTGTGCAGATCAAAACAGTACAAATAAAAAACATAGATACGTTTCTCCAACTGAAAAATATATGTAATTATATATTATTTTTAAGGTATTATTTCTAGAAATCATGGCATTTATATTTTTTTGAAGATAACGTTATCAAGAATACAAATATGTATTTCAAGAATTCAAGAGCTCCTATCATGTGAATTGAAGGGAAATAATTCATTACTTACTAAAACATTTAAAATATAGTGCTAATGTTATAGAAAAAGTTTGGCGAGTTATGAAATCAAAGCGCAGTGTTGGTAGGCTCTCTTTCTTCCTGCTTACAGTGGCATTAATGTTAGCTTTCAAAGCATATCTATACTGGGGGGGGGGGCTACATCATATATTTTTTTAAGAAATATTCTTCCTTACTATCTGCATTTTAACTTTACACACAACATAGCTATCGGTCATTTCCCTGAGTCTCCTTAGGAATTGCATACACTGTGTTTCTACTGAACAATTCAAATTTGGATGGCCTCAGTGAGTTGATCTCCACTTGTCTTCCTACTGACATTATTATTTACTATGATCTGTAGCAGAAAGTCACGAATAATGTTTAATTCAACTAAGATAAAGACCTCCTCAAAGATGTTTTTTAAATGTTTCTGTTTGTAATCAATCCAATAATTCTAGAGGATATACTTCAAAGAACAAAAATGCTCAAATGAATCCTTAAAAACAATAGTTCTGTTTCCATCACTAATCATTAGAAAGCTTGCTCCTAGTATCTATCCGTTGTTACCATACCTCAGCCCTGTGAAACCAATGAAGAACAACAGTTTATTACCTTGACTCCATTCTCTTATATACAGATAAAACAAAATCATGGTATGTTCTAGTGACCTTACACTTTGGAATTGGTGACCTGTTGTGCTCCACTTCTTGTGACTTCAGGAAGATTATGTTCAGATATATTCCTTGTCTTGAGAACTTCTTAATGTATCTTTCTGTCTGATTGGCATTGTTGTAACTGATGTAAGTGGTAAGTTCATTCAGTGGTTGAAGAAGTAAATTATAACTGATTAAAATTTGATATTTTAGCTGTTGATGCATAGATTTCTGAGGTAATTTCCAGTTTTGCTAAGATTTTGCCTACTTAACATATTCATACTTGCATTTGATTTCAAATGATAAAGCAGATTCATTCTGATATTCAATAATAGAATACTTTGGCCTTCTGAATGAACAAAATTTTATTTCCTATGAAAAATGATGGACCAGGGAAACTTTTGTTCCTGTGGCAGAATATACTAAGTGGCTTAGTTTGAGTTTGAATGTCCTAAGTCAGGAGGTCTAGAATAAACATTTCTTTTCTTTCTTTGCCATAGTCCTTCACCCTGATCCAAATTAAGTAACAACATAAACAGTGTGTCAAACAAATGCTTAGAAAATAAGTTAAACTTGGAATATAAACATAAATTTTTTTCTCTATGGAAGTTCCCAGATGGAATAATTAAGTTTACTTATATATATTACCGTTAATTGGGCTCAATATGCTTTCCTCAAATTAATTAATTTCAAAGATGCCTCAGTGAAGTGAAGAATTAAATATGGGAACACTTCGATTAATAAAAAAAAAAATTAATCAGGGACGCCTGGGTGACTCAGTCATTTAAGTCGGCCTTTGGCTCAGGTCATGATCTCAGGGTCCTGGGATTGAGTACTGCATTGGGCTCCCTGCTCAGCAGGGAGTCTGCTTCTCTCTCTTCCTCTACCTGCCATTCTCCCTGTTTATGCTCTTTCTTTCTCTCCCTCTGTCAAATAAATAAATAAAATCTTAAAAAAAACTTTTTAAAAATAATCTGTAAGGAACAATTTGTTGGCAAATCATTGCCTAAAATGAAATCAAGAGAAACCCTAATTAAATCAGAGTTAACAGGTAACTTATTTGTTTACTTTCAATAGGATTCAACTTAAATGTAAGCTGGCAATATTTGGTTTGTATGGTAAAGCACTTGAAGTATATAGTCTCCCATTCATGTTATTATTATTGATGTAGACTAAAATAAAATGAGCCATTTTTTTTTAAAAGATGAAAGGAGAACAGCAACACAATAAATAATAATAATGAAATGATGTCCTGGGAATGAAAACATTCTTGGATCTTCACCAGACCCTATCAGATCTAGTTTTTCCTTCTTTAGGTCTCCTCTTTGCCTGTTGTTACTTTCCTACCTTAAAGAAGGGCTGCGTGTGAGAGTTGGACTGATCAGTTAGTTTTGCAATCTTAATATTTTGCCTGAAATTATAAGTATAATAGGTTTATAAACAAGAGCACTGTCACATAGTAGCTAATAGTATCATTTCTAGAACAAGGCTTGGTTCAAAACAATGAATCCTCCACATACAAACTTGTAATCTTGGTCAAGTCACTATGTTTTCTGCTTCCTTGTTACCAGTGATCAAGCAGTGAGAAGCTTGATATGATGGTAAGATTGATTAATTTAATGTAATAAGTGGTACTTTGAACAGTTTAGAGCCATGCATGTTGTCCCCATCATGTTTTTCAAGGATAACCCTGAAAAATGTATTTTATATTCCAAGTTTAACTTATTTTCTAAAGATTTGTTTGACACACTGTTTATGTTGTTACTTAACTCACGTGTGTATTTTTTCACTGCAGTCAACCTACCTTTCTGGCTTGAGCTACACCGGTGTTGCCGGTGGGGAGGGTTGGAGGGATTATAGAAGAGGGAGATAATAGTATAAGGTATCATTCCTCCACTTGGGATTCTCTCCTCAGCAGCCTCTGAATCACATCGCTGCTGCCTAAATACTGATGTTCCATCATGAGGGCCACATAGACCCTCATACACGCAACGTGCATAGACACAATTCAGTGTCTAAAAAGAATGATTCTGGTCTTGTAGGAATAACAGAAAATAAACCTATACCTCATCAGTCTCTTCTGTAAAGAAAAACCTGAATTGTATGAATCTTTCTAAATTTTCCATAACCCCCTGAATTATTCTACTTTCCTTTTTCTTTTACCATTTCATAAAAATCTAATATGCTACATTCTATAGACCGTATCTTCTCAAAATTATTTATTGTTCTTTTTTCAAACTTTATGCTTTTATGCTACTTCAGTTTTCATTTCACCTCCCTTAAACTTATAGTAGCTTTTAAACTGACTTCTTTATCTAGTCATTGTTAAATCCATCCTTCATACCAGGATTTCTCAACCTCATCAAGGCTGGCACTTTAGGTCAGATAATTCTTTGCTGTGGAGAAGCTTCTCTGTGAATTGGAGGCATTTAGCAGCTTCACTCGCCTATACCCATTAGATGATAATAGCACCTGCATGGCTCAGTCGGTTAAGTGTTGGACTCTTGGTTTCAACTCAGGTCATGATTTCAGGGTCGTGAGATGGAGCCCCACGTAGGGCTCCATGCTCAGTGTGGGTTGTGCTTGGCATTCTCTCTCTCCCTCTCCCTCTGCCCCTCCCCTGCTCACACATCCTCGCTCTCTCAAATAATAAATAAATAAATCTTTTAAAAAATTGCATTTCCTCCAGTTATGAAAACCAAAAATTCGACAACGTTCCCTGGATGACAGCAATCATCCTCATTTGAGAACCTCTACTCAACAATTCTTCCTGATCACTCATCGTAAAGCACAGGTCAGGTTTTATCATTTCCTGCTGAAAAATTTTCCGAGGCTTCCCATACTAGACTGAAAAATCTTCTGACCCCTCCGTTGCTGGCCATCACTCTGTTTCCTAGTGTATTCCAGTTTTGTATCTTCTCTATAATTTACACTGGCTGATCTATGAGCCAGTCTATCTTCAGATAGGCAGCAGACAGATAGGAGTTTTCTGGGTTTGGTGACTCTTCTCACCCATAGTTTCCTCCTGGGTACCATACATACCCAGCATCATGTATGCACATTTTTACTTTAAAACATGGTATTCCTCAAATTTCTTCACGTAGTAACTCAGTTGGAATCTCTGCTAGAATTGAGAAGGGATTTTTGCTTTATATACATATTAAAATTATATGCATATTAAAAAAATAGATTCTAAAGTCACTGTAATTTGAGATGATACCAGTATAGAAATAGTCAAATGATTCATTAACAAAATATTGAGTTCAGAAACAAACACCCAACATGTAGAGACAATATATAACAAAGAAAGCATTTTTATATCACTGGGGACCAGATAGTTTATTGAAAGTTGCATGCAGTCTCAATAAACAATTCTTTCAGAATGAATCAAAATGTGAACTTTGTTCCACATGCCCCCCCCCCAAAAAAAATCTCTTGGGTAAAAGAAATAAATATAAATAAATATAAAAATAACATAATCTCCAAAATATTTACATATGAATAATCTCAGATTTAGGGAGATCATTTTAACTCATACAGAAATTTCAGCAGCTCACAGGGAAATTACAGATTTATTTTCCTAAATAAAATAATCAAAATGTTGGAGCACTTAGGTGGCTGAGTTGGTTGTCTGTCCAACTCTCAGTTTGGCTTGGTCATTATCTCAGGGTCCTGGGATCACCCCACCGTGGGCCTCATGCTTGGTGGGGCAGTTTGCTTGAGGATTCTCTCTCTCTCTCTCTCCCCTTCCCCTAACTCATGTACATTCTCTCTCTCTCTCTCTCTTTCTCTCTCTCTAAATTAAATAAATCTTTTAAAAAAGAATTAAAATATGTGGCAAATTATATCATTAAAAAATAGCAAAGAGCAAATTAGGAATAGATATTTAGAGCAAATAAAGAATTGATATCCAGGGGCACCTGGATGGCTCAGTGGGTTAAGCCTCTGCCTTCGGCTCAGGTCATGATCCCAGGGTCCTGGGATTGAGCCCCACATCGGGCTCTCTGCTCAGCGGGGAGCCTGCTTCCCCCTCTCTCTCTTCCTGCCTCTCTGCCTACTTGTGATCTCTCTGTCTATTAAATAAATAAAAAAAAAAAACTTTTAAAAAAAGCCCTATATTTTAAAAAGAATTAAAATGTGTGGCAAATTATATCATTAAAAAATAGCAAAGAGTAAATTAGGAATAGATAGAGCAAATAAAGAATTGATATCCAGGGGCACCTGGGTGGCTCAGTGGGTTAGGCCTCTGCTTTTTGCTCAGGTCATGATCTTGGGATTGAGCCCCGCATCAGGCTCCCTGCTAGGCAGGGGAGCCTGCTTCCCCCCTCTCTCTGCCTACTTGTGATCTCTCTCTCACTGTCAGATAAATAAATAAAATCTTAAAAAAAAAAAAAAAAAGAATTGATATCCAGTCTTCAGTTGTGTATTACAAATTAATAACAAAAAAAATAAGAATTTCACCAGAAATGAGAAAGTCCAATTGGTTAATAAGTATATGAAAACATTCTCAAATTACCTAGTCAGAGAAATGTAAATAAAAGTAATAGTGGGTTACTATTTCTCTTTCGCTTAGGTGATAAAGTATTTTTACTTGTTTTTGGAGAAGTTACGGACTTTGAAACAGTCTGGCTATATATATGTGTGTGTGTGTGTGTGTGTGTGTGTGTGTGTATTTAAAGATTTTCTTTATTTATTTGACAAACAGAGAGATCACACGTAGGTAGAAAGGCAGGCAGAGAGAGGGGGGGAAGCAGGGTCCCTCCTGAGCATAGAGCCTGATGCAGGGCTCGATCCCAGGATGCTGAGATTATGACCTGAGCCGAAGGCAGAGGCTTAACCTACTGAGCCACCCAGGTGCCCTCTGGCAATATATTTTATAATCAAATTGAAAACTTTACTCTTTGACCCAACAAACATACTCCTGAGAATGTATTTGATTGAGATAAAGGTTATATGTACAAAGTTGTTTATTACAGAATAGTCTGTAGTGGCAGAAACTAGAAAACAATAGACAAATGGGAGAGATAATGGACATCATCAGCAATGGGTTGTTACATAGTTATATGGACACTAGATTATTTGGAGGAATTTTCCTGTGATAAAAGCTGTATGCAGAGAAGTATATATGATATGATCCATTCTTGTAGAAAGAAAGGCCAAGATCTGTGTGTGTGTGTTTTGTATGTGCCTAAGGAGATAAATGAAAATGAACATGAACACACATTCTTACACAAAATTGTCTGGCTGTTATCTGACTGCATTCCTTTGGGAAGTTGAAACTTTCTTTGCCAGCTCCACATACTGCTTCCCCTCAAAAAACAAAGGAATAAACAATACAAACAAAATTAAAGTACAGTCTCCACTGGGCACCCCATTAGATTTTTGAATTATTCCCATTATATCTAAGTCCATCAAGTTGCCTTAGCAACATGACTGCCTGACTGTCCCCATATAAGGAAGGGAATCTTGTACTATATTTAGCAGCACAGTCAAAATTTATTCACCCCTTTTTTCAACAACAGTGTTTTTACCTAAAAATAGTTAATGTCTCCACTGAATCATGCAATTTAGAGTCTAACATGATCGATGATACATGGCCCCAGCCCTAACTATGAGTAGGTGCCAGGCATATAAGAAGATCATCATGTCCCAGATGAAGTCACCATGACAGAGGAATTAGAGTGCTTAGGGAACCCAGAAGAGATTGAAAGCCAGTCAGAAACAAGTCACACTTATTTTCTTTCAAATCATTCTTGGACTAAATCTTAGGAATTGAAGCCTCTGTTTATTTTGCAGTGTTGTTTGCAATGAGTGAACTCATTTTTATTATATCAGTATATCACTGAGTTGAATTTCAGCAATTTTAATATGTCATTTTAAATAACATATACAGTTAAGATTTTTATAGAACACCTTCCTTTGTGTTGTATTTGTTCATCAAATACTCCATTCCTTGTTCCTGGAACACCTGGAATTCAGGGAACTTTGGGTTTGTTCATGAAAATAGTTACATATGTTTGTGTATGAAAAAAAGTGTAGGGAAGGAATTTTGTTTATTCATCAAAATGAAAACTTGTACATGGGTCCTATACTATCTGCATAGTATAGTATAATAAAAGATACACATAATTTTATTTTCTTAAAACTGAATCTCATTTTTCTACGTGTGTGTGTGTATATATATATATGTATATATACTTGTGTGTGTGTGTGTATACACACACACATATACATATATGGACCGATGGATGGGTGGATAGATAGATAAGGCACCATTACCTCGTTTTATAAATAACAGTGAATTTCAGCTTAAGAAAATTAACTCTTCCAACCAAATGGGGCTGATTATTTTTTGTTCACAGCCACACGCGATTCCAAAGTTTATGAGGTTGGGCTTTTAAACTTTATCTTGTCCTCTCTTTAAATCTATACATTGGATTTTGGAAAACCCCGTTAAAACATGAACACAAAGGTTTATGTGTAGTCAATGTATTTTTAAATAACTTATACTTTTCTGATAACTTAAGAGTTCATTTGACAAAAGCAGGGATGTGGGTATGGGGTATGACCTTGTAGTTTCTTGGGCACGCACTTCCAGGAGCATCCTGTGCTTTGTTACAAAGCTCAGCTGTTGCTATCTTGACATTCTTAATAATTTTATCTGTGAAGTTTTGTTTTGTAAGTGAAGTCCCTGGGACAGTGGGGCATGAATGTGAACAGTGCCGGGACAGTGGGGTGTGAACTTGAGCAGCAGCGCTGCAGGGGGGAAACTCAGCACTCACAGGTTCAGGCCTGTATAGGCACAGTAGGCAACACAGAAGCCAAGTACTGGGCCTGACAGTGTGATGTGTGCATAGGCATGCCTCAGCAGGCTGAAATGCTGAGTCCCCCATGTGGCTGAGCCAGAACAGGGCCAGGATACCAGTGGCAAACCCCAAAGCAACAACAGCAACAGCAGCGACTATGGGAGGGAGGAGTGACTCCTCTCTCCCAAGCAGGGACAGGAATCTTGGTGAGAGATCAGGTGACTCTCAGTCCCAAGATCCTGTTCCTGCAGTATCTGCACAGATATTAAATCTTCTGCCTCAACTCCAAAATAATACTTGGGGAACTCAGATGGTAAATTTTGTCAATAAATTATTACAAAATAGGGAGGACACAGGGGTATTGCAATAAGTCCTGTCAGGATGTTATTAGAATACTTCACAGTTTACAGTGTCCAGTTTTGAAAACTCCTGCAACATTGCAAAGCAAATATCCACCAGCCTACAAATACAGGTTAAAGATCATCACATTTGATGGACAATCACACTATTTTCATATGAAACTTTAAATGAATCAATTATTAACAAAGGAGATAATTTTTAATTAAATTTTCCTTGTATGAAAATAAAATAAAATACATAAATAGGCATTTTGGATTATATGCAAATTATGAAACTACTTTTGGTTTCTTGCGCAATCTTAGCAAGTTACAGGAAATGTCAGAGGAAATCTTAAAATGTCAGTGCATACATTTATATTCAACATTAAATTCAGTATAGAGTGTAAAGGATCTTTGTTGTGAGGGAATTGTTTTGTATCTTCACTGTGGTGATGAATACACAAACTTATACCTGTGATAAATTTGTATAAAACTAAGTCCACACACAAATGAGTCCTGGTAAATTGGTAAAATATGAATGAGATCAGTGGATTGTACCCATGTCAATTTCCTGGTTGTAACATTGTAGTTACTTTCAGGATGTTACCATTTGGGATAAATGGTGCATGGGTTCTCTATAATTTCTTATAATCTGCATGTTAATCTACAGTTATTTTAAAATAAAAAGTTTAATTAAAAATCACATTCAGGGGCACCTGGATGGCTCAGTGGGTTAAAGCCTCTGCCTTCAGCTCAGGTCATGATCCCAGGGTCCTGGGATCAAGCCCCGCATTGGGCTCTATGCTCCATAAATAAGTAAATATCACATTCATACATGAAACTAATTTGTATGAAGACTTAAATCTATTGAAAAATTATTCCATTAGACTCAAGCTCCAAATGTACTAAAATTTGTTTGTTAAGTCAGAAATTTATCTCAATATTGTCACAATGCATACTTATTTTTTAAGATTTTATTTATTTATTTGAGAGAGAGAGAGAGAAAGTATGAGAGGAGAGAGGTCAGTGGGAGAAGCAGACTCCCTGCCGAGCAGGGAGCCCGATGTGGGGCTCCATCCCGGGACTCCAGGATCATGACCTGAGCCAAAGGCAGTCGCTTAACCAACTGAGCCACTCAGGCACCCCAAATACATACTCTTAATAGCCCCAGTAATAGTTGCAACTATCAGAAATTATTTGTCATCTTGCGTTAGCCAAAACAAATGATGTCACTTACAATTTTGTAATTGAAAATGAAATTGCTAATTGTATCAATTTTCAAGACTTAAGGAATGAATTTGCAGAAAATTAAGCCAGAAAAATCATATGATCAATCAGTATATCACAGTGATATAGTATTTCTCTTTATTGTATTACCTGTAATTGATACAGAAATGTTATTTTTTGAAATTTATAAATTTATGTTGTTACTCATCTACAACTACTATTATAAGTAATAGAATATTTTTAAAGGGAAAAATTTGTATATTATTATCTTTAACAGCACTTATCTCCCCCCACACACATTTTGAACTAAAGGGCCCCAAACTTTCATTTTGCACTGAGTCTTATAAATTATGTAAGTCTTGGGCCAGGAGGTTTGATACAGATTGATCCAGAAAATCCTTTAAATTTTACCAAAGGATAGATAAGATATATTGAATAGCTTATTTTTGTAGAATTGAGCTTCAAATAAATCTTTGGAAGGACTCAGAAATTGCATCCAATAACTAATCTCAGAAGTCAACTTCTTTTTGTCCAGAGGGTTTGCCAAGATATTATTTTGCTTATTTTATTTTGTTATTTTATAAAAACCCAACAAGATTCATCCATCATCAGTCTTTACATTTGAATTCTCATTTACATTACTCTGAGAGAGGACTTCAAGGAAGTCTTTCCATTTATCAGATGTACAATTCCAAAGTGTGTTTATTTTTCATTTAAGAAATACAGAATTAAGGACTATGCAGATATATCAGTTTGGATTTTTTAAATCTAAACATCATAGTTTTGATAAAAATTCTGATATTTAGGTCCATCGGCTTTGCATTTACCTGTGACATTTCTTAGCTTGCAAATACACTGCTAGAAAATGATTGGATTTCCTAGAAACTTTGGAATGAGCCTGTCAGCAGTCATTCTTGGCATTTTTATATGACAGTCACACCATTGTCCCAAATGAAATTTTAGTTTTAAAAACAACAAACCTAAAAGTGACATTTGGGATGCATATATTAACAGTAAATTATTTCTGTTTCCTAGTGGTAGGCAAGCTTTGAAGAACATCAAGTCATTTGAGTAACGATGAAGGAGAATTATCTGTGTAAATGTTCCATTACAAGGATGTTTCTCCATACTCATTCTCTAATGTTTTTGTGTACAGATCACACCCACTTTTTATTCCCCTATCATGATGGCTCAGCCTGTTTTCTTTATTCTCTTCTGTTCCAGAATGACTCGTGGGGAAAGCAGTATTCATATGCACTCTTCAAAGCCATGAGTCACATGCTGTGCATTGGGTATGGAGCCCAGGCCCCAGTCAGCATGTCGGATCTCTGGATTACCATGCTGAGCATGATCGTTGGGGCCACCTGCTATGCCATGTTTGTCGGCCATGCCACAGCTTTAATCCAGTCTTTGGATTCCTCCAGGCGGCAGTATCAAGAGAAGGTAATTTGTTGTATCACTAGTATCTTCAACCAGCTTGTTTGTAAATCAAGTTAATATTGTTCAGGGTAACCAAATTCTTACTATATCAAAAATATAATGAAATAAAATGTACAAAGCAGGAAAATACAGTCTGTTTTGATATTTTATAGTTTCCCCAAGATGCTTGTGATAGCTGTCATTTGTTTACAATTTCTTTCTTGAATAGCACTTTTTAAAAAAAATCTGAATTCACATCCACAGAAAAAATAGTTACATGTTTGAGAAGGCATGAAGCTGATTTGAAGTATTACCATCCATCATGTTCTATCATATTTCAGCAGTTAAAGTAATATGCAGCCTTCTCTAGTATATGTTAGAAAAATATGTTAGCGATTAAATGTAACTAGGCAGCCATTGTGCATGTCCTTCTGTGTTTCTCTGCATTATAATCATAATTTATATTATAACCCATATGCTTTGCTGAACATATGTTGCTCTTCTATGTAGATAAGTCACCACACCCTCTAGTCTTAAAAATGCATATTATGGGACGCCTGGGTGGCTCAGTTGGTTAAGCGGCTGCCTTTGGCTCAGGTCATGATCCCAGCGTCCTAGGATCGAGTCCCACATCGGGCTCCTTGCTCGACGGGGAGCCTGCTTCTCCCTCTGCCTCTGCCTGCCACTCTGTCTGCCTGTGCTTGCTCGCTCTCTCTCCCTCGCTCTCTGACAAATAAATAAATTTTTAAAAATTTAAAAAAAAATGCGTATTAACAGCTGCTATCATGCGTTCTTAAGCACGATGTGTTCATTAAAATAATTGCTGCTCTAAACTTTTCTCAAAAGAGAGAGGAAAAGCAAATATATGCAATAATATATTCATTGGATTCTTTTTCATATGCTGAATTATTTTGTCTGGGTCTGAACCTTGGATAATCGGACGGTACATGTATATTTAACCAAATATCATTAACTTTAGGACAGATAAATAAGAATATTTCCTAACTGAAGGAAGGATTTATAATGTAGAAGTTTGGTTTAACATGGTGAAGTATATAGTGTATACTGCACCAAAGAGCATGTCTGGAAGTAATGATTAAAATAGTTCTAGAATACTTCTCCTAGTGAGTGATAATAGGCTAGACTCATAACTACTTACAAAATAGCCGAAGATTGTTTCAGTTGTTTTATTTACAGTTTTCAACCCTATAATCACACAATAGGAGAAAAGGATCCCAGAGTCTTTATTTCCCTTGAATGTAATTACACTGCCACCAACTATTGGAATGAGCAAGTTGGTATTTTATTACTGAAGTAATGAAAAGATGAACCACCAAAATTGCTTCAAGGTACATTTTAAAATAAAGCCTTCAATTACATTGGAAAGAACAAAGCGCATAGTAAGGGAGAAGAGACTTTATAGAATGGTGACTTTGACTAAAAATTAATCCTCAAAGGAATTTGGGCAAACTTTATTTAAGACAAGACTACAACAAGGTATATGTTTCTATTATACTGTTTGTGTTCTTCCAGTTGACATTGCTTTAAAAAAAAAATGCTCTTTGCCCATCTCCTTTTTGTCTGCATCATTGGTACCTATTTTTCTTAAAAACAAACAAATCTTCAATTTCCGGTATTGCGTTTATTACCATTGTATTGCATAATATGTGATTCACTATTTTTATGTTTTTAGACCCGCTTTATAAGCCAAGTATAACTTAGAAACCCAGTGCCTGTGCAATCATAGGCATTTATAAGCAAAGATATTATGATGCCTGCGATATTTCAAGTTATCAAGTTCTTGATATTACAAAGGGCTTAACAGAGGGCAAGCATACCGAGGTAATCTTTTACTTTCTGGAGCAATCTAATCAGAATGAGCTGATTATAAGTATATATATGGATTTTCTTATTCTGGATGTTTCATATAAATGCAGTTATACAATATATGGCCTTTTAAGTGTTTTCAAGCTTCATCCAAATTGTGTCATGTGTCAGTGCTTAATTACTTATTTTGGCTCATGAATATCCCATTGTATGGATATATCAGCATTTTGTTTATCTTTTCTTCAGTTGATGGACATTTGAGTTGTTTCCTCCTTTGTCTATCATGAATAGAGCTGCTGTTAACATTTGAGTACAAGTATAATTTGAGTATCTGTTTTCATTTTGTTAAGGTATGTACCTAGGAGTGGAATTGCTGGTTATATAATAATTCCATGTTTAACTTTTTGAGGAACTGCTTTTTTTGCAGCTAATATTTATCTTTGGGTGTATTGGAACCATCTGCCATGGATGACTATAAAATTAATATTGATATTGTTTTCACTGCCATATACCCACTAATAACATATTTTTGATGTAAAAGTGAGCACCAGTACATTTTATAGTAGCTATTCAGAATCCACTGGTGTTCAGCCCACATAATCAGACCCAGAATTCACACCTAGACATAACAATCTATTGTCTCTTCATTTGCCTTACTACTGGGCTCCAGTGAAACTATCGATCAAATCTAGTCTACTGGAAGTCACCTGGCCCACTGTGTATGTCTGGAATCTCAGAGTCATTTAATTCTACCTTCTTAGGGAACATCTGTTCATTTGGGGTCTCCCAACCGGAAGTTGTCCTATCATCCTAAGCAGCAACAGTAGATCCTCTGATTATGAGATCCTTACCTACACAATTTACCAATGTTACTAATCTGACAGTAGGGTATCATCATCATCATTATTTTCTCTCTTGACCAAAAAAATTGCAATGATTTTCACAGTATAGCATTGCAGATTAAACTCTGACTTGAATCACAATGTAGTTTCCTGATTTCATGGGTCATCGTGTTTCATGTTCAATGACAATTCAGACAGCAACATTTTCCCCTTCTGTCAGTTATGGAGACTTCATAGTGTAAAACCGGTGGCATTTAAAATGTGCCTCTCCTGACGCTCTGCTCTGGGTTACTAGCTAGCTTCATACTTTCTATGACTGGTAGACTGAGCAAGCTGAACTCAGTACTAACCAAAAGTAATTAAATCATATTTTTTGTTTTCAATTGTCGTTTTAAGTTTATTTGGTGAAGGTCATCTTTTCTAAACAAATAAAATCCCTCCCCCAGAACTTTTTGAGGCTAGAAGCCAGAAATGAGGAAGGTAGACATAGTCCATAGGCTCTCTTTTCTCTCCTGTCAGAAGACTTGAGGAGCTACTGTTTGCCTTCAGAGAGAAGACAAAGCGGGGAGGAAAGGGAAGGGAAAAGGCAGTTTTAACACCTGCTACATGTGTTAAGCTAGTGTCCTTTGGTGGGAATGGAAGATGATTAAAACTGATGGTTCCTTTATGAGATCCTTTGGGCTCTTCAGGTAACACCCACTGAGTCTCTCTCCTACTCTTCCTAGATGAGGTCTTGCAAATTGAGGAGTTATCTCCAACTTCTTTCTGCTCTGGGCTTCTTGCTCTGCCAGGCGGTACTCTTGGACAGGACCCAAGATACAATGCTGGCCCCGCTGTATGACTCAGATCTGGTCCACAGAAAAGCACCCCTGCATCCCTCCCTTAACCCATCCCTCAGTATTCAGCTGCCTCCACACCAAAGCGATGAGGAGCCTGTGTCTAGCCTTCTCCAATTCCTTGGCAGGAGTTAGACCCTGTCCACAAGTTATTTATGTGTTCTCATATGTGAAACAAAACCCAGATCCATGTCTCCCAACTACGTGACCTTAGTTCAGAGATCCCCAAGTGGTTTTCTTGAAGCTGTACTCCCAGGTCATGTGTTAGAAGGTTTAGGGAGCTGGGAAAGGGATTCATAGCTCAATGAATGGGATTGTAGCTCAATGGGAAAGGGATTCTTCAGCTCACTCTGAAGAAATCCACTCACTAATCCCATCAGGAAAATTCTCACTCTACCTTGTGCACCTCTGTAGAACTTTGATACCTCCAGGAGTCTGGATCCTTGGGTCATCATTGACAATTGTAAACCAGTATTTAAGAGACAACTTTATACAGGGTGTTAGTAGTCAAGTTCTGGCAGAGTGAAAGTTATATGCAGATTTTCGACTGTGCTAGGGGGTCAGCACCCTTAACCCTCACTTTATTTCAGGGGTCAATGGTATAAATAATCGTTCCCTGGCCAAATAAATTTGGAAATGTCGACTGAAAAAAATGCATCAAAGTGCTGTTTCTTTGGATAAGTGTGTGCACCCTGAACATTTAACTTCTTGTGTTTGCCTTCCGTGCCAAACCCCCTTGAATTTTAATTGATTAGAGTGCATTTTGGAAAACATCTTTCTAGACAAACTCCCCAAAATGAATATTCCATTTTTTTTTTAACTGACCCTGGGTGGTTACACCCTTTTCTAGATATGTCTGCAGTTCATCTCATCTTCAGGAGATGAAACTGGTTTTGATCATACTGTGTCTTTATACTGCTGCAACTTAGTTCTTATGCTTGGGCAGCCCTGGGGAACCTACTACTATTTTTAGATTCTCTTTTCTGTCATGCAATTATAGTAATAGCAGCTTTTAGGTGTGCAAGAATTTTAACACAATACACAGTATGAATTTAGAATAAGAAATTTCCAACTCACCTTGGTATACTTGATGTACATGAAAGATATTTTTTTAAAAGACATGTATTCAGCATCATGATCAGACTATTACATTTAGCAATTAACAACATGGGTCCAAAAAAAATCTGCATTAAAATCCTTTATTGAGATGCTTTACACTTTCCACAGAACAGAAACTAAAATAACCTGTTGCACAGTTAGTCACAAATACAGCCCTTGAAGTTTTTGCCCATACACATGAGTATTGTTTAAAACATGTCTTCTTTGTAGCAGCTAGGTCATGCCACCCCTGTGCTTGGCTGAGTTCACAAATCTCTTGTAACCTACTGCTTCCCTGTCACTTCTCTGGCTCTCCTCTCCTGCTAAGCCTTGTTTCCTGGCAGTAATGAAAACCTTCTGCCACTGTCATAGTTACTGCTGCTGCTGGAACCACCATAGCCACCTTGGTTTCCTGGTTTGCCTAAGGATTGACCTCCACCACAGAGGCCAGAGTTTCTGCCTCCAAAAATTTCCTCCTTTCGTGGGTCCAAAATTTGAAGATTGATTGTTGTTATTGCCAAAATCGTTATAGCTTCGGTCACCTCCAGAGTTGCTGCCATCATTACCAGATCCATTATAGGCATTCCCACTGCCATCATATCTGCCACCATCTCAACAGCCACCAAAGCCACCTTGCCCACTGAAGATTCCCCCACAACCAAAGCTGTCATTCCATCAAAACCTCCATGACCACCACCAAAGTGTCCAGAACCACTTCAATCTCTTGGTTGGATGAGGCCCTAGCCATCTCTTGCTTTCTCTTGCGTAAGGCTTTCCTTACCACACAGTGTGGCAATTTGAATGACAATCTTGTCTACAGAGTCGTGGTCATGAAATGTTACAAAAGTAAAGACACTCTTCATGCCACTGTCAGTCATGATTTCAGTCACTTCAATTTTCCCATACTGTTCAAAATAATCTCTTAGATGGTGTTCTTCAGTGTCTTCTTTAATGCCACCAACAGAAATCTTCTTCACAGTTAAGTGGGCACCAGGTCTTTGAGAATTCTCTTGAGACAACCCTCTTGGTTCCATACTCTTCCATTTACCTCGTGTGGCCTTGCATTCATGGCTGCAGCCCCCTCCTCCGCAGACGCATATGTGACAAACCCAAAGCCTCTGGAGCGCTTGGTGTTTGGATCTCTCATTACCACTCAGTCTGTAAGCATTCCCCTTTGTTCAAAACGGCTCCTCGGGTATTGTGCTAAGCAAAATAAGTCAATCAGAGAAAGACAATTATCATAGGATCTCACAGATATGTGGAATTTAAGAAACAGGGCAGAGGATCATAGGGGAAGAGAGGAAAAAATGAAATAAGATGAAACCAGGAAGGGAGACAAACCATAAGAGACTCTGAATCTCAAGAAACAAACTGAGGGTTGCTGGAGGGGAGGAGTTGGGAGGGATGGGGTGATTGGGTGATGGACCGGGGGGGAGGATATGTGCAATGGTGAGTGCTGTGAATTGTGTAAGACTGATGATCCACAGACCTGTACCCCTGAAGCAAATAATACATTATATGTTAATTTTAAAAATAAGTAAAAATTTAAAAAATAAATAAATAAAATAAAATGGTTTCTCAGACTCTCAGCAGTTGTTCTGAAGCTCAAAGCCTCCGACATAGAGTTTCCAAAACTGTTCAGTCTCTTTGGGGGCCTCTGACTTAGACATGACAGCAGTGGGAAGAGAGACTTCAATGATGCTTACTTGGCAGCATCCATGGACAGAAAGCCATGAAAGATTTTGGATGTATAGTTTGAATATGACCAAAGAATAACTTTAATTATATGAGGAAATTATCAGATCGAAATACCTTTATATACTGAAGAGCTTCCTGAATCCAGGAAGCAAAGTATATAAATCCAAGACAGGTGGAGGAATGATTTTTTTTTTAATAGACTGTGCTTGCTGATGGTAGATCACAAGGCAGTGAGCCAGTGCTACTCCAGGTTTCAAATATTGATTATGTTCTATAAAATTTTTAAAATGTCATATTCTCAATTTAGTAATGATAAGAAATTTAAAAGCTAAATTATCCAAAAGAACAATGATAAAATTTTCTTCATCTCTGCAAGAGCTTATACGATGCTCATTAAAGGCCCTTTGGAATAAGAAGGTATGGTTTAATATAAGTAATCTCTCAATCATAGAAGCGAGTTGTAAATAATCCTGTATGAAACTACATCAAATTACATAATTTTGTGTAATCATACCTAAAACATAATATTCTAAATGTAGTTATTCCAGGCAAATATCTTTTCCTTGGTTTTAGTTAAAAATCTATAGAACCTTATTCTTTCCTTGTAAATGAAGAACTATAATCAGGACTATCACATTTCTTATTCCATAGAAATTTTTTTTTCTTTTTTTTTTTCTTTTTTAATCAGTTTAATCTTCCAAATTTGTATAAGCTCATGGTATGACCAGAGACAAAAAGCTAAGCCCAAGACCTGCTCTCATTTTCAATCGACTGAAATATCATTTGCAATAAAGGATTTGATTTCACATCAGTTAAAGTTATTATGGTTAATATATAGACATAATATGCCCTTCAAAAGTAATTTGAGTAGAGGAAGAATGATGCCTAATCAACTTTTAAACTCTTATGTTTCTCTCAACCAAACCTCATTTCCAGCCAAATAATTATTGTTCTCTCAACAAATCAAATGAGTCTGACTTGCTGCACCCTTCCTCCTACCCCTTTGTGTAATTTTACACCTTTCACTGTTTACATAGGTTGTGCCCTTCCCTTTGGAGGGCTGTGAGATCTTCTCTGATCATCTCAACTATAGTAATCTATTTATTGTGTATATTTTATCCGTCCAGAAGAGGTTAAGCACCATAGTGGGAACACCTGTGTCTCAGCTACTGTGTCATTCAGCCCTGTACATAGAAACCTCGGTATTATGATGCTGAGGATACAATGACAGTGAGGATCTAGAATGTTTATTGGTCCAGCCTTTATGCTAACATAAATAGAAATAACAGTTCACAATTTGAACTTTTCAGAATGCTGCCACATAAGTATACATGAGCACATCTTTTATTTATTTTTTTTAAAGATTTTATTTATTTATTTGACAGACAGATATTACAAGTAGGCAAGAGAGGCAGGCAGAGAGAGAGGGGGAGACAGGCTCCCTGTTGAGCAGAGAGCCTGATGTGGGGCTCGATCCCAGGACCCTGGGATCATGACCCGAACCAAAAGCAGAGGCTTTAACCCACTGAGCCACCCAGGCACCCCTGAGCACGTCTTTTAAAAAAATGTTATTTATTTACTTGTAGATAAACATAATACTGCCTCACATGTTACAGCAAGTACTTGCTTATGTATTGTATGTACTTATTTAGCTTAAACACTTGTAAAAACTTAATTTTCAATATGCTTTACCCTCTGGAATTCTGAGATTGATTTTTCTGTAAGTAAAAGCTATATTATGAAAATGCCTTTCATTAGGGCTGACACAATTTCTTAGTTTCCGGGTTGAACAGTATTGTGTTCTCCTTTAGGATGTGATGGAACCCATCGTCCAAACAGATGGATGGGAGAGCTTATCACTGCTGTCATGTAATTCTGAGTCTTTAAAAAAAAAAAAAACTGACCAGAGTAAAGAGAAAAAATTTCGAGTAGTGACTACGATAGTTCATAGGTAAATCTATTATTCGGTTAAAAGAAAAGAAGGACAATTATGTCCTGATTTCTCAACCTATCTTCATTATCAAGAAATTAAGTCAGTTGAGCTGCTAATCTGATTTACTGATTTTGTAGGCTATGGTAGTATTGGCCTTCAGAAAAGCAAAAGGCCTTGAAGTTATAATGATCTTGACCTTGGAAAATCAAATTGACCCAATGCTTAAATTAAAAATGGCTCGATGCCTTCATTTTGATTGGAACATTTTTAGGGGGAAGATGTAGCTCCAAAATCCATGTGCATTCAGCAAAATGTTTCACTTGCTTTTCTTACTTATTCGTAAAGGCTTTCTTCCTTCCTTTACAAATGAGAATGCCATGAGCACAACTCCCACATGGTTCCTTAATTAGTCAGAAAGATTTCCAATTCCGCTATACCATATACTTTTGCCTCCCAGGAGCTGAATTTAATGTACTCTTGTATGTTAAAGTGGTAGTTCTGCCAAATGTTTTCAGGCCAAGGAGATCCTACGACTGGGACTATCTTCGAGATTTTCTCCTAAGAAAACAGCAGTGCAGTAGCCCTTGGGTTAGCTTCATGTGGCCACTTGAGCTGCTAACAAATCAGGCTCCTGGCAGAATGATGATGCTTCCCATTTTCAGCTGAGAACAATTTTTCTTATGTTAACTAAGTATTGTAATAAAGATAGGGGCAGGTAGAGGGAGGGATTTGGAGGCTGTTAATTTAATGAAGGTGAAAAACAGAATTTTTCCAGTTGTAAATCTCTCATACCACTGATTTCCAACCAACCTTTGTATTTTAATATATCCCACTGAGAAATATGGTATTCCTTTTCACTCAGTGATACTTTCTGTACCAATATTCTATGTGAGAGAGTAAAATTTCCCATATCTTTATTGTTGGTATTCATGGTTTCAGGACTATACAAAGTGATAAAAATTGGTTCTCAGCAATCCTTCATCTAATTCTTTGCAGTTTACATTTATCATTTATAGATCATGTGACAGCCTCTTATAATAGCTCTAAAGTAGGGTTGCATTTTCTACCATTTTTTTTTTGATTGATCTATTGACTTAATATTTTAGGTATGTTTGTATTTTCATTTGAATGTACTCCCTGACTTTCTCTTTTAAGTGTTTTGCTGTATTATATTTATGCCCCTTATATATCATAAGACATAAATACACTATTAAGCACTTTCACAGGGCAGAAGCTTGGTCGCCAGGGACCCACTAATCTGACAAGAATGCACAGTGAATAAGAATTACTGAATGGAACTTGCATTTGCTTAGTCAGGTCATTGGGACCCATCTGAAAAAGGCTTTGAAGAATGCAGGGGAAATCAGCAGGGAGTGATAGTCACTATGAGACCAATGTCCCAGAGAAGACCCCTAATTTTGAGAAGACTCCTGGGAGACAGGAATAAAATGTGCAAATGCCCAGAGGTGGGTGTAAGTGGGAATACTGAATTGTCTAATTTGAGTAAAGCAATAACTACCTTGCTGGGGAAACTATGAAATAAGATTGGGATATGGTCCATCTACTATAGTTTTGAATGTGGGAATGATGAGATTATACTTTGGGAAAAGGATATCCATTGCAAAATTTTAGCAATAGGATATAGTAGTTGAGGCTGTCTTATAGGAAAATAAATCACAGCAGTCCATGAGATATGGTGTACCCTTAACGTAGATCGTAAAGTTCCAAGATCAAATAGATAACTTCAGAACTGCTTACTGATAGATTAACACAACATGTTAAACAGGACAGGAATTATAAGTAGATAGGAAGACTCTGGTTAATAAAACGACTGGAAATGACCTTCTTTTATAGGGAATCGTGATTCAAATAGTCTTCAGAGATAGCTGTCACGTGAGTCAGATCTCAAAAAATCCATTTTTTAATCCATGAAATGCATATTTACTAAATGCTTACTATGTGTCAGGTCTGGTACTAAGTGCCAGGCACACAATGTGGGCAAATAAAGATAGTACTTTCCCTCATCAAAACTCTTATAGTATAGTGGGTGGGAGAAGAGGGACATGACACCCAGAAACAAGATTCATAGAAAACAGTCAGTTATTATAAAAATTGTAAAGCGCTGTAAGGGAAATGTAAAGACATGACAAGAGATTTTAGGACTTCAGCTTGATTCATATGAGATGCAGTGGGGGTGGGAGAGGAGAAAAAATGATATTTAGGAAACCTAAGAATGAGTAGAAGGGAGATAGTGAAGTGAGCAGCATGGGAAAAAGCACCAAGGTGTGAAAAAGTTTGCCATGATTCAAGAACAGACAGGAAAGTGTGATTAGAGCTGAGGAAAGGGAAACATTCGGGATGAGACCGGACAGCTTAACTTGGGTAGGATTAGGTGGAACAGATTAGGTGGAACCTCATAGACCTCCTTAACTGTGTTGTACTGTAGCCTAACTGCTATAAGAGTCTAGTAAGAATTTGATGCCGAAGAGTTACATTAGATTAGATTTGAAATTTTAAGAGTGTCCAGTCAACAATGTATGTAATAGATTAAAGGAAAGCAAAAATGGCCAGGTGTTTTTTGGCATTAGGCAAATGGGCTAGTGCTAACTTACAAAGACCCAAGTAGGATTTCAATTTTATTAGATGAAATATTTAACAAGGTGGAAATATTAAACAGGCCATTCCAGATTGAATAAATGCCACCTATGGCAAATGCCGAACTGTTGTAAGGACATAAACGATTCAGTGACCCAAAGAACTATATGATTTTACTAATAAAACTATATGATTTTACAAAGAACTATGATTTTACTAATAAAATAACTATGAGAGATGAGAAGCCACGTGAGTGGGGTGGCACTGTTTTAGTTGGCCATTTTTTTTTTTTTACTCATTTATTTTTTTTAAGATTTTATTTATCTATTTGACAGAGAGAGAGAGAGAGAGAGAGATCACAAGTAGACAGAGAGGCAGGCAGAGACGGGGTGGGGGGTGGGGAAGCAGGCTCCCCGCTGAGCAGAGAGCCTGCTTCCAGCTCGATCCCAGCCTGAGACCACAGCCTGAGCCAAAGGCAGAGGCTTAACCCACTAAGCCACCCAGGTGCCCCTTACTTATTTTGACAGAGAGACAGAGAGAAAGAGAGAGTACATAAGCAGGGGGAGCAGGAGAGGGAGAAGCAGAAGCAGGCTTACCGCTAAGCAGGAAGCCAGATGTGGTGCTTGATAGCAGGACACTGGGAACATGACCTGAGCCAAATGCAGATGCTTAATGACTTAATGACTGAGCCACCCAGGTCCCCCAAGAGGGCCATTTTTAATACAGGTTCTTCCAAAATTGTTTCTCCACTGTCCTCTAGGATAGTGACCCTCAAATTTTAATATGCATCGTAATCACCTGGAGAGCTTCTTAATACACATTTGTGGGCCCCACTCCCAAAGTTTCTGATTCATTAGGTCTAGAGTGCCTGAGAATTTGCATTTCCAACAAATTTCAGTTGCTGCTGCTGCTGCTGCTGCTGGTCCAAAGACTATCCTTTGAGAACCACTGCCCTAGAGTATTGTTCTTATATTGTGTTTTAAGCTGTGCACAGACATGTCTGTCTTCTAGCTCATGACCAGGAAGGGAACATGGAGAACACGCATCACTTCTACTCACTACATTGATGAAAACTTAGTTATGTTCTGCTTGAGGAGGCTGAGAAACATAATCTAGCTGGGGAGCTCTGTGACCAGCTAACAACTCTATACATATAGAAAAGGCAAAAAACAGACTTAGGTGGGAGTCTTGTTATTTCTGCCATAAATACTACAGCAAAAAATTAGGCAGAAAAATGCTTGGTATTTTCTAGGAAACTGATACACTTTGGATGGGTTATGGGGTACTTGGAAAACAGTGGTGGATATGAGACCTAAAGTCATTTGTGTTTGGTTTGGTAGGCAATGGAGAGCCATAGAGACTTTGAGTTATATGGCCTGACTCTACAAGAACTTAGACAATAGAGAATGGAGCAAGAAGTGATGGAGGAATAAAATTGAGAGAAGAACTTATGTCTTCCATTGAGCCATCTGTTAGTAAACTTGGACTGCATTACCTAGAATGCTTCTTATGCATTCTGTCTTATCTATCAGAGATGGTGAAGTGTCTTTAAAACAGTAATGGACTGTATACTCTTTATTCACAAAGATATCACTGTTACAAGAAAAATCTGTTATATAGTTATGTACCAATAATGTTGTTTCCTCAGACTTTTCAATTGTGATCTAATTATTCTGAATCACTAAATGGATTTTCTGTCATTTTCAATGAAACAAAAAATATGTTTTGTATAAAACAAAATGATGCCAGATTTACCATAATGTTATAATTCACTCTCTAAAGTCGGATTTTTTTTCTCTCTGAAGAATGTATGAAATGAGATAAAAATTCATGGATTTTGTTGTTTTGATTAATTTAAATTAAATTAAGTTTAATTTAATTTAAATTTAATCCCAGTGTAGTTAACATACAGTGTTTCATAAGTTTCAGCCATACAATACAGTGATTCCACAATTCTGTACATTACTCATTGGTCATCATGGTAAGTGTGCTCTTAATCCCTTCACCTGTTTAACCCATCCACCTACCCTCCACTCTTCTGGTAGGCACCAGTTCTCTGTAGTAAAGAGTCTGTTTCTTGGGGTGTGTGTGTGTGTGTGTGTGTGTGTTTGTCTTTCCCTTTGCTCCTTTGTTTTGTTTCTTAAATTCCACAAATGAGTGAAAATATATATTTGCCTTTCTCTGACTTATTTCACTTAGGATTATTCTCTTCTAGTTCCATCCACGTCAATGCAAATAGCAAGATTTCATTATTTTCTTTGGTTGAATAATATTCCATTAAATTATATTATACACTATATATATAATTGAACATATAATTCTGGGTTAATTTCTGGGTTTTCTATTCTGTTCCATTGATCTACGTGACTGTTTTTGTGCCACACCATACCATATTAATCACTACAGCTTTGTAATGTAGCTTGCAATCTAGAATTGTGGTGACTCTAGCTTTGCCTTTCTTTTTCAAGATTGCTTTGGCTGTTGGGGGGTCTTTTGTGGTTCCATACAAATTTTAAGATTGTTTATTCTAGTTCTGTGAAAAATGCTGTTGGTATTTTGATAAGGATTGCATTAAATGTGTAGATTGTTTTGGGTAGTATAGACATTTTAAAAGTATTTATTCTCCCAATCCATGAGCATGGAATGTCTTTCCATTTCTTTGTGTCATCTGTGTTGATTGTTATGTCACCTGTGTCTTGTGTGTGATTTTATTTATTTGAGTCATTTCTCTTCTTTTCTTCATAAGTCTGGCTAGAGGCTTATCAATTTTATTATTTTTTTTAAAGAACCAGCTCCTGTTTTCATTGATCTGTTCTTTCTGGTTTGTTTGTTTTTTTAAGTCTCCATATGATTTATTTCTGCTCTAATCTTTACTATCACCTTCCTCCTGCTAGTTTTAAGTTATGTTTGTACTTCATTTTCTGTCTTCTTTAGGTGTAAGGTTAGGTTGCATATTTGAGATTTTTTCTTGCTTCTTGAGGTAGGCCTGTATTGCTATAAATTTCCCTCTTAGAAGGGCTTTTGCTACATACCAAAGATTTTGGATCATTGTATTTCATTTTCATTTGCTTCTATGGATTTTTCAATTTCTTCTTTTATTTCCTGGTTAACCCATTCATTGTTTAGTAGTCTGTTACTTAATCTCTATGTATTTGTGGTCTTTCCAGGTTTTTTCTTGTGGTTGACTTCTACTTTCATAACATTGTGGTCAGAAAAGATGCATAGTACGACTTTGATCTTCTTAAATTTGTTGAGACTAGTTTTGAGGCCTAATATGTGATCTATTCTGGAGAATGCTCCATGTGCACTTGAAAAGAATGTGTATTCTGCTGTTTTAGGATGGGATGTTATGAATATATCTGTTAAAACTATTTGTTCCAGTATATCATTCAAAGCCATCATTACCTTGTTGGTTTTCTGTTTACACGACCTGTCCATTGATGTAAGTGGGGTGTTGACATCCCCTACTATTATTGGATCACTATTGATTAGTTCCTTTATGTTTGTTATTAACAATTTTATGTATTTGGGTACTCCTGTTTTGAGTGCATAAATATTTATAATTTTTATATCTTCCTGTTGGATTGTCCCTTTTATAATTATATACTATCCTTCTTTGTTTTTTGTTACAGTCTTTGTTTTTAAAGTATATTTTGTCTGCTATTAGTATTGCTACTCCGTCTTTCTTTTGACATCCATTTGCATGATAGATGTTTCTCCATCCCTTCTCTTTCAATCTGCAGGTATCTTTAGTTCTAAAATGAATCTCTTGTAGGCAGCATGCATATAGGTCTTGTTTTTTAATCCATTCTGACATCCTCAGACTTTTGATTGGAGTGTTTAGTCCATTTATATTCAGAATAATTATTGATAGATATGTAATTATTGTCATTTTAATACTTGTTTTGTGGTTGTTTCTGAAAATTTTCTCTGGTCCTTTCTTGTCTTTTTCTCTTTCATAGTTGTTGGTTTTCTCTAGTATCTCATATCTTTATCCATTCTTCTATCAATGGACACTTGGGCTGCTTCCATACTTTGGTTTTTGTAAATAATGCTACTGTAAACATAGGGGTGCATATATCCTTTTGAATTAGTGTTTTCATATTCTTTGGGTAAACACGCAGTAGTGTAATTACTGGATCATATGGTAGTTATATTTTTAACTTTTTATTTCCATAGTGACTGTACTGGTTGCATTCCCACTAACAGTGCATGAGAACTCAAGAGTTTTGAACTTAGTAGACTGATAGTGTGAACTTCAGATACAAATTAAGTACTTCTACTATACAAATGAAGCAAGTCTAAACTGCTATGATGCAAAATATTTTCAACTTTTTCTGACTCTACCAATATTTTACTTAAAGGGTACAAACATATAATATAAGAGAGATGATTATATTTCACATTCACTGCTTCAGCTTTGCCAAGTAAAATTATCTTAGAACAATACATTCAATTTAAAAGATTTCTTGCTGCCCTCCTACTTCACCAAGTTATTATTAAAGTTAATGAGCCAAAATTTTGGAAGTTGTTTAAACCATTGGGGAAAAGCCACTATTTAAAGTATTTAGTATTAGCATATTTAATGAAAAATGATGTTCAGCTTCAGTATTGCAGTTTTATTAAGTGATATTTAGAGGGAATTCCAGATTTCTACTAAATGATACAAATAGATTATTTCCACTTTTTCCTCAGTGAGATTATATTGCTAGTCGTAATGACTCCCTGAATTAAGATCCCCCCTTGAATTTAGCAGAAAAGCAACATATTAGAAGCAGATGCAGAGCTGCTAAATGTGGGTGCATGGAGAGGAAGGAGGAAAAACAATCTACAGCAAGAGCAGAAACAGGAAAATGACAAAAACCACATTCCACAACTCAAATGCCAGTACTGTGGCACAATGCAGTGTAGAACCAGGCCTTGTCTGCCTGGGTAGCTTTTGACTGATTTAGAGAAGGCTCGGGTTGGAGGACTCCCATCCTGCATCTGGACTCCAATTTATTTTGATCAATTTCTAAAATGTATTTTTACTACAATGGGAGTTCCTTCTGTTTTGGTGGCATATGGCAGGCAGATTGTAAAGCTGAGCTGGTCCTGGAGACAGGAGAGTTTTGGCTCACACATACTTGAGAGGTGAGGAGGCTCTGAATCACATAATAATGGTGGCCAGAAAATAATGAACAGTGTATGCTTCCTTCAGTAACATTGAACAGTCTCAAACACAGCCACAGTAGGCTCAGGTAGATGATAATTGTGGAATTTTGTTTTCCAGTTTGCCCAAACTTACTTTTTTTAAAAATTTGGATTCATCATTTAAATCCTACAGGTTTTTCATCCAGACTTTTTAGTAGTTAAGAACAAACACAAAAATTCTTAAAAAAAAAAAAAAAAAAAGCGCACCTTTAAAAAGGTGGTAAAGATTGCTTTAAAATATCAGGAGATTTTACATTTGATTTGAGGGATGATTCTTCTGAAATATATTTAAATGTTTTAAAAGGGTAAAGGGGTATATGTCTTAATTGTCTGGAAGTTTTCTTTAATTGGAACACTGTTTCCTGATTGGATGACTCATTCATCCTGGCTTCCTGGCAAGATTACAGACTCCTAGTCATGCAGGCTACAGGAAGTTGTGCATGGGAGAAATCACAGAATTTTAAAAATTAAATTTACAAATCAGTTTTTTTAATAAATGATTCAGATGACTAGATTCTACCTTTAATAAATTCATAAAGTTTTTTTAATGCAATCGCAATAATAATCCCTTCTATAGAAATCTGAAAAATCTAGCATAAATCATGCAGTACCACCACATTTTATAGAAATATAAAATACCCCATTTTCTGTCTCAGTTTTAGATAATAATAAGTGGAAGCTGAATCTTGCAATTTTAAAGAATTATAACAAACAAAATAATCAATATTCTAAGAATGAGTGTGCATGGAGCTCAACTGTATTAGAACATATCTATAAAGACATCTGTATTTTTTAAATCATTGTCTAGATAACTAATGCTGTATAGACAACATTAGCTTAAATATTTCCTTAGCTTAAAAGATATTAGGTTACACTTTAATGTAGTTGGTACTGGAAAGAAGGAAGAGTTTTCTCTTTAGGCACCCTTATTATGATTTTACTCTCAATTAATTTACATTTTAGAGATAAGAAGCCTGTGACCCAGAGAGATTAAATTATATTCCATAGTCACACATCAAGCTAGCAGAGTGGCAAAGATACAAAGCAGCATTCTTGTTTCCTAACCCAGTGTGCTTTGGAGAGATGCATAGGTAATTAAAGAGGATAAAATTATCAGGAGTATTTACAGGTTAGCCTTTGCATTTATCTTCTAACCTCCAAGAGGCCATATATCTGAAGACCCTGTTGTGAGCTAAATTACTATTCTCGGATTGTTGCTTTTATATAAAATTTTTTTTGAAAAAAGCAGTGATGCTCAAGTCAGAGCAGATTAATTACACTTTTCCTTGGTTGAGCCCATGGACTTGGTGAGCTAGACTGTAAGTGGGCACTGTATCCAGATATAAATAACTTTTCACTAAAAAATTATTTTGCCAGTGCAGTTTAGGTGCTTTCAGCTTTATAAATAGTGCATTTATGCTTTAGAAAAATCAATTTCCATGATTTTTATTGACAATAAAATAGTATCCCACAGATTTCATATTGTTGCAAAGTTTTTCTTTGACTATATTTAATGGAATAAACACACCATTCAGATGTCTGAGGGTTATTAATAGCCCATCACATTCATCAATCAGGTTGGTCCACAAACCTTTTCATTTATCTGAAAGAAAATGTGCTTGGCACAGCAAGCAACTTTATAAAACCCCAAGTAATGCAGAGAGATCTAGAGGGAAACACGAGGGCATAATGTGACTGCTAAGCGTTTATCAATAAAATCTGCTAACAAACTTGTAGAGCAGTTACTTTTCTTATTGAATTGTTGGAGAAACTGTAGTATAATTGGATTGTAAAATTTATCTCACATGCAAGACAGCATTTCACTGTTTTAGAATGTCAGTAAGTCAGTCAGTGTCATGAATTCTGCCAGTAACTTTGTACATGTTTCTCTGATATATAAGTTCGGTGGTTTTTCTGAAGTAAAAGTATGTGGAAATACTACTTTGGTTAGTATTTTATTTTTGTATTTTCATATTAAAGTGTTGCTGGAAAATATTAAGTATTTCTGACATTAGCCTGAAATACCCATTATTTTAAATGTGTGAAAGTTAATAGTTTTCTTGTTACCTCATGAAATTTGAAAACTTGTTGTGGATTTTGATATTATGCATCCATATTTTAAAATATTCTTTGTTTTTTCAGAAAAATTAGTACAGAGAGTTCCGATAATTTAAAAGAAGACATGGTGGCATTAAATGAACCGAAGATCTAATGGCACAGTAGTATGGAACAAATATGCAGAATATTTGAGTGATATTGTTGGTTCTGGTATTTCCAGAATGATAGGAAGGGCACTGTAGGTCTGTTATTTGCTGGAGAAACTTATCTGACATTCTTAACTTAGATTCATAAAAGTTCTAAGCAATTCTCTGAGATATTTTTCAGAAAAATATTGAATTATCGTTAACGATACACGGTTTCATGTGGAATATACCTTCTTAGTAGGCTTTGGTTCTTCATTTCTGCATCTGCTAACCCTATACTTATTATTAAGATTCTTATATAAATTACTGTTAAGAAATCATGTAAGGAATCTAGCTTTATTCCCTTGAAAAGAGCTTTGCGATATCATAACAACGCTCTTTTAATGGAAAACACGGTATGATTCAGAGTAGCTGAAGATAGCTGCTAATAATTACTATGCTCACAGCACACTTATCTTGACTGTGCCATTTTCTTTGGAAAAGGAAGTAACATTTAATATTTTCTAGTTTTACAAAGGGTAAAGGAATTAACCTCACTTTGAACAAGCAACAGGATGTCTTAATCGCTTAGTCCCGGGAGATTTCCTGTGTTATTTAAGTAACAAAAAAGATTTTCTTCAGATCCTCTGACACTGAAAGATAATATTACTATATCTATGGTGTATAAAAGAAGCTGTAGATCTAGCAGGGACATTCAATGCAGAAAAATTTTATGGCTATCTTACGAGGCTTCAGGGTCATGAAATCTTAAGCTCTTTAATTTTTCTTATTTCTATGGTAAGATACATATAACACAAAGGTGACCATTTTAACCAGATTTTTCTATACTTAAGTTATAAACATGTTTAATAACCCACAACTCAGCAATTTAGTCCCCATAATGTTACTTCCAATATAACTTAAGTTCTTCCAGAGATTCTTCTTAGCATGCACTAGGTATCCATAACATATATAGAAAATAATGAATTTGCACCCTTCAACTCTTTGAGTTCTTGCTTTTGCTCTTCATGATATATCTGAAGTACAGTTTCATATTTGTCTTTATTTGAAATTTGATTTTATTGTCCTAAGAACACTTAATATGAGAACTACCCTCAACAAAATTTTAAGTATAACAATATATCATTGTTGACTATGGAAACACTGTTGTACAGCAAATCTCCAGACCTTACTCATCTTGTTTAACTTCAATTTTTTGTTTGGTTGATGAATAACTCCCCTTTTCCTCCTCCCTCCAGGCCCAGCAACCACCATTCTCTTCTGTGGGTCTATGGATTTGACTCTGTGACTGGCTTATTTAACTTATTAACCTTAACTAAACACCCATCCATGTCTATGCATGTTGTAGGATTTCCCTTTTTGAGGCTGAATAGTATTCCACTGTATTGATACTGTTGATAGCCATTTTTGCTGTCTCCACATCTTGGCTAGTGTGAATAGTACCACAACAGAGGATTGCTAAATCTCATCAAGATTGTGATTTTAATTGTTTTGGATAAATACCCAGAAGTGGAATTGCTGGATCATATGGTATTTCTATTTTTAATTTTTTGACGAACGTCCATTTTGTTTTTCATAGTGGTTGCACCATTTTGCATTTCCACTAACAGGATGCAAGAGTTCTAATTTATCCACATCCCCATTTGTTGTCTTTTGTTTTGTTTTTGTTTTTTTGTAACAGTCATGCTGACAGGTGTGAGGTGGCATCTCCTTGCTGTTTTGGTTTGCCTTTCCTGGAGGTTTAATGGCAGTGAACATTTTCTTTTTCACCTGTTGGCCATATGAAGTTCTTCTTTGGAAACGTTATCCATTCAAGTCCTTAGCCCAATTTTTAAATGGGCTGTTAGTTGTACTTATGTGGTTTGGGATTTTTGTTTTTAACAAATGAGTTGTAGGAGAGCCTTGTGAATCTATCTTACTTGTTTTATTTATTTTTTATTGTAGTATGCAGTTATCACCACTATCTGTTTCTAAAACTTTTCACCATCCCAAACAGAAGCTCTATACCTATTAAAAATTAACTTCCACCCATTCTATTTGTTTCTATTATTAAATTTAAGGTACAGTTATGTGTGCCATCAAGTAGTAGTTGAATAAATTAGCAGGCATTTCAATAAAGAAACGAAACCTAAGGTTTTATTCTATAGTGCCTTCTAGTGCTCTTCTTGGGAATATGTATTAGTCTGAGCTTTCCTCATAAATGTTATATAAATATATGGTAACCACTATTTTTGATACTTATATTCTTTCCTCAACATTATATTTTATAGCAAATAAAAATATAGGAACTTTCATAAGACATTCATGGCAATCAAGAAATACCTTGTTGGGGTGCCTGGGTGGCTCAGTTGGTTGGGATTCTGTTCTTGGCTCATGTCATGATCCCAGAGTCCCAGAATCAAGTCCCACACTGTGGGTCTCTCTGATCGCAGGGTGTCTACTTCTCCCTTTCTTTCTGCCCCTTCCTCTGCTCCTTCTCTCTCGCTCACTCTCAAATAAATAAATAAAATCTTAAAAAAAATTTTTAATTAAAAAAACCACCTTGTTGCTTTGGATTAATTATAAGGCTAAAAGTGTATTTATTTTTGTTATGGTATCATTTCAGATTGTACCCTTTTATTTCCCTTTTATTTCCAAACCAAAACCAAGGTTACTTTGATTAATTCATCATTGACTGCTGTCTCATAGGATGTTTGAAATTAACTCTAAGTGAAACAAAATCTTATTTTTATCTATTTTGAACAGTTATTTGTTCAGAATTTGTTATCACTTCTTATGTTAAAAATGAGTTCAATTGAGATAAAGGAGCCATGGTTAAGTTTAGCTTCATTTCAAATAATTGATCAGAATTATACATAAAATAATAGTGTTTCAAACTTAACTAGAGTTCTCCTTTTTTTTTCTTTCCACCATTTCATGCTTTCACAATACGTCTGACAATACTGAAAGTTTCTTTAAGGCCAAAAAGGGTGATTTTATATTCTTTTTAATTCATATATCACCAAATAAATATGGCATTTGGTACATAGTTATCATGTGACATATTTCTTACATGAAAGGAATAAAATAAATGATATCTACATAGTTTGCCTTTGGCCACTGAGATTATGAATTTAGAGTCTCTTTTCTATCTTAACTTTGGTCAAGTTTCATTTATCCCTTTTCAATTGAGACTCTCAAAAACTAAAACCAGTTATTGCCCATTACTTTTCTTGTTGAAATAGTTTTCTCTTATTTTGTATGTATAATTATGTTTTACCTATATTTTAACACAAATTATGTGAAGAAAAGAATAGACATTTTACCATTATAATGAAAATTTTTGAAGTAATGACCTAGAATCTGTTAGGTAATTTTCCAAATTGGTTCCATAAATTTAACTTGTATTTGGAAAAAAATTCAGATAATAAAATATTTTTATGTGGCTTCAAATACAAAATCTAAAATCATTATACTGTTTTATTTGCAGTAAAAAGTATACTTCAAAGATACACAGTTCAGATACTATGTTAAGTGAATATTTTCATAAGTAGTGTTGCAGATTAAGAGAAACATATCATAGAAGAATGCAGGAGAGAAAAAAACATGTCAGGGATCCAACATTGTAGAATTAATCACTAGATGGATAGAAGGACAGATGGACACCAACTACTTAGAGAGCCCATTTAAAGAGAGGGGTTCTTGAGCTCCCACTGAGGGCTGAAGAACATGTTCTGATGTTGCCTTCCTTAGGAAGAAACACGTAGTGTTGCTCCAAAAGGGAACAATTCTCCATCACTAGGAACGTTTTCTAAATGTCTCTACATGTGGTGTTGTTAAGGAAATTGGTGTTCTAGCTTATTAATGATTGCAGTTAACAGAGTTGTCTTAGTCTGTGCTGCTATAACAAAATGCCATAACAGGGTGGCTTATAAACAACAGAAATTTATTTCTAGCTGTTTCTGGAAGCTGGAACGTTCAAGATCCAGGCACAGGCTGATTCAGAATCTGGTTAGAGTCAGCTTTCTGGTTCATAGAAAAGGGCAGTGGAGCTTTATTGGTCCACTTTTATAAAGGCGTTAATTCTATCCACTCACCCCCGCAAAGGTCCCATCTCCTAATACCATCACCTCAGGGATTAGATTTCAGCCTGTGAATTTGAGGGGGACACAAACTTTCAAGCTTAGTTAAGAGTTATAAAAATTTGGTTCAAGAATTAACTTTTTCAAAGTACCAAAGAATAATAAAACATGCTGAATGGTATAGTAGCCATGGGAATCATGACAAGGCACCACATTAAGAATTCAAAGACCTGGTTTTATTCCTGACATTTGCTAACTAGGTGTGAAACTTGTGTAAATGAATTTGCCATTCTGGGCCTCTTTTCCTCATTTGTGAAATGAGAGGACTGGCAACAATTATCTCTGTGGTGCCCTCCAGCTCTGAATGTCTCCTTCTATACTAAATATATGTTAATCTCCCTGGGTTGATCCAAAAGGCACTTTAAATGTCTTTTGGGTCATCCTCATAAACATAATTCATAATGTATAATACTGGTTGGGGATATAAGGTAAGGAAATCCTCTTTCTTAAAATTATCTGACTTCTTTTCTTCTTATAAATGACTTCCAGGGTTTATGCTAACAATTATTTTTAATATTAAATAAGATTTCTCTATATAACCCACTTGGGGGATTTTACACCACTAGCTTTGGATTTATAGCTACAATCTAGTTTGTTATGGCATTACACATTTATAGTAACACACAATCACAGAGCTACCTGACTTGCAACAATCTCAAGTAGGTCAGTGACAAAGACAGAAATAATTAAGCTGAAACACACTTGAGTCTTAGGGAATAAATATCAATATGTAGTTATAAGGAGTTTGCATTTCTTGCCATCTCAAACACTTAACATCTTTTGAACAGTTTTTAATAAAAGCCATTAATAGGGGTGCCTGGGTGGCTCAGTGCTTAAAGCCTCTGCCTTTGGCTCTGGTCATGATCTCAGGGTCCTGGGATCGAGCCCCGCATCGGGCTCTCTGCTCAGCAGGGAGCCTGCTTCCTCCCTCTCTCTCTGCCTGCCTCTCTGCCTACTTGTGAACTCTATCTGTCAAATAAATAAATAAAATCTTTTTTAAAAATTAAAAATTAAAAAAAATAAAAGCCATTAATTTTGTTCTAAGTTACTTTGAGCAGTAGTCCAACAACTAAGGCTGTAAAGATTAGGTTGCAGGTGACTGTGTGTTAAACAGACATCCAAGTATTTGGAAAGTTATGATTAAAAAATAGATCAGATCCCAAAGAAAGGAGCTAGAGAAACACCAGTAGCAGTAGGCAGGGCAAATTATTGGAAAGTCAATACTATACAATGTAGGAGCCTCTAAAATGAGAAGTGAAGTTAAGCAGAAGCCCTAGGAAAAAACAGTCCAGAAATATGGAAAAATCCTAGCAGCTACTACTGTACTGTCTATAGTATAGAAGATGTTACTCCTAATGATCACCGTGAATCATTAAGAGCAATTTAAATTATGTTCAGTACGTCCTATTTACTCTGGCCATCAAGTAAAGGGTTTGAGAATGATTTAGAATCACAGAATTCTAAAGCTGTTTGAGTTATGGAGTGAAGAGATCTCCAAATTTGAGATCTATGGGGAAACAAAGAAATATCTTCATGTTCCATTTTCTTTAAAATGTTAGTGTTTATATAAATATGTTAATTTTGTACCCATTCATATTTGAGCTGCCTTGGCCATCTTTCACAGGCATCTTTGTGCTAGTGTAGAAAATTGTTACTAACTAGGTTGGACATAATTTAGGATACTAATATTTATTTAGTACCACTCTATGTCATATTTCAGTTTGCCCTTAAAATTATTCTGTGGTTCCTGTTATACTGTTTTATTAGATAGAGAAATAAGAGATCAAGGGAGTCAAGTTTCTAGATCAACAACAGATCTGGGTCTAGACCAGATGGGTTTATAGACCCAACAGATCTGGGTCTGTTGTAACTCAAAAGCAGCAGAGCTAAAATTTGAATTCAGATATGTCTTCAAAGGGAGAGTTCTTTCTAACTATGCTGTCTTTCCTCCTAAAAAAATTTTAAAGGAAAATGTGCATATTGTCATTATCTTCAGTCCATGGACACTCTCTTTCTTAAATTTTATAAGACAGTTCAGAAGTCATTTTTTTAAATGAACACATTTGTTTTTATTATTAATAATTAACAAATGCACATCTCAACTAATCATGAACTGAAGAACAGAAGCTAGGTTCAAGACAAATGAGAAAGTGTCATATTCTTCAAGTCTGAGTGATTTTTTATGTCTCTCAATGTATTTATTATTGGTTTCCACCATTTTCCTTGATCTGTAGTTATCCATTTTGCTTGAGCACGTTCCTTGATGCAGAGGTTACAGTTGTACAAGGCACATATTTATCGTGAGATGTTTTAATTTTGTGAACATCAAGTCTTCTATTAACTTGGCATCTTTTTCTCTCAAACTCCTAGATATTGTGTCAAGTTCTGCCTGGGACAGCAGATCATGCTAAGTGAAATGCTGTCCTTCAGTTATTTTCTCTTCTAGAATAGCATTCTTGCTCTTTTCAACAAGTCTTCAGGTGATGTATTTTTTCCATATTATAAACTCCTGGTTGTTTTCTTCTTATTTTATACCAGTAGTTTTCAACCTGGACTAAACATCTGAATCACCTGGAAGTCTTTAAAAAATAATGTCAGGAAGCTGTAACGGGTTTTTACTGGCTTCATTAACAATGTGAAACACATAATCCATAGAAAATATAGGCATATGTTCTGTGTATGAAGAACATGGTTCAGAGTCCTGGCTCTGAAATTAGAATGAAATTAGAAAAAAGAATGAAATTACTATATGGCCATAGGCATGTTATTTCCCTCCTGTGACTCTCAATATATTCATGTAGATATAAACATAATCATATGTGCTCTCCCTGCCTCATGTGGTAGTTGGGAAGAACAAATGCTCTCCGTAAACTGTAAATCATTATAGAAATGTTATCATTACTATTACCATCACTCACTAAATTTTAAAACATGTAGATTGTTTTCTTATAATTCCTATTGTCCAGATCCTTCTTACGCAACATATGGCCTAACTTCCGCAGCCTTTTTTTACTTTTCTGGCCTTGAGATAGTCTTGTCCTCTTCATTATTTCTTTAAGTAAGACAGCCATAGAATTTCCCAACAAATAGGCACATTTATAGAGTGTCAATGAAAAGAATGAATGGGAGAATCCAAGTTATTAAATGTCCCATTTGGCTCAGTTACCACTCTAATGCCCTTAATTCTTTTATACTCTATGCATACAAAACAATATTTGCGGTGTAAAACTATGAACTCTGTTATGCTGAAAAGAAATTTTAAAAAAGAAATCTTTAAAAACAAAACAAAAAAAACAATATTTGCTCTTAACATTTTTATGTGTTTTATATTTAGCTAAGATCAAAAGAATTTTTGCTAGTCTTACTCTGTCACTCATAATCTCTGTGACCTAATAAAGGTGGAGAAAGTATTTGGAAAAAAATAGAGGCATATGAATGTAATGAATAGTAAATATCAGTTTGTTATAGGAAAAAATAATTTTTAATTATAAAAACCTTCAAAGGGCAAGAAAAATCTATGTGGGTTCTACTATTTAAACATTTGATTTATATTTTTATTTATAATCTCTTAAATTTCTCTTCCTTTTTCAAGATCTGATGGTAAAGAGATTGGTGAAAGAGAGATAAATAATTTCTATATGAACAGGTTTTTTAATCTGAACAATGACATTGTGTTGGAGATGTGCTTGATGTTTTCTGAAGCACTAAAAATAACTGCAGTAGTATAGAAAAAATTAATGTGCTGGAATATTTTTATCATAGGAGAGTTGGCAGCTTGAATGAGTTTTTCACTTAACACCTATATTTTACAGTAGTTTGCTAATCCCAAATTCATTTTCATTTTCAGGGTTTTTATTCCTACATGTTTTTTTTAAATTTGATAATATTAGAGAAGTGTGTTTGTTATTAATCAAATGGTGAATAGTTGGTTGTTTCCTATAAAGTTATGTCTATTTGAAGAACAAAAACATTATTCTCTTTTTCACACTATTGTATTTTAATGTATGCCATTAGCAGTGAAATAGCCACAGTGCTGCATTTCTAAAGGGAATATAAATCTCATACCTTTTCACTTTTCCAAGTAAAAATTAACTATGATTCTGTTTGAATTTCACCCAATGAGCACAAAATTTGCGTCAGACATTGGGTTCTCTAGCACTGTATATTCCGTCATCATTACAAACTTGAAAACTTGATTAAACAAAATTTAGAGCTAAAATTCCGCTTCTAGAAGTTGTCCTCCATCAGCCTTCGCTTAGCTTGAATGTAATTAAGTTTTGTTATGCTCATGTTCCAGAATGATCAGTTAAGTCAATTGTGAGCCTTACCAAGTACTATTAAAGCACAGAGAAATTTAAGCAAATACATTGGGGTGTTTGGGGGATATAGACTAAAGCCACATGTCTCAATATGAAAACTTATTTGAAAGTTCCAATTTTATAATATATTCTACAACTTATCTTAATATTATAATGCTTTAAATTTCTTACTGCTGAGGAAAATGGATGTTGTGGTAGATATATTTATTCCTGTCTTTTCTGATACTCTTATACTCTCTCCTGTATTTCCAGGTTTAAGGTACCAATCAGACTGGAGCTCAGTGAGCAAAAGGGGTAGTAATAGGGGAAGCAACACAAAACTGAGCCATATATGGCCTTGTTGGTCATTGAAGGAGTTCTGCTTTCACTCTAAAACTGGAATACTTGAAAAGGTTTAAATAAAGACATGACATGACCAGACTTAATTTTAAAAAGATAATACTGGTTACTGGGTTGAACTTAAATTATCAGCAGTCAAAGGTGAAGCAGAGAGACCAGTTAGAAGGCTTTCAAAGTCACGCATGTAAGAGATGATAGTGACCCAGACCAAGTTTGTAGGAGTGGAGATGAATAGGTGAATATATTATAAAAGCAGATCCAGGAATATTACTCAGCAATAAAAAACTAAAGAAAATATCTACTGATATATACAACAACCTGGATGTATCTTAGAAACATCTTGCTAAGTGAAAAAATGTCAGATTCAAAAGATTTCATATGGTGTTATTCCATTTATGTAGACATCTAGGAAAGGAAAAACAAGTGACAGATCATTAGTTTTTGGGGACCAGGGATGCAGGATACCCACAGAGGAAAATGAGGGAACATTTTGGAGTGGTGGAAATTTTCTAAAATGGGCATGGCAGTGATTGTTCATGGAAATGTACATTTAAAGTGTGAATTTTATTTATGTAAATTATACTTCAATAAAGACGTAAAGAAAAAAATTAATGCATTTGATAAAATTTGCTGACAGCAGTGGTGTATGAAAGATAGAAATATGGCAAAACCAACTGCACTGTTTTTGTCATCACGATCTGATTTACAGAGATAAGACTGATAGGGTAATATGAAGTTTGGGGATAATATTTCAGCTTTGGATGTGTTAAATGTGAGATCATTATTACACATCCAAATGTGGATGTATCTTCTTTTGAAAAATTACCAATACTTTGTTCTAAAGCTGGGCCTTGCTTAAATAAGACCTCTATGCTTTTTCTCATTCTGAAGTGCTATACTTAGCATGTCTTCTAATAGTATCTCCTTATTCCCTGGTAGATATTCAACAAAGGTTAGTGTATTAGTTGTATAATGTAACTTTCCAATTGGATTAACACAGATATTTAAATTTTTCTGTGATGAGACTGACAACTGGTCAATATTCTGTTCTGAAACATAGATTTTGACTGATTGTGTCTAATATATGTGTGTGCTGCTTCAGTAATGTCAGACTTGATAGGTACTGTAATGACATCTATTGTAATCTTGTGTTATACTGTGCCCTTAAAGAAAAATATGTTTTTAATTTGTACAGACAGAATGATATTTTTTGTTACAATTTTTCACTTTTAAAAAACAAATCAATCCACAGGAATGTACATTTTAAGCACTTTAAAAGTTCCTTTCTTCATCAAATATGTTGCTTCTCCATGGTAATTTGCTGGTGAGTCATTAATTCGTTGTCTTCTTTTAATTATTCTCCAGATGATGTTTACTCATAGTAATTGTTGTGTATACTCAGATATTCAGTTGCTTTAATTTTGGAAAGCCATGGACAGTGAATTAGAAACAGTTGTGTTAAAAACAAACTAGAGAGACTTTTAAAAGTAAATCAAGCTGTTACTGATGCTAAGAAATATTTTGACCAGGAATAACAAAGAAGGATATTAGTGACACTTAAATGATGCCCTTAGTTTCAAATTATTGATCTTTTTAATGCACTTGTACAAGGCTTATATAAATAATTTATCATCCAATACTAACAACTTAAAAAACTAATTGAGGGTGCTTGAAAGAAAATATTGGAAATACACTATTAAAAGAACAGTTCAGGGTACCTGGGTGGCTCAGTCAATAAAGCATCTACCTTCTGCTCAGGTCATGATCTCGGGGTCCTGGAATTGAGCCCCACAGTCCTGGGCTCCCTGCTCAGCAGGGAGTTTGCTTCTGCCCTCTGCCACTCCCCACCATTCGTGCTGTCTCTCTCTCTCTCTCAAATAAATAAGTAAAATATTTTTTTATTTATTTATTTATTTGACAGACAGAGATCACAAGTAAGCAGAGAGGTAGGGGGGCAGGGTGGAGCAGAGACCCCAATGCAAGGCTCAATCCCAGGACCCTGGGATCATGACCGGAGCAGAAGGCAGAGACTTTAACCCACTGAGCCACCCAGGTGCCCCTAAATAAATAAAATCTTAAAAAAAGAACCGTTCAACTCTTCATTGAAAGGAGTGACTGTATCTTCCCAGTGGAGATCCAGTGTATCTAAATTTGTATCTTTTCTTTGAAGAATTACATATACACATGACTTTGTCTACATGTACACACACGCACAAACACACACACAAGACATACAATGTAGTAACAATCAGTGCACCAATTTTTAAAATTTATGCCATTTATTCGTTTTACACTAACCCACATTTTTATTCTAAAATTTTCATTCATATGTAGTCCATAACATTTAATCTTGGTGTGGAATAGAACTTCTAAATCTGTGGCTAACAGGCTTTATAGTTTAGGGAACACTTTGTTCTTCACCACCCAATATCTGAAAATTAAATTTAGGTCTAAAAACGAGTCTCTTACAGGCAGCATATCAATGGGTGTTCTTGTTTTTTAATCCATTCTGACACCTTATGTCTTTTGATTGGAGCATTTGATCTGTTTGAATTCAAGAGTGATTATTGATTTGATTATTGATTTGAGTTTAGTGCCATGTATTACTTATTTTGTCATTGTTTCTGGTGATGTTCTTTGTTCCTTTCTAGTCTTTAACACTTTTGATCTTTCTTTCTCACCCAAAGAGTCCCCTTTAATATTTCTTGGAGGTCACCAACTCCTCTAGTTTTTGTTTGTCTGGGAAACTCTTTATCTCTCCTTCTATTCTGAATGCTAGTCTGCTGAATAGAGTATTCTTGCCTGCATATTTTTTCCGATTCAGCACATTGACTATATCATGCGATTCTCTTCTTGTCTGCCAAGTTTTTATGGAGAGATCTGCTGCTAACCTTATCTGTCTTCCCTTGTAACTGAGGGACTTACTTTGTCTTACTGCTTTTAGAATTTTTTTTTTAAATCTCTGTGTTTTACAAACTTACCTAAGATATGTCTTCGTGTTCACCTGCTTTTGTTGATTTTGATGGGAATCCTCTGTGCCTCCTGGATTTGCATGTCTGTTTCCTTCCCCAGATTAGGGAAGTGTTCAGCTATAATTTCCTCAAATAAACCTTCTGCCCCATTTTCTTTTCTTCTTCTGGGACTCCTATGATATAAATGTTATTATGTTTTAGAAGTCCACTGAGTTCCATATATCTACAGTGATCACCTAATATTTTTCTTTCTTCTTTTCAACTTCATTATTTTCATAATCTTATCCTCTCTGTAACCGATTCATTCCTCTGCTTCTTCCATCTTTGTGATCATAACATTCTGTTGGTTTTGAATGTTGGTTATTGCATTTTTCATTTTGGCCTTTCTAGTTTTTAGTCTTTTATCTCTGTGGTAAGGAACTCCCAAATGTCTTCTATGCTTTTCTCAAGTCCAGCTAGTACCCTTATGATTATTGGTTTTAAATTTTAGATCAAGCATATTACTTATATCTCTTTTAATTTGATCCCTGACCATGACCTTTTCTTGTTCCTTCTTTTGGGATGAATTCCTCCATTTTGGCATTTTGTCTAGGTCTCTGTCTTCTCTGTGTTAGGAAAGCCTGTTATGTTTTCTGCTCCTGAGAGTAATAGCTTTATAAAGTAGAAGTCATATACTGTCAGGGCCTGGCACTTCAGAAGGGTCTCTGGTGTATGCTGTGTGCACTCTGCTGCATATTTCCTCTGCTTTTTCTTTCCCTCAAGCAGCCCTCTGTAGTTTCTCTTTGCCTGCAAATGGGGAGTGCTTAGACCTTGACCAAAGTGTGGCAAGTTTTAACTAGGTATGCTCTGGTCTGCACCTGATGCCCTGATGCTATTTCTAATAGAGATGAAGCTTGTAGAGCTCCATGGTCACTGGATGTGATGCCTGTGGTGGATTTGTGCTCTTCTAGGGGAGGGGCTCACTGCACTGGTGCTCGGCCACACTTGCCCCTGAAAAGCAACACCTGCAGAGGGCAGGAGGACAGGGCTTGGCGTTAGTGGTTTAGGCTGCCAGTATTGGCACTGTGCTGCTTACTGAAGTTAATTTATGCTGAGAGGAGGGCAAGGGAAATGGTGGCCACCAGCTTTTTTGTCCCTAGAGAGGCTATGCCATGTTTCAGATGCATTCCAAGAAGGGTGACCCATCTCTCCCAGTGCATCCTAGGAGATCCTCAGTTCACACAGTTGTACCCCTCCTGGGCTATCTGCCCTCCTTCTCCATAGGAGCAGTGCAGCATCTACTGAGCTTCACATCTCACATACATGAGACCTCTAAAACTCCACAGTTTTTGCGCTCCACTAGTTGTAAAAACTCACAAAAACCAGCCCCTCTTATTTTCCCAGTCAGTGGCTTTGAGGGAAGTATTTTCCCTGTGCACTCCCCCCCCCCACCCCCACCGCCGTGACCAGTGTTCCCTCTCCTCCACAACACCTGTGATCCGTTTCTCCCCCAAACCATGTCTCTGCACCTCCTACCTTCCATGATGTGACCTCTTTTCTCCCTCTCATTGTGCAGTTTGTTTTCAGTCCTCAGATCAATTTCTTGGATATTCAGAATGATTGGATATTATCTAGTTGTGTTCAAGGGATAAGACAAGCCTAGAGTCCTCCTATTACCTCACCATCTTAGCTTCTCACTATCATTACAGTCTTAAATGACACATAGACCTCCCACAGATTAAGAATCTATTCTGGGTATGTGCTACATTGTAAAAAGTGTCCTGAGATATTATAAAACATTTTATACAGTAATTCAGTGCTTCTTAAGAGAAAGACTTCAACAAAAAGTTGACTACTTATATGTAGTGTTTCATAGATTTGAAGACTGGTGTCAGAATCCTAAAATGAGAGATCCACTTGATTAAATGAGTAATTATGAATAGCCATAGTACTTTTCATTTTTACCAAATTTGCTTTTGTAATAAAATGAAATATGTACCTTCTGATTCCTATCTTCCAGGAGCATTCAGTGTGTAAAATCATGCTTGAAGAACTGAAAACTATCTACTTTTTCAGATGTGTACAAGACTGTCTTGGTGATGAGGAAAACTCTTCTTATTTTCAAATAGAATACATATTGAATAGTGAGGATATCCTAACAAGTCATTAAATAATCACTTGTGTTCTACTCAGTTAATTAGCCTCTAAGCGTCTTATGACAATGACTTTATTCTATATAGCCCCAAAACAAAAATCTTAGCTTATTGAATAAAGTTAAATTTAAAGTAATTGTCACAATTTCAAAATCTTGATAGAGAGGTATGGTTGAAGTAGAAGGCATGGGAAGTGCTGGCAGTCAACCAATTATTTCATTACTTAATATCACTCATATACTTTGCATGTGTTTTTATTAAGTTCTGCTGTGTTCCTAATTGTTTTAAACATTTTTGGAATTATAAGAAGGCAGTTTCTCTTTTCTAATCAATAATTTCTTCCTACTTACATCTGTGTTTAACATAAAGCCTAATATCACGGATTCAGACAAAAACTGCAAATTCTTTAAAGAACAGATTAATCCAGGTTCATTTCAATAGGCTAGAGGCAGAATCTCATATTTAATAAATGTTCTTTGAATATAAAAACAATTCATAAGAATAAAATATGAATCCAAAATTTCAATCCCATGTGGGAGAATCTCCCTATCTGGCATCTTCCACTGATACCATTATTACAACAGAAAAGAGTCAGAGATCATATTCTTGGTCTCCTTTACCCAAAGAATTCTCAGAAAGTATGTAACAAACCAGATATTCAATCAGTGACTACTTGCATGCAGATACCTTAGCCGTTCAGTGGTGAATAAGACGGGCAAGGACAGACACTTAACAAGTAATTGCAGCTGCTCTTAGAGAAACTAAGGCATAAACGTGGCATTTTTTCTAAGTGCATACCAAGAGGACTTTAGGTGATCAGGGAATCAGAGAATATTTCCTTGATGTAGTGACATTTGAGGAAGAAAGTTAAATAACAAATAGGAATTAGCCAGGAAATTATGTGATAGGACAGCATTCCAGATAGAGGAAGGTGTATAATCATCCAAAGACTAGGGTAAGTTTAAGAATGTTAAAGAAATGTAATATACCAGGGCATGGTGAGCAAAAGGAAATGTACATGATAGAGCAAGAAAAGGCCAAATAGGCCCAGGAAGTCAGATCTTGATCCTGAAAGCAATGGGAAGCCATTAAAAGGCTTAAGGGAACAGAGTGACAATAAAGTTAGCATTTTAAAAAGATTTCTGTCTGGATTATGGAAAAGAATAAGAGTTGCATGGGGCACCTGGGTGGCTCAGTGGGTTAAAGCCTCTGCCTTCAGCTCAGGTCATGATCCCAGGGTCCTGGGATCAAGCCCCACATCTGGCTTTCTGCTCAGCAGGGAGCCTGCTTCCCCCTCTCATTCTCTCTCTCTGCTTCTCTGGCTACTTGTGATCTCTGTCTGTCAAAACAATAAATAAAATCTTTAAAAAAAAGTTGCAGTAAGGCACGCACAAATAGAAACAGAGAATATAGTTAGAAAGTTGGAAATGAGTTTAGAGGAGAGATTTAAGTTACTTTGACTAAAATGATAATAATGGTGATACAGGGAAATGGAAAATTATTAAAGCTTCTGGCAGTAGAATTTACATGATTTGGTGGTCTTGAGGATTGGGGATGAAGTTGTAGGGGATATAAAATAGGTTGATACAGTTTTCCTATAAGGATATCATTCATTAATATTAAAACAATACATATGTGATTAAAGCTTCTATTTTAGATTTATTAGAATTGCTTACATTTACCATGGTATGATTCAGGCTCTCCCCTCTTAACCAGAACAGGTCAGAAACATAGTTATAATTGCTCTTTTCATTTCCATTTCTTACTTCCATTCACTCTTAAATTATTGCAATCTGTTTGGAATTAACCCCATTCCTGACGTCACCTAAACGTCACCAAAGCCTTTTATGCAGCTAAATATACTTACCTCTATTCAGACATCCCAAACATTTCAAAAGTAAAAGTATGCCTTAAAATTGGTATTTTTAAGTCATATGTTAGTAATATATTTCTAAACTGAACACAATAAAATTATGGAAATAAAAGATCAAAAAAAGGGAGAAGATTCTTGGAATTAAAATCGTCTCTAAGAATTTCAGGAAATATTCAAGAATGTAGGAGACATGTAAGAGAATGTAGAGAAAAACGTAGAGACTATAGGGAAAGGTAAGGGAAAATTCAGACAAGGAACATATGAAATAAATAATAAGAAACATGGATCATATCCAGTATAGAGGATCAAATGCAAAAGCTCAACATCCAACTAGAGTAGTTCAAATCTAGAATTCTATATGTCGTCAGGTTAACAATTGATTTTGTGTTTAAGAGACATTTTCAGACAAGAAAGGTCTCAAAAAACCTATGTCCCATTTAGTATTCCTTAGTGATTTCCTTGGAGATTGACTCCAGCAAAATGAATAAATAAACCAAAAGAGAGACATAGGCTCTGGGATTAGGAAACCCAACCAAGGATGTTATAAAGGGAAATGCTGCTGGATATCAGCTAGGATAGGGATGCTGGAAAAAAATTTCTTGTGCAAAAAATAAAAATCATTAAAAATCCACAAAACCAAAGGAAATGCCATGAAATGCTGCACATGTCATTGTGGTAATGCAAACACTGTATGGTTTGGTAGGTTCAATAGCATGTACAAAATTACAATCCACCTTTATATTGTAAAAGTAGAGATGACAAAAGTTAAAAAATAGAAATGAAAGAATTAGTTTGTTACATTTCATATGGTAAACTTGTCTAGAGTTCTCTGAACAAGAAAGAAAGATATAATTATGTTATGTAAAGTTACAAAGGAGACCAAGGGAAGAATTAACACAGGTGACACAATTGCAGAATGAGAGAGAAGGTGAGAAGATATGGGGGGCTGTTAGTGATTTTACCATTTTCTATAGCAAAAAGTCAATAAATGTTGTCTATAATTAATCCACATAAGAAATAGAAACAGAAGTACATTACTTAGTGATATAAACATAACACTTTTTGAAAGTGATAACATGGGAGGAGTGAGTTTTGTTGTTTTTTTTTTTAAAGATTTTATCCATTTATTTGACAGACAGAGATCACAAGTAGGCAGAGAGGCAGGCAGAGAGGCAGGCAGAGAGAGAGGAAGAAGCAGGCTCCCCGCTGAGCAGAGAGCCCGACGTGGGACTCGATCCCAGGACCCTGGGATCATGACCTGAGCTGAAGGCAGAGGCTTTAACCTACTGAGCCACCCAGGCGCCCCGGGAGGAGTGAGTTTTATAATGGAATGTTGTCCTCATTATTTATATTAGATCTCATTAGTATGTTAATGCATAATTTTTATGTGTCATTTTAATTGCACAGAAAATTTTTGGAAAATAAAAGTACATTAGAATTTTAAATGGTAATGGTATTCATCTCTTTTAATATTTTTCAAGATGTATTTATTTATTTTAGAAGGGGGAGGGCAAAGGGAGAGGAAGAGAAAGAGTGTACTTACTCAGTGCAGAGCCTAAGACCCTGAGATCACGACCTAAGCTGAAGCCAAGAATCAGATGCCTAACCAACTGTACCACCTAGGCACCCATATAGTCTCTTCAGATCTGGTGGGATGAACTTTTGATTTTTTATATTCAAGAAAGAATTATATTTGCATCTTTGTTTTCCAAAAGTGTCTTCATTAAGTGACTATTAAATGTATCATCTTTCGCATATCATAGTCTACAATTAGCAGAAACTTTTCCATTTTATCATTTTTAGAAATTTGTCATCTTACATGTAACTTCCAACACCTAGTTTATTGCATTATCCACCTACCACTAGGTGTCTTTTTCAAAAGGAATTTATTATTTTTATTCTTCACATCACAGGTAGGTCATATTTTCATTCATTTTGCAAGTCTTATTAGGTATGAGGGAAACAGACAAAAAGAAGTAGCTCCCGTTTTCCATACGTGTTGTGTTCTAACAAAGATCATTACCTAATTCCCAAATTCACTGGTTATGGTGCAATACCTCTTTTCTTAGAATATACTTCTTTTGAGTACCTCCTGCCCCTTGAAACTTTATCCTTCTTTGCTGTGAGTCGAGTTTTTTTTGGTTCTGTCACATTGGGCTGGATAATCTCAGTTCCCTTAACTTGATCGATGTCCATGACTCAACTGCTTTTAAAATGTAGGTTCCACTTTTTTAAAAAATCTCTTTATTTGACACATTATCCCTGAGTGATCTCTTAGTCACTGACTGTGTGTATATTTTTTCTTCTAAGTGCCTGACCTACATATAAGCATTAAGATGTGTCATGGGCCTCTTAAACTTAATTTATCAAAACTGAATTTCCTTTCTGTCCCCTACTCTCACTCAAATGTGCTTCTTTATGTCCTAAGATAACATAGTCCTTGGCATATAGAAGGGGTTCTGATATTTTAGTGTAAGGAAGGCCTATTAAAACACTGCTAGAATTTCTAATTCAGAGTTTCTGATTCTATAGGTCTGGGGTGAAAACTTCGAATGTGCATTTCTAACAAGCTCCCCAGTGAAACTGGTGGTTTAGCACCTGGAGAACCTTTGGCACACAGCAATCAGTTAATATTTGTTAGATCAATAATTACTCTAAATCGATTGTTTTAAAATACGTAATATGGGCTCAAAAATCAAATTGAACTCAGCATGATTAAATAACAAGAAATATCCACAGAGCTTTAGTCTGAAAGAACAAAGAAGATCATGTGGTGAAATACTCTTTTACTGCAGGTTAGTATACTCAAGTCTAAGGAGATTAAATGATTCATATGAGGAAAAATAACTGTATTTCACAAATCCTGACTTTCCATAAAAATTAAATAACTTTATATGTAACATTTGTATTTAGCTAATCAAGGATTCATTTTCTAATTTGAGATAGACATTGAGCAGATTGTTTCTCTAGATGTGTAGGCTCTTGCCCATAGGCACAGATTTCGTAAAAATGAATTGAAATACTACTAACTTTTAATGCTGTCTCCCATACCTACTGACATGCTTGCAAAGAACAGAGAAATCTAGAGCTTAGTATCCTGGTTAAAGTTAAAGATTCTCACCAGTCCAAGCAGTGTTTGGGCAAGCAGTTTTTTGTTCTCTTTTGTTTTGTTTTTGTTCTTGTTTTTGTTTTGAGAAAAATAAACAGAGATTACGTGACCCTACTGGTCCTGAAGAAAGTTGAATCCTTTATTTGTCCAGAACTGAAAGGACTTTCATCAATGCAGTAAGTGTCAAAACTGTGGCAGTCCTGTACACTTTTTTTAAAATTTTATTTATTTATCTGACAGACAGAGATCACAAGTAGTCAGAGAGGCAGGCAGACAGAGAGGAAGAAGCAGGTCTCGATCCCAGGACCCTGGGATCATGACCTGAGCCGAAGGCAGAGGCTTTAACCCGCTGAGCCACCCAGGCGCCCTGCAGTCCTGTACTCTTAAGCTGTTTCATTGTTTTCCCAAGTTTGGATATTTAACAGGATACACCAGACTTTACTCCTATGAGGCAAAGGATACAGTGCTTTGGAGAAAGAGAATGCAGACTTGCATCAGAGGCCCAAGTGCCTTTCCCCAACATGAGCTCCCTGTGGGCTCAGTCTTTAGGCATGTGGAACAAGCTGAGTTTCCAGCTTGATCCACTAAAGTATGCGCAAGGAGACTTGGTTTTGGGGGGTGTGGGTAGCTCAGCAACAAAGCTCTCAGTGGCTTTTTAAATAGCCAAGCCAGTTGGGCACCTGGGTGGCTCAGTCAGTTAAATGTCTGCCTTTGGCTCAGTTCGTGATCTCGGGGTCCTGGGATTGAGTTCCTGCTCCACAAGGAGCCTGCTTCTCCCTCTGTCTCTGCCTCTCTCTCTCTCTCTCTGTCTTTCATGAATAAATAAATAAAATGTTTTGTTTTTTTTTTTAATAGTCAAGCCAGAATAATCAAACCAGATAAACTAGTTGCAAAGCATTAGTGCAAAAGTTAAAGTTGGGATTTCCAGTGAACTGTCAGACCCTAAACAATACATCAGATATCTCACTGCCCTCCTTTGACTAAGAGAAAAAAATAAGATGCATGAATGTCTCTAGAAATAAAGATAGCACTTTTTCAGTCCAGCTGCAAATCAACTTTATCCTACACAGTAGTCTTACAGAGGTCGCTGAAGCTTCTTTCTCATGGACCAGCTGCATGAGGGATCAAGCAGACTGAATTCCAGGTCTCTAGAAGTGGGTTACCAAGATTAAGTAGGCATGTAGATTCTGAGCTCTTCAGGAAAAATTAACCAATCCTTCTCAAGTACATGCTAGAAGCCACTTACACACAAAGACAGTGAAAGCATCGGTGTCTAAATTTAAAATGCTTAAATCATAATCAAGTTGCTTCCGAGACAGATATATATAGGCTGCAGGCTTTAAATACTTGGGGGACAGTCTGGTGACCAAATAAAGGAAGTCTCATGACAAAGTTGCATTTCCTTTAAGAACACTAATCTCCAAAAGGGAATGTTTTAAAAATAGGAATGTTATGTGAAAGGACAAAAAAATTGAACAAATATAATGGGCTGCTCTTTCTGACTAGATGTATGTGTTATCAAGTACCAATTACAATTACACTAATTATGGACAAGGAGTTGGGAGACCTCTAAGTCATCAGGAAAAGATGTGAGGGAAAAAAAATTTCCATGTGTTCTCCAAAACACATCAAATGTGTTTTGTTTTTTTTTTTTAAGGAAAAAATCTTATTCCAGTATGTTTATCCAGTTTTATTAGCTACTTTTTTTTACTTATATTCAATTTTTATCATCTATGCAATGAAACTCATTTGGGGGGCTCTAAGTAATCGTTTCAAAATATGGTCCCATGACTACATACATTTGCAACACCAAGGGAGTGTTTCTCAAAGTTAAATGTGTATGGGTCATCTGAGAATCTTTTTGTAAGATGTGGACTGATTTCATAGGTCTGGAGGAAAGGCTGAAATTCTCTTCTAATAAGGTACCAGCTAATATCCGTGTTCCTTTTGGAATACCAGAGATGTATTTTCAAAGTGCATATGTGTATTTGTGTGTATAAGTATGTGTGTAAATTCACAAAAGCAGATACATCATGAGAATCAATCTCTGGAGTTTAGCCTGAAAATCTGCATTCCCAAAGTCAACTTCACCCCAAGTTTATCAGCAATTAAGTTTAAGAACTATTTGGTTAAATGAACTTAAACATCTGAGTTAACTTTGGCTGTAAAATTTCGTGGATCTGGCCTCACTCTGATACTCTTTAAGTCCTAAACTGAAGGGTGACATATTCTCTCACTGTTCAGGCCATCTGTGTTGTTTGAGCATCTATGACTTGGAAACAGCCGCCAAAAGCTCTCTGTCACTAAATTCAAACTTTAATTAGGTCTGATCTTTTGCTAAAAGGTCTAAGATAAAACTTCTTGTTCTACCCAATCTTAGGAAATTCTATATCCAGATGAGGGGCCAAACATCGACATGATACTTCTTCTAGAAAGCAGCGAGAACAAAAAAAATTCCAAAAAAGTGAAATCACTTTTTTTTCTTGTCTCCTCACTGGTTTTTCTGCGGTGACACCCTTGAATTCACTCTGAACTCCTTTCATGCCCCTCCACATCTCAGTTCTCCACAGGAAATGTTTATCTACTAAATCCCTCACAGGGTATGTGACACACAGTAGATGCATTACATCCTAGTACATTAGTTCCTTCCCCCAAGGGATTTCTTCTTTTGGTTACTGTTATTCAACTATTAGTGAATTTAGCACAACAAGGTAACATGATGATTTCTCATACAGCCTAACAATGTTTTCTAATTTCCTTTTTCCTTTCCCTACAGTATAAGCAAGTGGAACAATACATGTCCTTCCATAAGTTGCCAGCTGATATGCGTCAGAAGATACACGACTACTACGAACACAGATACCAAGGCAAAATCTTTGATGAGGAAAACATTCTCAGTGAACTCAACGATCCTCTGAGAGAGGTAAGATGGACAGTCCTCGATCTCCATGGTATACGGTCATGGTTTATTTTCTCTTTTCATGGCACATCTTCAAGGCCGTGTTACGAATTACTCAGAAGAAAAATCAGAACTAAATGTTGACACATCTTTTGTGCCTTTATTCTCCCATATGGTCTCCCGTATAAAAACTTTAAATTGTTGGGGGAAAAAAAAGTACTGGAAAATTGTTCTCATGATCATGATTATCAGAATGGTTTTATTTTCTGTATCTGTGGTTACCAGAGTTCCTTCATCTGTCTTCATTGTCTGTATCTTTTACTCATTCCTCTCATGTTTACTGAACTATTCATCTTCGTTTTGGTTTCTCATCTCTTCCCATGTTCACTTCACTTGTTTATTAGAACTTAGATCCTGATTACAGACTGACCTGACCTGTTGCAAGTAATTAATTTCTCCTATCTCCTCATTAAAACACTTCAATGTCAGTAATCACCTGTTTGCCTTCTAGCTTCTTTCCATCCCTCCCTAGAAGGCTTCTCTCTGCCCAAGGGAATGTTCTGGTTACTCCTAGACCAAAAGAATACTGGCGCGATTGTTCATATTTCTCACACTGCTTTTCTTTCCCTTCTTTCTTTTACTACCAACCCTCTCATAGGATTACTGCATTCTGTGTAATCATTACATTGTGTGGTTTGATTGCCACTTCTTTACTGTAGTTGTTTCCTTGAAAATTATCAGTGATCTGTTACTCATCAAAAAGCCTTTGTCTTTGAGCCCTTGGTGGTCCTTTTAAACTGTTGACAAAACACACATCCTGAATCTCTTTTTTGGGCTTCCTCAGCACTGAACCATTACTAAGCCTTTGGCTTTTCATTTTGCATTTCTGAATTTGTTCTTTATTTTTTTTTAATTTATATCTTTTTGCACCTTAATTCTGTAAATTTTGAGCTCCAAGTTCTCACCAATAACACTGTTTTCTTAAAATCTACATGGTTTTCCCCTGACTCCATATATATAGTAAACTAAGTAATATAGTCATTATCTTCCATTACTAAACCATTTTTTTTAACTAAACCATTTTTCCTTTGAAGTCTCTCAGTACATGTTTTAGTCATTCTCTCAAATTATTTGGAATGTAAAATTGTAGTCTGTTTTTTTAATCTTTTTCTGCTCTGCCTGTCCAGTTAGTTGCCAGATGCTGTCGGTTCAGTGTGACAGTCCGCCCCACGCCTGCACCCTTGTTTCCTTCCCCACCACTGCAGTCCTGACCCTAGTCTTCTCACATGGACAGTTGGAACTGTGTCCTCAGTTTGCCTTCCAGCCTCTGGGCCATTTTCTCTAACTACCTTTCAAAACATCGATGCCAGATTAACCTTTTTTTTTCCTTTTCATATGTACGAGCTACTCATTTTTCTGCTGAGAAACTTTCACTCTTTACATATAAAATTATATCAAATTTAGCCTCCCTAGGCTCATATTCCAGCCCTTCAATCTCAGCTCCAATCTCAGCTAAATTTCCAGCTTTATTCTCCCTGCTGCTCTACGTGTTCCAAAGTGGTCTAAAGCCAAACTGTGCAACTTGCTGTTTTGCAGAAATCAATTATAATTTCTCACCTTGCATCATATGTTTTTCAGAAATGTCTGTCATCTGTTAGCAATATCTAGTTCAAATACTTCTTTATTTACAACTTTTTTTTCCCAGCCTAGATTTCATTGCTCTTTTCGCTGACCCCTAATGCACTGAGTCCACAACACATGTGTGCTCCTTGTCCATTCCTGTCTCTTTTATCATTAGTGTTTATTTGTTTTCTCCATTTTCGCTTGGAAGTTCCTTAAAAGCAAAGGCTTCTTTATAGTTTAAATTTTTCTTGAAATTCTTAGTACATGTAGTATACATTAAATGCTCAGTAAATATTTTTATTGCAACTAATATCTTTACCATTTATATCCATTCCTAAGCTTCTGCATTCCCTAAAAGTTATTCATTTTTTTGTTCTGTTTTGTTTTGTTTTGTTTTGAGCCTTGGACTATCAGTTAAGAGTTTGCCAATAACGGAGCTCAAAATTTGGTGTTGATTAGCTTATTTTCTTTACAAATACCTCAAATAAGAATATCATTTTTTTTCTTCTTTGCTTTAGGAAACACAATTCAAACTTCATTTATTGTTGTATTTTTAAAAATAAAAAATAATGGGTTTAAGAAAAAAACTGTCAATATGTTTTGCCTTATCTCTTTGTTGGATTACAGAATTTGTTTTGAAATTAAATCCCCTCAGGCCCAAGGTTGGCTCAGTTCACTCAGCATAGGGCTCTCAACTTTGGCTCAGGTCATGATTTTAGGATTATGAGATGGAGCCCTGCGTTGGCTCTGTGCTGAGTGTGGAGCCTGCTGAAGATTCTCTCTCTACCCGTCCCTCCCTTACTTTCTCCCTTTCTAAAAAAATAATAATAATAATAAATAAATCCAAATCCCCTTCAGCAAAAGGAAGAAGCTCAGGACACTGGAACCAAGCTGGGTTCTCAAGGACCCAGAGGGATTCAAAGACAGGACAGGAGAGGCCATAGCAGGGAGATGAATATAATCCAAGAGATAGTATCAGATATTAAGACTAAATCAAAAGACAGGAAGACACTATAAAACTAAGGACATATTTCAAAGAAACAGGAAAGGGGCACCTCGGTGGTTCAGTCGGTTAAGTGTCTGCCTTCGGCTCAAGTCAGGATCCCAGGGTCCTGGGATCGAGCCCCATGTCAGGTTTCCTGCTGAGGGAGCCTGCTTCTCCCTTTTCCTCTGCCACTCCCCCTACTTGTGTTCTCTCTCTCTCTGTCAAATAAATAAATAAAATCTTTTTTTTTTTTTTTAAAGAAAGAAACACGGAAATGTTAGGATTCCAGCATAAAATGTCATTGAGGGAATACAGAAAGCCAGAAGAAAAATTAGTGTAAAAGGCCTAAAGTTGCATGCTTAAGTGAGAAGCATTCCTCTGTGCTGAAAATGTACAGTGTGGTATAAAATTAGGATTACAAGAACTCCTTCTTAATCGTGTGTATTTTATTAACTACCCTTTCTCTTGCCACACAATACCTTAGTTCTGATCTTCAATGGAAAAAAATGCACTTTTCATTTTTACGCCATCCACAGCCATATGAGACCATATGTTCCAATTTCCTTAACTCCTACAACTGTTCACTAAAGTATGTCTAAAAGTATGTCACTAAAGTATGACCAGTGGTTTACCTCATATTTTCAGAAACCACAGTTCAGGGGTTCGGCATCTTTTAATTCAAGATCTGAAGTGCACTCACAACTGTTCTCCCTGCCTTTGATCTCAGTTAACTCAAATGCATACCGTCACACAGCCACCATATTGACTGATAGAAAACATGAGTTTGACAATTCTCCTCTCTTCCTAGAACCTGATCATGATCTCCCATCCCCTAGAGGAAAAAGTCCAATCTCCTTGACATGGCCTATGAGACGCTCCATGCCCCGCCTTCATCTTTACTTTTTTCCGTTAATACCTCATCAACAAGGAATTGTTCCTAATTTTCTGGGAAAAGAAAAGTGCTGCTAATTGCCTCATTGTTTTTCCTCATGCTATTCTAGCTTCACTTCTTTCTACTCAGCTTACATTCCACTTCCTGTCAGGCATTTTTACTCCACATGAACTTCCTCATAAATTTCCCCTGAGCACTCTGTCTCTCACATTGTATTTATCACTTATCAGTTTATTGTTTGTCTCTTTTAAGACTATGAGCTTCTTGGGGTGCCTGGGTGGCTCGGTGGTTAAAGCCTCTGCCTTCGGCTCAGGTCATGATCTCAGGGTCCTGGGATCCAGCCCCGCATCGCATCGGGCTCCCTGCACAGCAGGGAACCTGCTTACCCCTCTCTCTCTCTGCCTGCCTCTCTTGTGATCTTTTTCTGTCAAATAAATAAATAAAATCTTAAAAAGAAAAAAAAGACTCTGAGCTTCTTGAGGCTGGAAACAATGCCCTAATCTTTATCTATTTGTTGACAGTTATGGTAAGAACTCACTAAGTATTTACTGGGTGAATAGCCTTTAACAGAATTTTGGCTGAAAAACAGATAAGATTTGTGTGACTATTTAATAAAATTAGAGATCTTAATAGAATTAGAGATCTGAGCATAATTAAATACTCAGATACTTAACACCTTAAAAGGTGAAAATGATGTTCTCCATTTATTCTCTGCTTTTCAGTTTTTGCTCATCTAGCATCAGAATCCTGCAAAAGCCTACATTTAATGTTATACTGAATTAAGACTTTATTAGAAAGGAAATAAGATGAGTAGGGTAAGAAAGTAAGAAGACACATAGCAGTGAAAGAACAGGAGTTGTTGTTTAAATAAAACTTGAAGAAGTGTCCTGGTGGTGGGTATTAAGGAGGGTATGTATTGGCATGGAGCACTGAGTGGGGTGCATAAACAATGAATCTTTGAACACTAAAAAAACAAAAAATTAAATTAAAAAGAATTAAATTAAATAAATAAGACTTGAACCTTAAAAAGCCAGACATGTCTTCTGAAGAAAAGTTCAGTAAGAACATGAGAAATATATCTTGCTCCCTATTAAATTGGAGTTTTACATACTTACTGTACTAGTCATAGTGGTAGATCACAGGAAATCATTTTAACTTAGAAGTTAAGGCATCCATTTGGCCAAGGCATATTTTGCTCACTCTTGAGCTCCTAGCATCTAGAAAGTGCCTGGTACATAGAAGACATTGAATGATTGATATAAATATCAAATGAGAGAAAGTAGAATACTCAGAAGAGGAAAGCTAGATTATTTGATATGTATTATGGGACAGAAGGTAAAAATACAAGATTTGCATAGTATACACATACGCATGCCATATATAATTGCTAATCATATATTCAAAGTTGAGTCAACCACCATTTTATATTGCGACAAAACTTTTAACTTAAAATACGTCATTATTTTTAAGAAAATATGTAGCCTAATTTGAGATGCTAATGTATACTAAAGAGGAGTGATTTCTGCTAACACAAGTCTGGGTACTCAGGAATGTATAGAAATGAAAGGTAAGTCAAACCTTCAGCCTCTCAAAAACATATGCAAAAGATCTATTGCTTAAAAATATAAAATGCAATGTTAAGGAATGTGAAAATCATTCTATATTCATGATCAATTAAGCCCTATAATATTTTATGCATTTTATATCCCAGCTTTTTTTTTTTCAGTGTGTCTGAATACTTTTAAATATGACGACTCCCAAAGATGTAAAGTGGCAGAATTTCACTTGCATGGCCTTTGAAAGCTCTTACAGAAATCTCAGAAACTTGGCATTGTGAATTAAAGCTATTATTTTATGATCTATGTATTCATTATCTATAATCTTTAATCTCTAGTTCCTCTGTGACTGTATATAGTCAAAATTCTGAGTCTGCAAAGCCCAAATTAATCTCTAGAAACCGCCCCACACTCCAGTTGTTCTTTGACCTGGCTCTGGCTACAGAAGCTTTTCTTTCTTCTGCTTCCATTCACCTATAATAAGCTCCTATTCTCCCATAACTGCTCAAGAAGACCCAGTTTTATTGTTTTAAACTATCCAGTTTAAATCCTTTTTATAATACTCTCAGTGCCATTAATAGTCACGTGTATCTTTCAGTTGTACAACAAACAATGAATGAGAAACTACTATGGAGGGGCTATGCGGGATCAAGGTTAAGTGCATGGCCCTGGTTCTACCAACCCCATTTAAATCCAGCTCCACAACCTACTGCATGTATGACTTTGAGCCATTTAGTAACTTGTATGTATTTCACTTTCCTCATTTTTGAATATGGATGGTGGTGAAAGTAACCACCTCATAGAGATATTATACAGATTAAATGAGCAAAAAGTATAAAAAGTTAGAAATGCATCAGGCACACAGTAAGTGCACAGTAAAATTTAATTTTTGGTATTACTCTGATTCAATTAAGAGTAAGATACACTCCCAGCTCTCATGGCTCTTGTGGCTTAGAGACAAAAATTTCAATAGCCAGTTATAACTGTGTGGAAGGGCCATGAGGGGGTCATTCAGAGGGTGTTGGCCAAACACGGGAGAGACAAGTCCAGCCTTATCGTATGTCTCATTTCTTCTGGAATGTATTCAAACAATCTGCTGATAAGTTCTTCCTTCATTTTAACAGCCAGCTTTCTGGAGACAATGTCTTAGCATTAATATTTGGCATTAAAATGTTAGGATCGTGGGACTGATGAATGCTTTAGCAAAAGCAGGCAGTGTATTTAAAACTAAAAAAATTAATTAGAAGAATTCTGTGAACTCTACCCCTCTGCTTATGAGAGCCTGTTGGAATGTGTACAAAGTAAAAAGGTCTATTTTTAACATGATCAGATTTATACTTACTCGATTAGAGCAAAATGGCAAACTTAACTGTGGAGAAAGAGGTTAATGCCCTTCGAGCCTGTCTCCAAAGTTCAGAACTGATCTATTTTTAAACAATGGAGTGTGAAGAGCCACGGGCTGAAAATAGGTACAGATCATGTGTCCCAGTAGAATATATGATGTCAGTATATTTCATTTTCACAGAACATGAATCAGGCTGAGAGTATAATACTGTCCTTCTGACCTTTAATTTGTTGAATAGACTGTTAGGGAAGAAAGCATAATTTGAATGAGTGTTTACTTATGCAATTCTGAATCATTGAAGTACATACTTGTTGCGTTTTAAAATACCCTGTAAAATGTGTTTAGTTAAGATTAACTAAAACAGGCTAGAATCATAGAATTGAAAAGTTATACAGGGATCTTATAAATTATCAGATATTCATGTAACAGGCACAGGAACAAAAGGCTAGAAAAACTTTAAGTGGCCTGGTTATGGTCACATTGCCAAACAAAGAAATTGACTCTTTATCCTTCTTTCGGTGTATTTTCCCTTGCATCCCTAGTTTCTAGAAAACAAATGGACAAAGAACATTTATCGATTTCTTAATGTGTGCAAAACACTGATCCAGGCGTGATGGGAAGGTAAATTATAAAATATGATTTCAGTCTCAAAGTGCCTACCATATGCTTGTAAGACACAAGATATAAATACATGGAAAAAATAAACGAAGAAAAAAAAGTTAAGTACATTACTAAAAATACCAGAAATGTAAAAAGTTCGCATATAGTTAATTACCAGAGCAAAGCTGACACTCCATACTGAAATTCTAAATGGATTGAAGACATACATGTGCAACTTGAAACCATAAAACTCTTAGGAGAAAACACAGGGAAAAAGCTTCTTGATGTTGATGTTGGCAGTGATTTTTTTGGATGTGACACCTAAAGCACAAGTGAAAAAGCAAACATAAATAACTGGGACTACATGAAACCAAAAAGCTTCTGCACAGCCAGAGACACAATCAACAAAATGAAAGACAACCTATGGCATGGGAGGAAGTGTTTGCTGACCCCACCTGTGATAAGAGGTTAATATCCAATATGTACAAGGGACTCAACTCAAGAGCAGGAAAATAAGTAGTCCAATTTAAAAGTAGGCAAGGATGAGAATGGACATTTTTTCCCCCAAAGTAGATACTCAAATGCCCAGCAGGTATGTAGAAGGGTACGCAACATCATTAATCATAAGGGAAATGTAAATTAAAGCTACATTGAGATATCACTTCACATTTGTTAGAATGGGTATTATTAAAAGACAGACTATAACAAGTGCTGGTGAGGATGTGGCAGGGATATCAGGGAAGGGGAGTGGGGAAGATAACACGCATTATTACAACAAGAGAAAGCCAGACCACTGGGCCTTTTCCTTGATTTTTCCTAACGTCGTTCATTACTTCCCTCCTCCCTCCTTTTCCTCCTTCTCTAGAGGCATTGTTTATTTCTAGGACTTTAAAAATTAGTCCTATGTAATACTATATAGTCCCAATTATATCAGTTCCCTGGAATAGACAAATTCATAACAGCAGAAAGTAAAAGAGAAGTCACCAGGGACCAACAGGACGGAGAAGAGGGGATTATTGTTTAATAGTTTCCAGAGTTTTTGTGAATGATGGAAGATCACAAAGCATTGTGAACATATTTGCAAACTGCACACTTAGAAATGATTGATATTATAAAATTTGTTATATATTTTATGAAAATTTTTAAAAATTAATCTTACAAAATAGCAACCAATCCTGTATCTCTAGTTTGGATCTTTAGAGCCGTTTCCACCTGCCACTTGCCCTTGTCACTTGACAGCCCAAGGTGCTTCCAACTTAATACAAAAATAAAGCAAAATCCTTTCTCCATATAGCTGAATATCTTTGGGAATCTATTTCTCTCCAAACCAAAGAGCTCAGAAGTTGTTAAAATATGTGGGTTGTGTTCCCTGTCACTTCCGAGTGACCCTAGCTGGATTAGGTATGTATCTTGCCACTGCCTACTCCCTCACTTTTGGAGCTGGGGTTCTGCTGGGTCTTGGCAAATATTCAGAAGGGAGCAGCTTCCTCTTTCCTGCCACATTCTACCAGCCTAACTTACCCTATAAGTTTGCTAGGGTTGCCATAACAAAATACAACAGACTATCATAGCTTAAACGACAGAATTGTATTTTTTCATTCTTCTGGAAGCTTCAAGTTCAAATCAAGGGGTCAGTAGAGCTGGAGCCTTCTGAGACCTCTTCTTGGCCTACAGTTGTCCGCCCTCTCCCTCCGTCCTCCCATGGTCTTTTCTCTGTGCTAACATATGCCAGGTGTCTGTTTCTCTCCTTATAAGGACATCTTCCAAAGAGGATCACATTCCACTGTACTGGGAATTAGGGCTTCAACATATGCGTTTGGGGATGATACAATTCAGCCTATAACACTTTCGAACACAGCACTGTGCTCCATGCAAGTCTAGCTAGCGTGACATGTAAATGAATGTTGAATGAATCTGAGAATACTGCCTGGTTTTAGGGCCTGGCCTGATTTCCTCATGTCCTTTGCACATGTACATATGCTATTATACACGGATTATTTCTGTTACTGACCACTAATGATGAAAATGAATTTATGTGGATTGTATTTTAAATTCTCAGATATAGGTTCTTATCCAATTCTCCAGTACCAAACTCCTTCTCTTGGGATTGTCTTCTAACTCACACTACTAACTGCTGGTTCCATTTTAATAATTTTTTTTTTTAATTCAGCCTATTTCTGGATACCAGTCTGCTTTGTTTGCTATATTTGACAGTTCAGATCAGTCTATGTTTACCATGTCAGATGGGCTTAACACTTACTCTGCAAATTATTCTTACAACTTGCTTACTGCTTGTAAGCCCCTGGAGCTGCATCCTGATGGAGTTTATACAAATCCTTGTAGGGCTTCAGCCTGGGATACTACACAGCAGGGCCAAGATACAGAGTCTCCAATGAACACGCATCTTTTCAATACACAATTCCTTAATATAGGTTTGCTTGGTCTGTTCCTACCTCTTTTTCTTTGCTTCATAATCAAATTTAAGTGAATGTTAGGAGAATTTTCTGTCACTATCATTCTGCCTGGTACCTAATGGAGCGGTATGTCCCTGTGTTCTAGGAAAACAGATCAATGGCACGATGCTTAGACTACATTAACTTCAAACTTCATTTGCATTCGTATTGGAAGGCTTAAATGTGATTTAGTATCTTTAAAAAAATTAGATGCATTTGAGAACTGTAGCAAAAGAAAACATTAAAATGTTTGAATCTGTCCATCTCAAAATTCATCTTGTTCTGATCAATCCTTTACAAGCAGGCAGATTTCATTGAAGCCACTTCAGCATAATTGGCCATTTGTATATGCAGAGATTTTAGGCTAATTGCCTTAAACATAATTTGAAGAGACTATTGATCTAGCAACTAATGATATAACTGGGTTTCAAAATAAGTAATGGTGAAAAATGTCAGTAGTAAAGAGGCTATTGCAGACTATTTCTCTGTATCTCTATTGGGCTTTTCTTATTATAGCTATGACTAACACAAGATGGAATATCATGTGGCCATTAAAAAGAATAGCAACTAGGACCATGTCTCAAGATGGGAAATATTTTATATTATAAGATAGGGAAAAAAGGAACAAATATTGAATGTATATTGTGATTACAAATATATTAAGGTGAACAAAAGTTTGTCTTAAGGGAATATATACACATATTAAAACATTTATTAAGGTGATTAAAAATACAGAGATTTTTTTCTTTTATATATTTTAAGAGATGTGTGTATATGCATTTTTTCAAAGATTTTTTTCGATGCATCTTTTTGCTAATACACAAATACTTGATTACTTCTTTAATGAAATGGAAAACTACAATAGACTAAAATTGAGGCATTCCATATTAATTCAACAATCCTCCTTTTTCTACTTCTAAACACTTTTAACTTTCCCCAAACAAATGTTAAGGGTAAATGTTCCATAGCTTTGTAGTCTATTGCATAGTTTTTGATATTGAGATTATTTAGGAGTTACAGTGAAAGCTTTCTTTAAAAAATAAGACAGATGATCTTGACTAGACAAATAGATTACCTTAAATCTTCCCAATAAGATATAGAAATCAAGGGAAATGCTTTCAGTTTAAGAAATTGAAGCAGTACCTAACTTGTTACCCGATGTTTGGACAAATGTTTAGAACATTTTTAAGCATGAAGATATGCCAGAATGGACCGATTTTCTCACACATGCAGTCCACCATCTTGCAATTTAGAAGGCAAACGCCCAGATCAGTACAAGCCAGTTGGGAATGCTGAGGAAAATTGATTTTAAATTGCTTCATGTGGGGTGCCTGGGTGGCTCAGTGGGTTAAAGCCTCTGCCTTAGGCTCAGGTCATGATCTTAGAGTCCTGGGATCGAGCCCCATGTCGGGCTCTCTGCTCCGCAGGGAGCCTGCTTCCCTCTCTCTCTGCCTGCCTCTCTGCCTACTTGTGATCTGTCAAATAAATAAATAAAAATCTTTGAAAAAATAAATAAATTGCTTCATGTGTTTCCTTTCTTAAAAAAAAAAGGAATGTGTATGTACAATACACCTTCCAAATTTATTATATCAATAAAACACCTTTATTATCAGAATTCCGTATTTTATTCCTTAGCTTTAGCCACAAGGGAATTTCACTGACTCTCCCCTAAGAATATCTTAGGGGAGATTTTCTTCTTCAGAAGCTCTGCACTCACCTTATCTTTTGTTTTTAATCAACAATCCCCACTTTTTTTTAACATGACTCAGTATCCTTTTCCCAAATTACCTTGAAGCATTTGTTTCTTTGAAAGTATAGAATATATGGTCTATACAATTCATTTGATATTAATATTATTTTATAGTACAGCTATAAATTATAGGGGCTAAAACAGATAACACTGAGTGAACTTTATTAATGTTTTACTTGTGTTAATTTAATTATCATAATCTATGGTATAGTTGCTAGTGTTATCTCCATTTTACAGATGGGAAGATTAAGATTTGAAGAATCTGAGTCACTTTCTGTGGGCACAGAGCCACTTAGTTTTGGAATCAGGGATTGAATGTGTGTGTGCACACAAGCACAGGGAGAGAGAGAGAGACTAACCCATATATATATTTTTTTACTACTTATATTATAATGAATGTATACACGTATATCTAGTCCTTTAACTAGGTGTAAACTTTCAGATACATCTTTATTTTAGGAAACATATTTTCCAAACCTGATTACTTATAACTTTGAGTGTGTTATTAAAAGTAGAGATTTTGAGTCATATCCACTGGAGATGTAGCTCCAGGTTCTTTTCAGATTCTCCAGATTCTCTCTTCAGAATTCAAGCCTGGTGAACTGTATTTTAGTAAAGTGCCATAAATATGTCCACAAGATTATCCTCTTTGTTACTTTTCAGAGGAGAATGTCATCTTTGGCAGGTCATTGAATCCGTTTTTTAATTGATGTTGTCTACATGAGAGCCATGACGAGGGCAAAGACCCAGGAAACAATCCTGAATAGTTTGTTTTATTTTCCAAGAAATAAAGGCATTCAGATTTAGATTTTTAAAAATAATTGTTGTGGGTAAAATAAAAATAGCCAAGTTCATTGCCATCAGTTTGCTGCCCCACAATCAACAAAGACTCATTCAGACTCTCAAAATATGTAAATTTCAAAAGAACAAATTTATGGTTAATACCAAAATCTTTCAGGTATGTGGTAATACCAGATATGTGCAAAAAATAAGATAGCTTCTTAGAATCCATCAAACCCCTAAGTTGGAGAGCTGGGTCACCCAGCAAACCATGGTTATTCCTCTTGCAAGCGTGTGGTCTTTAGCAGATTATTCAGTCTCTTCTGTAAAATGGAGCAGTAATAATACTTAAGTAATAATACTTTGCAAGGATAAAATAAATTAATACTTATAAAAGATTTAAAGCCATACCTGAATACTGGAAAGAATATAAAAAAAAATAGTCTCTTATTTTTATTATGTTCATTCTTAAAATTATCCTTGCCTTTAAAAAAAAAAAGACAAAACCCTAACACATCCACTTACTCCAGTTCTCATCAGTCCAGGCTACTGAACTGGGGCAAATAGGGCAACATCAGCAGCACTCTTTTATAGGATCTCCTAGGGGATAAAGTGTCAGTTGATATAGATTTGACTATATTTATTTATTTGTGTTTGATGTTAATATAAAAGTCTGTATGTCTGGATGCCATTGGAATGTCTAATATAAGTTCTTAGAAGGAAGGTCTTGTGTGTTCTGCAAAGTCTAAAAATACAGGGTGTGTTAGGTGTAGGAATTTAGCAATGTAACAGCAGCTCTGTTTTGTTAAGATATTCTATGATTCATTATTGTAATGATGGTAATTATATTTATAGCCACCATGCCTAAAACATTTTAGAACTATACTGTGTAGAATAAAATAAAGTAGAATGGAAGAGAACTAAATGTTTTACAAAATGGAACTTTCCCCAATGATACTTATCGGTAAAGAATTATATTGTTTCAAGGAGCCTTAAAATATTACTATTCTTTTTAATAATAATCAAAAAAATATTGCTTAACTTTCTCAGGGTCTCAGAGTTTGCATAATTCCTAAGTACTGGTTTATGGTTAAAATAAATCCTTTGTGGGGCACCTGGGTGGCTCAGTCGGTTAGGCATCTGCCTTTGGCTCAGGTCATGATTTCAGGGTCCCGGGATAAAACCTCATTGGGCTCCATGCTCAGCAGGGAGTGTGCTTGTCCCTCTGCCCTTCCATCCCCTCATGTGCTCTGTCTCCCTCTCAAATAAATAATCTTTTAAAAAATTAATTGAAAATCCTTTGTAAAGCACTCTCTCTCTCTCTCTCTCTCTATATATATATATATACAATATAATCCAATTTCCTGATTGTCAAAGTTAAACCAAAAAAATAATAATAAATAACCCTGAGAGTGAAAAGGCAAGTCACAGACGAGAAGAAGATATTTACAGTATATCCCAACAAAGAACTCATGTCAAAAAGAACTCCAACAACAGGAAAAAAAAAATGAGGAAAATCTGACTAGGCAGTTCACCAAACAGGATATTCATCTGAGCAGTAAGCCTATAAAAATGTGCATAACAACATTAATCATTGGGGAAGTGTAAGATAAAACTGCAATGGGAAAAATTTTTAAAACAATAAGATATCTCTGTATACCTACTAATGGCTAAAATCAAAGAATGTGAGAAAAATAATACAATCATTTTAGAAAACTTTTGCTTGTATCCACTAAAATTAAATATAAGCTTACCTTATCACCCAGCAACTCCAATATAAGGTAAATAAATATTCAAGAGAAATCAGTGCAGGTATAGCCACTGTGGAAAACAGTACAGAGGTTTCTCAAAAAGTTAAAAATAGAACTGCCTTACAATCCAGCAGTTGCATTTCTGGATGTTTACCCAAAGACTACAAAAACACTAATTCAAAGGGATACATGCACCCCAATGTTTGTTGCAGCATAGTCTACAGTAGTGAAACCATGGAAACAGCCCAAGTGTCCACTGACAATGGACGAATGGATAGAGAGGTTGTGGCTATACAGTTGAAAATTCACTTAAGATTTGTGCACTTTACTCTGTCTGTATGATACTTTAAAAAATACTCTCTAGTCTGGGACCAAACAATGAACGTGAATAATTCTGTCATACTTTAGCAAAACAAGATGAAGGAGCACTGAAAAGGAAAGACTTTCATATTTGAAATAAACTGACATATCAAAGTAAGATCAAATGCAGTGTTCTTCATTGTTGTTTATTGTATTATGCTTTTATTTAGTAGGGAAAAGTTTGTTTGGAATTTGAACAGATTTGTCTCTTTCCCCTTGCTTTTTAATTTACCCCATTGTTTAGTTATATTGTATTATTGTATAAATGTGGTCTCATGGGGACGCCTGGGTGGCTCAGTTGGTTGGGCGGCTGCCTTCGGCTCAGGTCATGATCCCAGCGTCCTGGGATCGAGTCCCACATCGGGCTCCTTGCTCGGCAGGGAGCCTGCTTCTCCCTCTGCCTCTGCCTGCCACTCTGCCTGTGCTCGCGCGTTCTCTCTCTCTCTGACAAATAAATAAATAAAATCTTAAAAAAAAAAAAATGTGGTCTCATGATTATTTATTTTATACTTTGGGATTAATCTAACACTACATCATTTCCTGTTACATCAGTAGTTAAAGCTTTCGCTATTGGTAGCTCTTTCATTTGGCCCCTTTTGAAATACACTCATCATTGTGGGATTTTTTTTTTTTTTTTTATGATTGTGTTTCTTTGTTTTTAGCACATCTATACTTTCTGTTACTACAGGACGCTCCAGGAAGAAAAAGATTACAAATTTTTTAAGTGTTTACAGTAAGCTTGCTAATTTGGAGTACCTTATTTAGGTCAGGGCCCTGTCTGATTCCCTTAGGAATGGAGCATTCCTCAATTTAATGCATATGGTCAATACTCCTAATTCAAGCCAGATGTATTGCTAAAATAGCTTATTATAACAACTGCCATAAAGAACGTGGATGGAAATTAGAGATATTAATAAGTTAACTGTGTGTCTCAGTTAAGTCAGTGTGCTATAAGGAACTGTGATTGATGGAGGAGGAGCTTTAAAAGTCTTGTTTTACATATGGAGAGATATTAATAACTTAATTAAATATGTTCTCTAAGAAAATGTGCTATAAAGAAATGTGATTGATGGAGAAGAGCTTTTAAAAGTTTTGCTTCATTTCTAGACTTACATGATGTTTCTATTAAACTATATACCCTCAAAGCAAGCCAATTTTATGGAAGGAGAGAGGGTTTTAAATGCAAATAACTTTCTAATTACATTTTTTCTTATCAAATGCTTGTTAGAATTTATAGTTTCAATCTGATAGTCGTCACATTGGGGGTAAAAGTTCCACAGAGAGAGAAAATTAATGGATTCCTTTAAGCCATAACAATAATATGAAATTATCCCCGTGGTATTACAATCAAAGAAGTTATAATAGGCGTACCTGAACAGGCAATGCATCATAGAAAAAGTTATTCATATAAATAAAGTACAGCTAAATTGTTTATAAAATATACTTCCAATTATTTTCTAAAATAAAGAATGAGAGAACAATGAAGAGAAAAATTGTGTAGTTGAACTCCAAGAACACAGATAAAAGAATTCTCTATTTTATTATTTTTGTTTGAAATTTCTTGTTTTCTCTGCAACTTGACTTATGTTCACTTTCCTCCACAGTATTCTTCTTTGCCATTTTGCATGTGAAATCGTTAACTCAAACAATCAATCTGGTCCTTTTAATGACCTCTCTGTCTTCTTTCAACTCATGTGGTTACCTTGAGTACCTTGAGTGGTTCACCTTTTATCTTCGTGAAGTTTTTGTATAGAAAGATTTTGAGGGACGCCTGGGTGGCTCAGTTGGTTAAGCGGCTGCCTTCAGCTCAGGTCATGGTCCCAGCGTCCTGGGATCGAGTCCCACATCGGGCTCCTTGCTCGGCAGGAAGCCTGCTTCTCCCTCTGCCTCTGCCTGTGCTAGCTCTCTCTCTCTCTCTCTCTCTGACAAATAAATAAATTTAAAAAAAATATATTTAAAAAAAAAAAAAAAAAAAAGAAAGATTTTGAATAATTTAAAAAAAACACACACATTTTTATACACCAGAGGCTTGTTTCTCAAGCTGTTTGCTTGAGAGAGCTTTCTAGGAGTTTCAAGTAAATATCTCCCAGTGGGAACAAAACTAGCCTTTGTGAGCACTTTTTTCCACTCCTCAAACTCCATCTCCCTCCCTTTCTTCTTTCCTTCCCGCCTTCCTTCCACCTTCTCTACCTGCCTGCATATTTACTCAGCTTGTACCACCTGCTGTATCTTACTGTAGTCCCATCCCCACCAAGGCTCGCCAGCACCAGTTAAAATTAACCACAAGTTGTCCTCGGTACAGCCCCCCATGGAGTCAGCTGAACATTATTTGGGCTTGGATGATGCTACATGAGGTACCACATGTAATATCTTTCTCTTGTTTTTGTTGTCATGTTCACTTATTGCTTATTACAGCTGACTGTTTAATATTTTACCATCCTCCGTGAAACCCCACCATTGGAGACTCTTCTTTGCCCTGCTGGACTGACAAAATACTATTAAAGTTGAAATCCCTTCTTCTCCATGGCGGACCCCAAATTTTGTGCCCCGGTATTAGCTAGAATTTTCTTACCTATTCCAAAATAAGGTCAGTTCATTTCATGAACCAAAACTGAGGAAACTTTTTTTTCATCTATTTTATCTATTAACTTTTTTATCTATTTATTACCTATTTTATCAATTAGCTGTTTTATCTATTAGTTTATATAACATATTTTTCCAAAGCAAGAATTCAGATCTCAGCTTTTGTTAATACCTCCAAATTTTTTTGTCCTTTTACCACCTTTTTAGCAGGATTTCCTGCAGTATCTGTGTCTCATAAAAGAGATCACAAATTCAGGGTTAACCCTTTTTCTTTAGGGCTCATCGGAGAACAAATTTTTGAGAAATGGCATTGTGGTAAAATTTAGGTTCCTACTATTTATCTCTTTACATATGTAACTTGCAAGACTAAAAATGGTTGGTTCCAGTGTCACCTGGGTGGTTCACTCCGTTAAGCGTCTGCGTTTGGCCCAGGTCATGATTTCAGGACCCTGAAATCAAGCCCATGTCAGGGTCCAGCTCCATGCAGGCTCCCTGCTCAGGCAAGTCTTCTCCCTCTGCACCTCCCCGGTGCCTGTGTGCTTGCGTTTTCTCTTTCTCTCAAATAAATAAATAAAATCTTTAAAAAAAAATGGTTTTTCCCATATCTCTATTTTAGTCCAAAGAGATAACACTATGTCTAATCTTGAACACATCTACAGAATGAAATCAAATGTTTAAGTCTAATTCAGAATTGGCCAGGCTCCAGAAATAAGACAAACAATTCAGGAAAAGGAAACTGTAGTCCCTCCAGTCTAAAGCCCAGGAGGTTTAAAAAGAGTGATTTTCTGATCTAGCCCAGAAACAGATTGAATTTACAATTATAGATTATAGTTAGATTAGGGCCTTCTTTATATAACCTTTCTTGCACACCCCATTGCCCTCACTTTAGTGTGAATAACATTAAGAAAAAAAACATTAAAATGCTTGTCTGGCAGCTGGACTTTTGTTTCAGAATTCTGGTCAGTAGGTGCAAGTTAGATTGTTCAACACAGTGGGGCACAAAAGCAGTAATATTATAGTTAACAGGAGATAGTGTGACTTCTTTTCTTCATAAAACAAGATAAAGCGGAGACTAGAACTCTCCCACATTTGAGTTCTAATTTTATATGAAGTATAGTAAAGGGATTGGGAAGTTATAAAAGGTAAGATGTATATATTTAATTCACATTTACTTAATGTTTAATATATGCCTATACTGTGCTAGATGCTGGGAATACAAAGTTCCAACACAAAAATAAAACATAATTTCTGGCTTTGAAGAGATATGCAGATTATTAGAATTTATGTGTCTTTGGTCCTGAACTTAAATTGCAGTATTGGGCTATGTGTAGATTTTAATGTAAGCATGTGTTCTTCTTCCTGCTATGATTAATACCTCTCTTCGTATTTGTCTGCCCTTGCCATCTTTAGGAGATCGTCAACTTCAACTGTCGGAAACTAGTAGCTACCATGCCGCTGTTTGCTAATGCAGATCCCAATTTCGTGACCGCCATGCTGAGCAAGTTGAGATTTGAAGTGTTTCAACCTGGAGATTATATCATACGAGAAGGAGCTGTGGGTAAAAAAATGTATTTCATTCAACATGGAGTTGCTGGTGTCATCACAAAATCCAGTAAAGAAATGAAGCTGACAGACGGCTCTTACTTTGGAGGTCAGTGAGAAAGAAAGTGGCACTGAGCCAAATGTGGCTTCGGTTATGTGTCTTTCTGGGGATTTTGGAGATGTCAGAATGTTGATTTGTGGGTTTTGACTATGAACTTGTATTCGAATTCTGATGAAAGTGTCTAAATGGCATGTTTTCACATTTTGCATGTGAAATGCTCAGTGTCACATGCTCAGTGTGTGTATATTTACTGTGTTGGTTGGAGTATCTTGTTACCTTCACAAACCAGAAGTGATGAACACTGGCTTAAACCAGAAGGAAAATATATTTTTGTCTCACACAGAAGTTCCAGGAGAGTCAGGTGGCTTTCCTCAAGACAGTTTTCAGGAGCCCAGATTTCATTTATTTTGTTGCCATCCCCTAGAGTGATTTTCCCATTTATACAAGAAGAACTGGTTCCTCTCCATCATGTTAGGTATGGCCCATAGGAAAGGAAGAATGGGACAGAGGAAGTGACGAGTGAGCAGCTTCTCCTTAAAGGTGTACCTAGAATTGTCCCTGTCAGTGCTTATTTACATCCAATTGGCTAGAATTGAGTTACGAGAGTACCTCTAGGTTGAAGAAAGGCTGAGGAATGTAGCCTCTAGTTGAGTGGTGTGAAAGTCGGGGTTCTCCTGAGAAACAGAACCAATTGGAGAACATTTTTACAGAAGGAGAGTTATTATGAGGAATTGGCTTATGCAAATATGGAGGCTGACAAGTCTTGTGATCGGCCATTGACAAGCTAGAGACCAGGAAAGCTGGTGGTAGAATTTAGTTTGGCTCCCAAGGCTGGGAACTGGAGGGGTTGAAGGTGTACATCCCAGTCTAAAGGCAGAAGATGAGATGAGATGTTAGCTCAAGCAGTGAGATAAGAAAAGAGGGTCGAGCTCCCCCCCCACTTTTGTTCTGTTCACACCTCTAGTTGTTTGGATGATGCCCACTCACATTGGGGAGGGGAGTCTGCTTTATTGAGCCCCCTGATCCAAGTGCTGATCATATCTGGAAACACCATCGCAGACACATCCAAAAGTTATGTTCAAACTGGGCACCCCATGGCCAGTCAAGTTGATACCTAAAACTAACCATTATAAGTAGAAATTTCCCTTGCTAAAAACCCTGAAAATTTGGTTTCCAACTTTTTGCTATTATCAGATATATATTGATACTTGTGCACATGTATAAAACTTGCCTAGAAGTTGAATTACTGGGTCAAAGACTATACGTATTTTTAAACTGAGATAAACACCAAAGTGTTTCTTTGATGAGACAGCCTATGTCTACATGCCTTGCCAATTCATTTTGACTTTTGTCCTCTTAATAAGTAAAAATGGCATCTCTTTCTTGTTTAGTGTGCAATCCCATTAATATTGAGGTTGAAGCATTCATAGATTTATTCAACATTTGTATTTTATTTTTTCTGCTTCTGTTCTTTACATATTTTCCTATTTTTTTGCCTTCTTAAAACAATTGATAGCAACATTCCTAATGTGTTTTTGATAAGCTATAACTACTTTCTTCAAGCTTGTTATTTCTTTTTTATCTTTCTAACTTTTTCCCTTCATCATTCTGATTTTATTATTGTTGACTTGTTATGAACCTGCCTATCCTTCCCCTTAAGGCATCAAAGATCTTGTGTTCCTTAGATGGGTTTTGTACAGGGCAAATTTACAAAAATGTTCTCCATCTTTACCTCTATTTTATTTAGTTTTGCGTTTTGTTACTATTTTATCATAGTTTACTGTATTTATTATACATACATCGATTACATTTTTATTTTAATAGTAACCCATCCAGCATATATTTGCGAATATAGTGTAAAGTAAGATTCTGTATTTTTCCCCAAAAGAGATAAGTTTTCCATCATCACACATGGAAGATTTCATTCTTTCTGCAAAACATTAAAATATTTCTTTAATAATAAGCCAATAGAGGGGTGCCTGGATGGCTCAGTGGGTTAAAAGCCTCTGCTTTCGGCTCGGGTCATGATCCCGGGGTCCTGGGATCGAGCCCCGCATCAGGCTTTCTGCTCCGCGGAGAGCCTGCTTCCCCCTCTCTCTCTCTGCCTGCCTCTCTTGCCTACTTGTGATCTCTGTCTGTCAAATAAAATCTTAAAAAAAAAAAGACAGAGCCGTCTTAAAAAAAATAAATAATAATAATAATAATAAGCCAATAGAAGATACATTATGGTGACAATAACAGCTAATACTGTATTACATATTTGAAAGTTGCTAAGAAAGTAGATCTTAAAAGCTCTCATCACAAGGAAAAAGTTTTTGTAACTATATATGGTGACAGATGTTACCCTGATTATTGTCATGATCATTTCTCAATGTATATAAATATCAAAGTATTATGTTGTGTCATGAGCACACTAGGAAGGCACACACACGAGTTGTGTCTTTCCACAATGCCAGCTTTATTCAATCGTAAAGCAAGGTTAACGTAATTATAAAGCAGCCTCGGGATTCCTAACTCAGTGACATTTCACTCTTTGTTTAACTTTGCCTCTTACTCATCACACAAAACAAAGCACAAGAAAAGTTACACAGCAAGAAAGATAGTACAGGGAGTAGGAAGTTAAGACACCAAAGATGAAGTCAGTCTGTGAGCACACAGTTCAGTAAAGGCCTCTGTCTGTGGGGTCAGCCCTCAGCAATTGCTGCTTATTATGTCCAAGCAGTGCAGGACCTCTGTTCTGTTCAGAGATCAGTCCAGCAGAGCTTCAGCGGCAGCTGCCTTTTTGATGTGGTCAAACGTGAAAGGGTCAGTGTCTTGAAAGTCTGATAGTTTGCTGCAAAAATCTTCCTTTTTTAAAGGGATTTAATCTGTCTTGAGCCTTTGCAGAACTCTCCTTTTTCTGCTCATTATCATTCTGAGGGTGCCGTCTGCTGGCGCTAATTTCAGTATCTGGTCTTAGCTGCAACGCCTTTGGTTCTTGTGTCACTGCTTGACATTTCATGCTTGACATGGGTGATTCCTGTTACTCTCTGTAGTTGCATACCTGAAACTAACATGTTGTGTCAATTACATCTCACTTAAAAGAAGAGAATCCTGGGTTGGGGGATAGATAGATAGATAGATAGATATAGATATATATTCCACTAGATTTTTTTATATATCAGGAAGAAAACCATATATTCTTACCTTTTCTGGTATACATACAGATTGATAGAGGGGCTTTAATCATCCCAATCAAAGATGCTTCCAGATAGTGTTGAGACAAAAAAGTAAAACAACTATAGGGAGGAGCCATTATGCTAATAATATGGACTTTAGGGGCTCTTTTGCATAGAAGAAATAATGTTAGAACAAGCAGAAGGGGGACACTATTTTTTCTTAGTTTCTTTTCTTAGTTTCTACCAATTCTGTTAAAACATTAGAAACTTAATGATTAATATTAGACCTCTAGTACTACAGTATCAGGACTGGGCAAGCTTAATGTTTAAATGTTCTTCAACATCAAGAAACTGAAATGTTTTTCTTAGAAAAAGGTAAGAAGTCTGTCTTCAAATATCTACAGGTTTATCCTGTAAGAAGCAGTTCAAAGGAAGCTCTTTTCCTTCTCCTAAGTGAGGTATAGAATAATAATGGTCCTTATTAGTTTGTGTTTATCCTTCACAGACTTTATAATATATCTTCTCTTTACAAGGCTTCTCAGTCAGAATCAATGTCTCCCACCTTTGTGTCCCCCTAGTACTTCTCATAGATTTCCAGGGTCCTGGTCTCAGTCTGCCTCACACTGAAATTAATCGTGTAGTTGTCTGCCTTCCCTCCTATATTCCGAGCGTACATCTGAATCAGCGGGGGGCTGTTTAAAACTAAAGTAGCTCAGGCTCCACCCATCAAAGATTCTAAATCAGTAAGTCCAGACTGGAGACAAATTTTTATTTGTTCATTAGAGACTAGTCAACCAGTATATTTGATTCCCTAAAAAAAAAATCAGTAATGATTTAAAAAGTATTCAAATCAAATTAGTAGTTGAGAAAAAGACAGTGAATTTCATTTTGTTGAATAAAATAAATCTATGCTGAGTTTGAGAAGTGTTCTTCAATAACAGCTAAGAAATGCTAGAAAAGGCTTTGAATTTTACTAAATGCTTTTTTGGAATATATCAACATAACCATAAGCTTCTTATCCATTAATCTATTGTGGCTGAATAAAATATATCAACTCAGGGCGCCTGGGTGGCTCAGTGAACTAAAGCCTCTGCCTTCGGCTCAGGTCATGATCCCAGGGTCCTGGGATCAAGCCCCTCATCGGGCTCTCTGCTCAGCAGGGAGCCTGCTTTCTCCTCTCTCTGCCTGCTTCTCTGCCTACTTGTGATCTCTGTCTGTCAAATAAAATAAATAAAATCTTTTAAAAAAATATATATATATATCAACTCAAGATAGGTAGCTTCCTTGACTTTCTCTCTCACCCCTGAAGGATACTTTTGAAGCTTCCAGCTTTCCCTTCTTCCTACTCTTTGTCTTGATTCTGTGCTGCGTTATTAGCCCCTTGGCCTTTTGTGCACATTGTTCTAGGAAAAATAGATTTGGAAAAGCTAAGACCCAAAATATTTACTTTAGAAAGCACAGAGCACTAATGTTCAAATAAAGAAAAAAGTAATTGAAAGCTGACAGGGTAAAAAATAAAAGTGTATATGTACAGGGCAAGTGTGGGGAAAGGTGGTTTGGGAGGGAAAACATTTTTGAGGCAATTAATGGGGGTGTGATAAATACGTAGAAGAAACATCTGGAAAGTATTTTCTGGAAGTGTTATTATGCATTAAGAGTGTATTTTTACATTTGAAATACATTTTTGTCAGTTCAAAGCAATTTTTAATTACTATGTAGTTATATTTGCTAATATGACCAAGGTTTTATACAAACACTGGAGCACTTATCTCCCTAGATTTATCTGGTTACACTATTAGTAAAGTCAGTTATAGTAATAAATATCCTTGTGTTGACCGGTAAGATCATTTCTGGGATAAAAACTACTTTGTCCTGATGTATTATTGTTTTTAACACATTGTAGCCTGTCTATAGGTGAAATTGGACTGTTATTTATTGTTATGGTGGCTATTTTTGTGATTCCCTAGCTAATTTTGGGTATCAGGTTTTGCTTACCTCTTGGCAAGAGTAAGAAAACTTTAAAAGAAAATGTATTCTCTATTTTAAGGAAGTTTAAACAATGTAGGCATTACCTGTTACCTGGTCTTCTTAGGTTTCACAAGTAAAGCATTGTGTCTGATTCTCTGTTTTCTTTGGTATTAAAATACTTCAGACTTCTACTTCTTTATGAGTAATCATTCAGTTCATCTAATTCAATTGTTCATTATACTGAAAAGCTTAAAAAAATAAAGCCCGATGCCAGAGCCGAAATTATACCTTAGAGTTTCTGATGGAATTGAGTGGGGTTGAGATCCAAACATCCGCATGTAAAAAACAAAATCCCCAGAAGATTCCAAAAATTTTTCACATTATATATATGTGTATATATATACATAGTTCCCTTTTTATTTCCAATAAACTTTTAATTTTTAATTTTAGAACAATTTTAGATATAAAATGATTGCAAAGATTATACAGAGAATTCCATATATCATCCCATACCCAGTTTCCTATTATTAATATTTATGATTACTATGCTATATTTGTCACAATTAATGAACCAATATCAATACATTATTATTAATAAGTACTTAATAAAGCACGCACTTTATACAAATTTTCCTAGTTTTTACCCAATATACTCTTTTCATCCAGCTTCCATTTACTTGTAGCATCCTCTAGTCTACTCTTCTGAAAAAAAAAAAAAAAAAAGAAGACATTTATTTATTTTTAAAGATGCAGTGGGGAGGGGGATAGGGCAGAGGGAGAGATCCTTCAGGCAGACTCCCCGCTGAGTGTGGAGCCCTACATGATGTGAAACTTGATCCCATGACTCATGAGATCATGACCTGAGCCAAAACTAAGAAACCGACGCCCAACCCTCTGAGCCACCTGGGTGCCCCAGTTTGCTCTTGGTTTTTTTTCAATATAAGGTTTCTTAGGCTTTCCTTGTTTTTGATAAACTTCACAATTTTGGAAAAGCATTAGTCAGGTATCTTATAGCATATCTCTCAGTTGAGATTTGCCTGATGATCTCATGATTAGATTGGGGTAAGTTTTTTGGAGAGGTAGATCACAGACATAAAGTGCCATTATTTTTGCATCATATCTAAGGGTATTACTATCAAATGTCTTACCGCTCTTAATGTTAATGCTAATCACCTGGATTGAGGTAGTGTTTGTCAGGCTTCTCCACTATAAAGTTACTTTATTTTCTCCTCATTCCATACGTTTCTGTTTGAAGGATAATCACTAGGCATAGCCCATGACTAAGACTGGGCAATAATATTCCACTTTCTTAAGGGCAGAGTATATACATAAACCATTAGAAGTTATTCTTTTTTTTTTTTTAAAGATTTTATTTGACAGACAGAAATCACAAGTAGTCAAAGAGGCAGGCAGAGAGAGAGGAGGAAGCAGGCTCCTTGCTGAGCAGAGAGCCTGATGTGGGGCTCAATCCCAGGACCCCGGGATCATGACCTGAGCCGAAGGCAGAGGCTTTAACCCACTGAGCCACCCAGGCACCCCTATTAGAAGTTATTCTAAATGGGAAATTTATTTACTCTTACATTTAATTATTTATTTATTAAGCCCATTTTTATTTATCAGTATGGACTGGTGAATATTTATAATTTGGGTTATAATGCAATACTACTTTATTTGTTTTTCTTTTTTTAAATTCCTATGTAGTTAATATACGGTATTAGTTCTGGGTCTACAATATAGTGATTCCACAATTCCATATATTACTCAGTGCTCATCTAGATAGGTTTACTCTTAATCCCCTTCACCTATTTCACCCTTTCCCCTACCCACCTCCCCTCTGCTAATTATCTGTTTGTTTTCTATGCTTAAGAGTGTTTTGGGTTCATCTCTTTCCCCTTGCTTCTTTGTTTTGTTTCTTAAATTCCACATACGGGTAAAATCATATGGTATTTGTCTTTCTCTAACTGACATATTTTGCTTAGTATTATATTCTCTAGCTCCATTCATTTGTTGCAAATGGCAAGATTTCATTTTTGTGGCTGAATAATATTCCATTCTGTATATACCACATCTTCTTTATCCATTCATCCAATGATGGACACTTAGGCTGTTTCCATACTTTGGCAGTAAACATAGGGGAGCATATATCCTTTCAAATCAAGATTTTTGTATTCTTTGGGTAAATAAATACTGGTGGTGCCCTTACTGGATTGTAGGGCAGTGATGTATTTAAGTATTTTAGGAACCTCCATACTCTCTTCCACAGTGCCTGTACCAGTTTGCATGCCCACCAACAGTGCACAAGGGTCCAATACTACTTTATTAATTATGCTGCTCAAATCATTCAAACTTTGGCCATTTGGACCTCTTTCAGTTGACCCCTGTGTACCTTTGAAGCACTCCTGTTATTGTGGTTTTGGGGGGGATTATTTTTGTTTGTTGTGTTGAGATTTTCTTTTTCTAGCACTGTAAGGTACTCCTGGAACATTTTGTGTATTTCCTGCCCAGTCTTAGATTTAGCCATTTCTCTAAGGATCCCTGGTTCTGTTCATTGAAGAGTGGTTTTAGAAACTAAGATTTGGACACCAGGCATACTGTTATTACTGGACTATCATTACTTCTACACCCTCTCAGATGACAAGGCAAAGAGCTATATACTCATATACTAACCTGTGTGTATACATATGTCTATAAATATTTCTGTGTATCCATCTGTTAAGCTAAACATGAGTTCATGCTGATATTTCCAACTCTAATCCATTACCATATGACTTATAACCTTCTCTTCTTGTTTATCTGTAATACTTCACTCAAGAGTTAGAAATCTGGTTTCCATAATATATTTACTTTTTTGTTCAATTGTAATATTCATGTGTGGTGGTTTTGGAATTGTAAATCTGTACATCCGTAGGACATAACTTTATCAACTGGAGTATGAATCTTATGTAAGGTTCTTTTTGCTTCTCCACTCATTGCAAAGATGCTTAGGTCAGCATCTTACTTCCTAATCTCCCTCAGTGAGGTTGTTTAAACTTTTATAATACATTTATATTTTTTTGTTACATTCTGCATTCTATCCTGAGAACTTTTACTTCCTAAATTATTTTTTTAATTTGCATAGCATTTGGTTCACTTTTTGTGCTGTAAAGTTTTATAAGTTTTAACAAATGCTTACTGTCCTGTATTCACCATTATGATATCATACAGAATAGTTTCATCACTTCACAAACACTTTTGTGTTCTTCCTATTCAACCCTCTCATGTTCTGAAACTTATGGCAACCACTGATCTGTTTATTATCTCATAGTTTTTCTTGTCCAAAATGTTAGATAGTTGGAATCATACAATATATAGTATTGGTTTTTTAGAAATTTCAAATCCAATTGTTAACTACTATAACATTGGAAATTGAGTTTTATATATTAATCTTTTATCCAGTGACCTTCTATCCTCCTGTGATTTTCTTCATAGATAATCTTGTCATCTACGAATACAGACAATTGTGTTTCTCTATTTCCAATCCATATACTTTTTATTACCTTTTCTTATTTATCTGGCAAGGATTTCTAGTACTGTATTGAATTGGAGTAGTGAAGGAGAACTTTTATGCCCTAACCTTAGTAGTCCTTGTAGTGAATTTTTTCCCCTTGATTTTGGCGTGATGCATCTACTTTTTCATTATTAAATATGATGCTATTTGCAAGGGTTTTTTTGTAGTTATTTCTTATCAAATTTAGGAACTTCTACCATTACTGCTTCTGTGAGAGCACAGCAGGTGGACTGGCAAAGAGGGACAATCAGGCTCCCTGCTGAGCAGGGAGCTCACTGAGGGGCTCAGTCCCAGGACCCTAGGATCTTGAACTGAGCTGAAGGCAGACGATTAACTAACTGAGCCACCCAGGTGCCCCAATATTTTTTTAAGTAATCTCTACACCCAGCAAGGGGCTCAAACTCACAAGCCCTGGATCACGAGTTGCATGCTCTAACAACTGAGCCTGCCAGGCTCCCCAGGAATTGTTTTTTAAATGAATATATATATCATGAGGGTACATTGTATATTGTCAATTTTTTTCTGTGCCAGTTCTGTGATTATGTATGGTTTTTCTTCTTTAGCCTGTTGATGTGTTAAGTTTTCTTCTTTAGCCTGTTGATCTGAATCAAATTCAGATCAACTGAATTTGATTTTGAATGTTGAACCAGCCTTGCATACCTGAAATAATTTTTAATGGATTCAATTTTCTAATATTTTGATCACAGTTTTTCTGTTTATGTTCATAAGAGATATACCTTGGTACTTATTCTTTCCTGTAATGTAGTTTTTTGTTTGTTTTGGTTTGGTTTGATTTGGTTTTGTATTAAAATAATTCTCACCTCATAGAATGAAATAGAAAATATTCTCTCTGCTTCTATTTTCTGGAAAAGTTATAGAGAATTGATATTTTTGCTTCCTTATATGTTTGGCAGACTTTATTGATGAAAATTCATATTTTGCTGGTTATTAGTTATTGATTCAATTTCTTTAATAGATAAAATGTTATTCAGTTTATCTATTTCTCATTGTGTGAGTTTCATTTGTACTTTCCAGGAATTTCTTCATTTCATCTAAATTTTCGAATTATAGGCATAAAATTGTTTGTAGCATTCCTTTATTATCCCTTTTTAATTACCCCAGGATCAGTAGTGATGATTACTTTCATTTATGATATTGGTAATTTGTGTTATTTCTTTCTCCCTCTTTCTTCTAAGAAAAAACATTTGAAAATCTTTTTAAAGAACTAAAGAACTCCATTGTTTTGTTTTCAATTTTATTGATTTCTACTCTAATTTTTATTATTTCCTTATTCTTTTAACTTTAGGCTTTTTGTAATGCCCTATTTTATTCCTGATAATTTTTTTGTCCTGAAATCTGCTTTGTCTGAAATTAATATAGCCACTTTAGCTTTCCTTTTTTTAAATTTTTTTATTGTGACAAAATACACAAACATAAAATCTTCCATCTTCACTATTTTTTTTTTTAAGATTTTATTTATTTATTTGACACAGAGAGAGATCACAGTAGGCAGAGAGGCAGGCAGAGAGAGGGGGAGAAGCAGGCTCCCTGCTGAGCAGAGAGCCTGATGCGGGGCTCGATCCCAGGATGCTGGGACCATGACCTGAGCCTAAGGCAGAGGCTTAACCCACTGCGCCACCCAGGCGCCCCCATCTTCACTATTTTTAAGTGTATGGTTTAGTGGTTTTAAACACAGTCAGTATTACCAATGCCACCATCCATCTCCAAAAAATTTTCATCTTGTAAAACTGCAACTCTCTATCTATTAAACAAGAAATCCCCATTTCCCCCTTCCTCCCAGCCCTTGGCAACCACCATTCTATTTTCTGTCTCTACAGTTGGTTTGGTTTGTTTGGAGATACTCTAAGTATCTCACTTAAGTAGAAGCATGTAGCACTTATCTCTTTTGTGTCTAGTTTATTTCACTTAGCATAATGTCTTCCAAGCTCATCCATGTTGTAGCATATGTAGCATATATCCTTCCTTTTAAGGCCAAATAACATTTTATTATATGTCTATATCCCGTTTTACATATTCATTCATTCACTAACAACTGGGTTGCTTTCACATTTATAACTATTGTAAATAATGTTGCTATGAACATAGATGTACGACTAGCTCTTTGAGACCCCATTTTCAATTCCTTAAGTATATACTGACAAGTAAAATTGCTGGATTATATGGTACTTTTTTTTTTTATTTTTTGAGGAATCTTCATACTGTTTTCCATAGTGGCTGTACCATTTTATATTCTCACCAACAGTGCACAAGTGTTCCAATTTCTCCACATTTCCAACACTTGGGATTCTTTTTGGTTTTTTGCTGGTAACCTTCCTAATAAGTATGAGGAGGTATTGTATTATTGCTTTAATTTGCATTTCCCTAATGATTAGTGATGTTGAGCATATTTTCATGTTTGTTAGTCATTTGTATATCTTCTTTGGAGAAATGGCTAGTCAAATCATTTGCCTATTTTTGAATCAGGTTGCTTGGCATTGATTTTTTAGGGATTTTCTATATATTTTGGATATTAATATCTTATCGGATATATGATTTGCAAATATTTTATTTGTCTTTTTAACTTTGCTGATAGTGTATTTTGATGCACAAAATTTTTAAATTATCGTGAAGTCTAATTTATGTTTTTTTAGTTACCTGTGCCTTTGCTGTCATATCCAAGAAATAATTGCCAAATCTAATATTGTGGAGCTTTCACCTGTGTTTTCTTCTGAGTTTTATGGTTTTAGGTCTTACAGGTGTTTGGTCCATTTTTAGTTAATTTTTATATACAGTGTTAGGTATTGGCTCAACTTCATTCTTTGCACACGGATGTCAATTTTTCCCAGCACCATTTGTTGAAAAGACTATCCTTTATTTTTAAATGATCTTGGCACCCTTGTCAAAAATCACTGATCATATATGCAAGGGTTTATTTCTGTACAACCACTTAATTTTGTAAAACTATTTTTTAGAGCAGTTTTAGGTTTACCACAAGCTGAAAGGAAAGTACAGAGATTTTCCATAAGCTCCCTGCCCCCACACATGCCAGCCTCCACCTTATAACATCACTCACCAGAAGGGCACCAATAATGAACCTACATCATAATCACCCCAAGTCATGATTTACCTTAGGATTCATTTTTATTATGGTATATTAGATGGGTTTAGACAAATATATAATGACATTTATTCATCACTATAATATCATACAGAGTATTATCACTGCCCTAAAAATCCTCTATGCTTTCCCTATTTATCTCTTCTCTCTCTCTTTCTGAAACAATCACTGAACTTTGTATTACCTCCATGGTTTTGCCTTTTCAGGAATGACATATATTGTAGTATTACAATATGTCGCCTTTTTAGATCGTCTTCATTCAGTTAGTAATATGCATTTAAGATTTGTCCACATCTTTTTAATTGCTTGACAGCTTGTTTCTTTTTGGTGCTGAATAATATTCCATTGACTGAAAGTATCACAGTTTATTTATCCATTCACCTACTGAAAGACATCTTGGTTGTTTCCAAGTTTTGGCAATTATGAATAAAGCTGCTATAAACATCCAGGTTTTTTGTGGACATGTTTTCAACTCCTTTGGGTAAATACCAAGGGGAGTGATTACTAGATTATATGGTAAGGATATTTTTAGTTTTATAAGAATCTGCCAAACTGTCTTTCAAAGTGGCTATACTGTTTTGCATTCCCACCAGTGATGAATGAGAGTTTTCGTGTCCCATATGCTCACCAGTATTTTCTTTTGTCAGTGTTCTGGATTTTGGTCATTCTAATAGGTGTGTAGTGATATCGTGTTGTTTTAATTTGCATTTTCCTGATGACATATGATGTGGAACATCTTTTCATATGTTTGTCACCTGTGTTTATTCTTTACTGAGGTGTCTTTTAAGGTTTTTGGTCCATTTTTAATCAAGTTGTTTGCTTTCCTATTGTTGAGTTTTAAGACTTCCTTGTATCTTTTAGATAAAAGTTACTTATCAAATGTGTATTTTTCAAGTATTTTCTTCTAGTCTGTGGCTGTCTACTCATTCTTTTGACATTTTCTTTTGCAGAGGAGAAGTTTTAAATTTTAATGAAGTCTCCTTTCTCAACTATTTCTTTCCTAAGTTGTGTCTTTTGTGTTGTATCTAAGAAAGGCATCAGCATGCCCAAGGTCATCTAGATTTTTCCTATGTAATCTTCTAGGAATTTGTAATCTATGTTTTATATTTAGGTCTATGAAATATCTTGAGTTAATTTTTGTGAAGGGCTAAAGGCTATGACTAGATCAATTTTCTTTGCATATGCATGTCCAGTTGTTCCAGCGCCATTTGTCCAAGAGACTTTTTTCTCCATTGTATTGTCTTTACTCCTTTATCAAAGATCATATGACTATATCTGTAAAGGTCTGTCTCTGGGCTCCCTGTTTTATATCACAAATGAGTATTTGTCTGTTCTCACATCAACACCACGCTGCCTTGATTACTGCAGCTTTATAGTAAGTCTTGAAGTTGGGTAACATCAGTCCTCCAGCTTTATTGTGTTGCCTCTTGTGGGTCTTTTTCCTAACCATGTAAACTTAGAATCAGTTTGTCAATATCCATAAAATAACTTGCTACGATTTTTATTTGGATTGACTTGGATCTATAATCAAATGGGGAAGACTGACATCTTGACAGATAAAGTTTTATCTTCTGTCCATGTACACAGAATCTCTCCATTTATTTTGGTTTTATTTTATTTTAGTAAGAGGGAGTAAGAACTTCTAAGGATGTTAAAACTGAAACTGAAAGCCCTTTCTCATATTTGTGTAATCTTCTCTAAATCTATAATATATGTTTTTTTTGTTTTTGTTTTTTTAAGATTTTATTTATTTATTTGACAGAGAGAGATCACAAGTAGACAGAGAGGCAGGCAGAGAGAGAGAGAGGGAAGCAGGTTCCCCGCTGAGCAGAGAGCCCGATGCGGGACTCGATCCCAGGATCCTGAGATCATGACCTGAGCCAAAGGCAGCGGCCTAAACCTCTGAGCCACCCAGGCGCCCCAATATATGTTTTTTTTTTAACACTTCTTTTTTTATTTTCTCACTTTTATTATCTGAATCATTTGCATTAATATTTTTTTTTTCATGGTGTTTTCAAAGAGCTTTTTCCTTTCACTAATTTCTGGAATTTGTTTTTCTTTAGGAAATCTTTCGTTATCTTTAGATTTTAATTTTTTGCTTTCTTTTTTAGCTTCTTGAGTGAAAAAAATAGTATATATATTTATTTTCATCCATTCTTCATTGTGATGACTGCAATTTGAGTACATATAAATCTCACTACACTGCTTTGGTCAAACTGCATTGCACTTTTTAGATAGTGATTTATTATTGCTCTTTCTTTTTTTAATATTTTTTAAAGTTTATTTATTATTTTTTAATTAATATCTACACCAAACATGGGGCTTGAACTCATGACCCCAAGAACAAGAGTCACATGCTCTTCCAACTGAGCCAGCCAGGTGCCCCTATTACTGCTTATTTCTAAATGGATTCCACTTTCAGTCTGAAGTTATTGTATGAGTTGCCTTTTATTTATATTGTTTTTAAAATGTTTAAATGGAGACATTTGGAGATGGAATGGTGGAGTGAAAACAAACACATATTTGAATAGGAGAATTACATAATATCAAATATGTTAAATAATAAATTGTATTGATAATAAGTGATGCATAAGAAAGATGATATGATTAAAGGAAATTTATTTTAAAAAGGAGTGAAATGTTCTACAATTACTAGACAGTTAAAAAAATTAAAATGCAATGCTAAGGGTACCTGGGTAGCTCAGTTGGTTAAGCATCTGACTCTTGATTTCAGCTCAGGTCATGATCTCAGGGTCATGAGATCAAATCCCACATTGGATTCTGCACTAGGCATGAAGCCTGCTTGAGGTTCTCACTCTCTCTCTCTCTTTTTCTCTCTCACTCAAAAAAAAGGGGGGGGCAATTCTATACAGAATATTTTCTCCATTCTACTAATTTCTTAAGACATAAATGATGAGTTCTAAAATTAACCAATGAAGTTATCCCACCTTTTAACAAATATTTAATAGTTTAACAAATAATTTTAACAAATAGTTTAACGAATATTATTTAAACAAATATTTCCCTATAGTTCATTCCTATAAAAGTCAAATATGTAGTTATTCAACCCAACTCACTTCAATAAGAAATTCTATAAAATTCTGTAAAATAATATTTTGTTTGGATTCCATGCTTATAGCCACATACATATTTTACCTATAGGAACCTAAAGTGGCTGGGGAAAGAGTGTCAAGTTAGCACATACACCATCTCATCCAGTGTTCTCATCAACAGTGTTCTCATCCCAAGTATTGTTCTGGGAGAGACAGTGCAAGAGAATGAAGGTAGAGTAAGTGCCTAGCACATTCGTCGTCCCTGGGGATATAGTGGTAAACAAAATAGACAAAATTCCCCATAGTCATGTAGCTTGTATTTTATGGGGTACTTAAATTTTAGAAGTAAAAATTTAATAAGGAAAACTAAGTTACTGAAATATTAAACTACATTGCCACATGGTGATAAATGCTTCTAGGAATATTAAAGCTAGAAGGAAGTATAAAGAATACCTCCCTGCCTGTACAGCCAGCTAGGGATTATAGGTCCAGGCATGTAGGATCAATTACGTGGGAGTCCCAGGCTTCCCACTGGGAGTGATGGTGAGTGAGGACAAAGCACCTGTGAGACCAGTCCTCATGGATCTGGCCACGTGGATGGTGAGGCAGTGAGTTTGAGGTGTTAAAGGAGTGAGGGTCTTATTAATAAGAGGAGTTTCTGGACTCCTCTTGACTCTTAACCTAGCCAAGGCCAAACCTGGAAAAGTGACAAAGCCAGGTTTCAAACTCAGCCATGAATCTGAACTTAGAGCCTGCGTTTTTTCTACTGTACCTCACTGCCTCCTAAGAGAAGGCATGACGGTCGTCCTCTAGGATATAAACATTAAGCATCAGCTAAGCCTTAGCTTGTCTTTAAAGGCATCCATGACCCCTTTATACATGCATTTGTTAAAGACCATTAAAATCTGTTCATATGTTCAACTGACCCTCCTGTTAAAGTAATCATATTATGTGTTTCATTATTGTTGGTATCTTTATGTACTCACCTCTTGCCATTCCGTACCAAAATATTGTTGTTGATTCAGTTTCCTAACTTTCTTTCTTTCAAAATATCTGTCTCATAAGTTCTTATGGTTAGTCATATGAAACAAACTTACCAGAAGGAAAATAATTCCCATGATTGTTGCCATTATCAATAATTTGGTATTAAGTGCTGCTTAATAATGTCTAATATTTTGCCAGCCTTAAGGAGACTGCCAGAAACTTCATATAGCTGATGTTTATGTTTAGAATTTTTGTGCCCAAAATGCATTTAGCCAGGTAGCGATCATCTGGCATTTTTATATTTAGAGCCGCAGATTTGAAAAACCACAGGCAATCCCTGTCATGGTGACTGTTCATGAAGAGGACTGAAGCATCTGTCAATCCATAGTTTACAGTCGATTCCACCTCTAGTACCTCGTACACTTCTAAAAACTGATAAAGGTTTTCTAGAAAGTGTAAAGAATCTGTTGATAGTAAAGGCAAAACTTGATTGGCTCAATTCTTCCATTGTATTTATAAGAAGACCACAGCAGAGGAAAATGATAAATATTCTTGTTGATTTTTTTGTTTTATTGTTGCTTCCTCATGTGTTCTCTCCTTCAGCTAGGCTTATGAAATAAATAATTGTTTTAATAGTGATAAAACAGATATGACAGATTTTTTTACAGGTTTTATCCACCTGGGAATCTATCTCTACCAGATAATGTACAACCACAGCTTGGCTAAGTCATCAGGTGAGAGAGCTGTTAATCCCCATCTGTAGCCTCACCTCACAGTTCCATGATTCTATCAAATCATGTGTAAATGCACCGATACATAATAAGGAATTAAATCAAGTGTCTGAGACACTTAATGAGCATCAGGACGAACATTAAGATGTTTTATTGGGACACCTGGGTGGCTCAGTTGGTTGGGCGGCTGCCTTCCACTCAGGTCATGATCCCATGGTCCTGGGATCGAGTCCCACATCGGGCTCCTTGCTCGGCAGGGAGCCTGCTTCTCCCTCTGCCTCTGCCTGCCACTCTGTCTGCCTGTGCTCACTCTCTCACTCTCTCTCCCTCTCTCTCTGACAAATAAATAAATTTTTAAAAAAATAAAAAAGAAGATGTTTTATTTTGGGGTGCCTAAGTGGGTCAGTTGCTTAAGCGTCCAATTCTTGGTTCCTACTTAGGTCATGATCTACGTGTCCTGGGATGGAGCCCCATATTGGGCTTCATGCTCGGCACAGAGTCTACTGAAATTCTCTCTCTCCCTCTTCCTCTGCCCCTACCCATGCTCTTTTTCTCTAAACTGAATGAATAAATCTTAAAAAAATCTAAAAATCTTAAAATCTTTAAAAAATCTTAAAAAAAAGGACATTTCATTTTGAAGTCATAATGTCTTTTTTCTCTTTACTGAAGTAGAAAAGGAGGGGAAAACAGAAAGGTCCTTGTTACAATTCTAGGTCCTCCTGTATTCCTGTGGTTGTTGAAAAGGACTACCTTTGGAGCTTTATAATTAGGCCACATCAGGCCACACCCTGAACCTACTAAAATAAAATCTTTATAAGGCAAATTTACTTTCTAATCTTTACCTGTAATTCTAATTCATGCACTGAATTTAAAAAATGTGTCTCTACCTGGTTCTTAAATTTTGATATCTATTAAAAGCTGGGGAACATGATTTCAGTGAAAATACAGGGTTTTTTTAATATGGGGTTTTATTGCAAGCTGAAATAAATCTAGCAGGTTACAATTCATTTTAGAGTATAAAATTGTTTCAAATATTTTTAAAATATTCTTTTTTCTTTTGAAAACATACATTGCTTAATTTTGATTACCAGTAGTCTTTGGAATGCACATATTTTACTTGTGTTACTCAGATGATAAGTTTTGTAATGATAAACTTTTTATGCTAGTCAAGGAATTGCTGGTAATAAAGAACAGATGGAAGGGTCCCCTGCTCCCCAGTTTTGTATGCGTATCTCAGAGAGTAGAAAGAAGCAGGGCTTTCTGTCAAGCATAGCTGGAGGAAAAATTATTTAAGCAAGATGTACATCACCGATCAGGATAGTCTAAGAGAAAACAATCTCCCAGATTGATGTTTTCTTTAAGTCTTCTCCTTAGAGAGAATCTGTATTCGTGATTGAAGAGGAAACAATGTGCTCTCTTTTGAAGCCCCAAATTTCCTATTCCATTCCTATTTCCCAGGATTCCCAAAGTGGGGGCTTCCGGCACCACGCACTTCCCATTTTTATTCATTCTGCAGCTGTTCTTCTTTCCACAAGTATCATCTGAGTTGGGACCCCTGCCCTCTCTATGAAGAAGAAGATTCAGATCCAGATCCTTTAACATAATCGCCAAAACTCTGTGCAGTCTGGCCCAACCTATCTTCCTAATCTCAACTCCTATCTTTCCCTCTAGGTCCCCTAAAGTGACCCCCAAGACTGCTAGTCCTTAAGCAAGCAAAGGCTGCCTTTGCAAAGATGGTCCCTTTGGTTAAAAATTCCCTCTCCAGTCTTCAGTCTAATACATTGCTTCTTATATTTTTTAAGACACCACTCAAATATTTTTTCATCTCCCTTGGCAGATGATTTTATTTCTCTTTGCTTTCTTAGCACTTTTTTAACCTATTATTGAACTGTTTTCATCATTATTTTATACGTCAGTATTTCATATTAAATTAAGAATTTTATGACCTTAGACATTATGGTTTCATCCGATTTCAACGTGAGGTACCAAAGCACAGTAATTGAACTATAACACATTCAATAAGAACTCATAAAATGAGTGGATGAATAGATAGGTGGATGGGTGGCTAGATGAATATATTTTCCCTTGTCTCTACTCTTTATTTCCATTATTTCTGCTACTTTCTCTTCAGCCCAAAAATAAGAAAGCACTTAAGCATCCCTTTCATGGGGGTATTATACTGTGTTAAACTCATTGTCTTTTTCTCAAGATAAATCAATATAAATAATGATAAATTGCAAACTCAATGAAAAAGAAGACATTATTTATATCTGAAGTATGTGTTACGATTTCAATTACTATCCATCTAATTTTAAATTAATCTTACTGTATTAGGGATCAGATAATATGGTTTTAGAATTTAAAGCAACAGAACCAAGAGCAATGTTGTTAAGCAGAACTTTCTGAGGTAAAGGAAATTTTCTATACTCAATACTGTTCAGTAAGATAGCTGCTAGCTATATGCAGCCATTGAGCATCTGATGTGACTGTGACTGAGAGATTAAATATTTAATTTTATTCTATTGTAATTCATTTCGATGAAATTTGAATAGCTACATATGGCTAGTGTTGGATAAAACAGTTTTAGATTGCTGTAAGAATGGGGTGAAAGGGATTTACAAGGTAGTTGTATCTAAGATGATATAAAAGGGTGTTATTTCTCCTCTGTTCTTAACTCTAGTCTTCTTGGAAATATTCTAATTTTTCAAAAAGTTTTTATTTCATGCTAAGCCCAAATATTCCTAAGTTCATTTGATTCATAAAAGAGGCAAATGATATTGCTTTCCTTCCTTTCTTTCCCTCATTCCTTTCCTTTTTCCTTCAACAACTATACATTAAATCTTCAGTGTTCCAGGCAGAATTACAGAATTACAAGTTTTTGTCATATAGTAGCAAATAAAATAAAACCTTAGTATTCATGTATATTATAGACACCCAATAGGCAAAAAATGAATTAATGCATGAAATAATTTCAAGTAGTAGTAGATGCCATGAAAAAAAAGTAAGAAAGCAGAGTGACAAAAGAGCAGTTGAGCATAGGCCTTGGCAAAAAGAGATAACTACCCATATAAAAGTTTCTGAAGTGGGAACATAGGTGGTGAGTTCCAGAAATAAAAGAATGCCAGTATTGCTAGAACAAAGAGGTTGAAAGACTTACAGGAGCTGAGCTCAAAGTGATGTCCAGAAAATAGAGCTGATGGACATATGTAGACCGTGATGTGTTTATAAGTTGGTCATCTTAGAGCTAGATCAAGAACTCTGACTTAGCTTATGTGGAAAAAGGGTGAACGGTGCACAGGGAGTGGAATTAATGAACTGGATGTACTGATGAGATAGAAAAATTGTCGAAGGTAAAGCAATAGAATAAATTGAATTGGAAGTACAGAAAGTGGTGATCTGAATGGAGATTTGGAAGTTGGTTAGGTTACTGGTGATAATGAGTTCTAGATTGTGGCTATTAAAATAATGGCTAAATAGGAATTTTAAATGAAAGATTCTTTTTTTTTAATGAAAGATTCTTAATAACAAATTAATCAAAGAATACTGAGGCCAATGTGTTGGACAGAGCATTTCCAAGCATTCTGATAGACACAATGATGACATGCTTTAAATATTATGATAGGAATTGTCTATATTTCAATGAAGGCATACTTAAACTAAATTATGGTTATCCTTTTATATTTTTAAAATATATTATTTATACTCTCTTACTTTCTCTCAATCTCTAGTGTTTCTTTGTGATGTATTTGCAGCATTTATATAAAAGAGGCATAGGGACTACAGGACTAAGAGATTCCTATTATACTGAAAACTTACAGAAGATCATTTTACAATTTTATTTGTATCCTAACCTTAGCATATTCCCTGATACATCATTTTTATTGAATAAGTACTTGTGGCAGTGAATGTAATTGTGGAGCCATCTTTAAGTGAATAATATTTCATTTCATTAAGTCAACCAACAAACCTTAATAAATGATCTCTATATTTCTTTTCAATTTTTCAAACATAAAATTATAGTGTCTACTCTTCTTTGTGTTTCCTACAAGTTCTTAACAGAAATCACAAATGTGAGCCAGATATTAGGCTTATTATCTTGATAATATCTTTCTTAGTGCTGCATAGAATAGCAAGATTCCTTTTTGGTTCCTCCTTTTGCTGCTTCTGATTTTTTTGCTCTCCAGCCTCACATTTGGCTTTTAAACCTCAGCATAACATTGCTGACTAAGTCCTTCTTGCCCTACTTCAGCAGATCTGCTCTTCCTCCATCACAGCTGGGTCTGATGAATAAGCTAACATTAGTAAAGCATTTTGAGTTCTTTGGATAAAAGTTGTGCAAACGATTATTATATTGTGACACTCTTTTTAAGGACCATTAACATACTTTATTGTATTTTTTGGAATCTAAGAGAGAATGAGGGAGAGATGTGTCTCCAGGTAGGCTCACTTCAACAAAGTGTGCATGGAAAGAGCTGGGATTTAGGTTTTTAATTTTAATATGATCTTGTTCTCCTCTCACTTTTTCTGTTCCATGCTATCAGCATAGAGTAAGATGAGGTGAAGTAAGACCATCTTTCTGTGGGTATAGTAAGTGTTATCTTCTGAGGCATTAAGTGTACCCTTGAAAACAATTGAATTTTCTTTTTGACATTATCAGAGTCATATTTTTATCTTATTTAATACTTAACAGATATTCATATGAAACATGCAGGCTCTTTACCATAGTGTCGTATTTGAGTTTCAAACATTGCTAAGGTTTTATTTGATAAATGCCCAAAACGTACTGTTTATGATCTTAAGCATCCATTCTTTGAATGGGTTCGTTCGGAAGGCGATGATATCCTGTGGTTGCTTTATGTGCATCATTGCTGGTGGACAGATGGCTGGTTTCTCACTGTGTCCTCATTTCAACTCTATCTCTAGCTTGCTCCTTTTCCAAGTGGCCTCCCACTTGTGCTAATAACAGAGGCTTTTTATTCTTTGCCCAGGTTTTACTTAGTCTTAAATTTAGACCTTCCCCAACAAGTCACAAGGTCCACATTGCTAAAACTACCCATCCGCCCCAGTGATTTTCCCTACTGAACTACATTCAGTTTAAAAGTTTATGTCTGTGGAGCCTACGCATATTTTATTGTTTGGTTATTTCTCTCTCATAATATTGCAAATTAAACAGTCAGATCCTATCTTTAGGAACAAACTATAAAAGGATTAGGAAACAGCATGATATGGCAAAGTACTCAGCAACCACAGGGCCAGGTTCTAGTTCCATCTTTGTCAATGGACCCAACTTTATGTCCCTAGACAACTTGTTTAACATCTAGGGGCTTGGGATCATCACCTGCAAAATGAGGTTATTATAGACATTAGATAGACATTCTCCATATTATTCCAGTACTATAATTATGTTGGAATTGGACTCTTAGAGATCTAATCTTTTTGCCAGCTTCCTTGTTTTAATAGCTTTCTGAGAATCCAAAATGTCTCTCGCCTATTCTATAGTCTGTGACATTTCTGAATGAATGACGGTTGTATATTTTGTTTTTAGTATTATCTTTGAGGATATTTTATAAGACAAGACCCTGGAATTTTGAAAAGAAATGGAAGCAGATGATATTAATGATGATTCATGACCTAGTGGATAAAAATTAATTACAACTCTTTTTGTAATTAGGATAGTGAAAAGAATAGAAAGTATCAGGGGCTGGTTGTGAAGCTCTTTGGAGTGCTACAGAGGGATACTGTTTGAGGGGGCAGGTATTGGAGTCAGATCTTGAAATTCTCTTGTGCCTGGAGAAAGTCACTGATCTTCCCCCAGCCCCTGTTTCAAAATCAGGGGCTATAATATCAGGATAATAATAATTCCTACTTTATTAGGCTTGCTTAGGGGAAAAAATGGTTTAACATATATAAAATACTGAGAACAGCACCTGGCACAGAGTATGTGCTGTGAGGTTAGGTAGTAATGAAAGTAACAGTGCTGGGATACTCTAGAACAGCTGATGCATGTGATAACATGTTCCTGGGGTATCACTGATTCAGTGCTCACATGGAGTGAATCAATACTGGAGAATCTATTGTCAGCGTATATATTCTCCGCAGTCAATGTTAGTCTTAATTCAGTAGCAAAGAGATTCATTCTAAATCAAGTGTGTGAATGGTGGGAAGTAGGGCCCTAGAGGTGGGATAAATAATCTTGAAGGCTTTTTCAAATTAAAAATATCTTTAACTCTGAAAATTCTAACCTCTTAACTTTATATACTCCTGTGTGTGTGCCCCCCAACACACACAAGAAATAATACTGTAGGATTTCATAAAACCCAAGTTCCCCAAACAACTAGTGTTTAATGTGGGAGGCACTGTACTAAGTAATTTCACATATATCATATAACTCCATATTATTTTAAAATAACTACAAAAACATGTAATATTTACCACTTTCAATATCAATTTTTTTAAGATTTTATTTATTTATTTGACAGACAGATCACAGTAGGCAGAGAAGCAGGCAGAGAGAGGGGGGGAAGCAGGCTCCCCGCTGAGCAGAGAGCCTGACGTGGGGCTCAATCCCAGGACTCTGGGATCATGACCTGAGTCAAAGGCAGAGGCTTTAACCCACTGAGCCACCCAGGTGCCCCTCAATATCAATTTTTAAGTGCATTAGGAGGGAAATGGAAGAGCAAATATATATGTTTTTAAAAGCTGAATATCCAAAAACATTTTTGTATAATTTAGAATTAGGAGAGATCTAACCCATTATCTCCTCGCCTTATGATAATGAAGAGCCCGAGATATGCCTGAGCAGAGATTGGCAGGGGCAGGGATGCACTAACATTTTAGACCACTACTCTTCATAGAGTAACAGGTGCATTTTCTATAAGTTCTTGCCAATGATGTTACTTTATAGCATTTCAGAATATAAGGATTTTCCTCTTAGACTTTCCTCTTAGACTGAATTATCAAATACATTGCACACATACATACACATGCACACAAATTCCTTCTGGACTCTTGCTAAAAATCTGAATTTACCAATTCTAAGCATGTTCCAATTAACTGTGACTGTTTTGACCTATTATCTATGGAGAGACTTCTCTGTGGGTGAATTTACTTACAAGTGAAGAATGAAATTACCAGTCAGAATAGTTCAGCAAAAAGATAATCAAGTGGAAAAGGTCTAGTGCACTTTATATTGCATCTTATCACATATTTTGCAGGATATTATACATTTACTGAAATGTTTTAGTATATTTAGCAAATTTAAAATGCTAGAGGTTTTAAAGAATTTCCTCATACCTGATAACATGTTGCAAGAGAAACATATTAACACATGAATGTTTTAATGGCATACAGTGTGTGTGGTTCCCTTCGCTGGGATGTGTATGTGTACAACCAAAAAAGGAATAGAAGGTTCCAAAGGTATGACTAAATATTCTTGATACTAGCAAGTTAATTAATAGCCAACCACACTGGCATACTAGACAAGAATGAGAATATTAAATAAAGTCTAATACAGATCAGACTGTGTAAAAAAATAGCATTTGACATCTTAATTGGATTCATTGCACAGTGCAGTGGTTCACTTATTAATTCAGCACATATTTACTTATCTTCTTATGGTAAAGACTTAAAATGCACACATTAAAATTTCTCGTTCCCTTGTAGTTTATTAGGTATTTATAACTATAGAGCAACCACCAGTGCTTCCTGCCTCAATAAAAGACTGGAAATATTGGTGCAGTATTTATTAAATACCAAAATCATTGTTACATGTGCAATATGCATGTCTGTGCATGACTGCTATAAGTTGGAAGAGAAGGAGGACACAATAGAAGTGGACTCTATTTTTAATTGGTTACATTTTTGAAGAAGTAATATAAATGGGTAAATAAAATTATTATTATCACTATATATTTATGATTTGATAATGATAAATGTGTTATCATTATATGCATTGAGAGAGAAACCAAAATAAGACTCCCATGCCTTGTCTTCTGTATATCTCCCCTTTCACCTATCTAATTAGAAAGGATGTGATACAGAGAAAAGTTGATTCCTAGTTTCTTAGAATCTTGGACTTGGTGTGGCTTGATTTTGGCTTCATTGCCTTTAGTACCAGGGCATTCTGGTGATGACTGCATAGTTCTGACCAAAGAAGGGACTTGAACTAAGCCAGTTGGTCATTCTGGCGTCTGAAGTTTTTGCCTGAACTTCGTTTGGGTTAGATTAAACATACAGTGGCCTGATGATTTCCTTGCGTTGTGTGACACAGCTTTACAAAGGTATGGGTTATCGGTGGAGATTAATTTTTCTAAGTTGACTTGCTGTGTCTGCAATAAGATCCGTTGTGGCAGGACAAGAGAATGTTACAATGAAGTATAATATGTATTACAGGATTTCAGAATACTCATGCTCCAGACAGATAATCTTACACGGAAAATTTCAGGCAAGCTAAATTAGGGGAAATGACTATACTTGAGCAAATACATTCTGAAATTATCATTTTGCATCTTGGGCATTTATTATAAGACTACATTCTTATTTGAGAGGTCAAGAAAGGAAATTTTAAAATTTAATTATAACTCCTCTCCCCCAATCTGAACTTTATCCAGTAAAAGTTTACAGCTGTCCAAAGCCTTAGTTGTTATAAAGTTTCTTAACTATGTAGTTGCTAAAAAATTAAATTCATCTCTTGTATATCTCCCCAAAGCAATAAAGAGAGTTTGTCAGAGGAGATTGGGAACTGATGCAGTCTGATGCCTTAGGAATAAGAGAATGACAGAGTGTTGCTGAACAAATCCTAGGTCATTTCCAGTTTATGAAGCCCCTCTGAATCACTCATTTGTCATAATTACCTGTGTGCGTGTGTGTGTGTGTGTGTGTGTGTGTGTGTGTGCTTACATACCTTGCAATTTTGCTGGAAAGCATATATTCTTTTAGGGGGACAAAAGACAAAATTAACACCCCCCCCCATCATTAGTTTGAGTGTCTTTGAGCCAAGTCCTTTGTCACTAAAACTGGAGAGAAGAGAAACTGGTGATAATTGGTCTTGGCTACATTTTCACATAACAATCTAGAGATTTTGCTCTGGAACACAAAAATGAATAAGAAGCCAAAATATAGATACCTTTAATAACTGAAAGTTGTAAAGATTCAGTAAAAATGTTTATGTGGAATACCTCTCCAAATGAACTTTTTTTTTTAAGTGTCTGCATCTGTAGGACTTCAGGAATGCCTAAAAATAAGCCTAATTCCCCCTGGCTTCTGAGTGAAAAGTCTATAATGATATAAGAAGAATGAAAATGAGAAAAACAAATGGCACCAGGGGACATGAAATTTCATTTCCAGCCCAGAAGATAGCATTTTAGAAAGATATCTTGGGTTCATCATTCAGTTCTTTGTATTTGCTGTGCAAATTGGCCCACTTGTGCCTGAACCAAATACCTAAAGGCCTGGAAATAGCCAGGGAGAGGAAGAAGGTGGAACTCCCCAGAACCGAGAGAATGATTATCCTGTGAAAGGGATGGCCCCCAGGGGTTTGAGTCTGGCAGGTGACTCTGAAGGAGGGGATTTGCTTTCTCACTAAGGATCCCTAACAAAGGGTCCGTAAATTTATGGCATTGTCATAATTGCAAGGATTTGGACAAGAATTTGCTACAACAGCAGTGGGGAGAGAGAATGAGTTTGTGAACATGTCAGCGAGGAACTTGTACTGGAGATCAAAGCTTCAGAAACTTCTACGTGTTTTGAACTGAAGAGAATAAAATCTTTGAAGAAAAACATAATCATTAAAACAAGTGAATGGAAATGATTAAAATAGATATAAGTCCTGAAGCTTCAACAGTTCTATGGTTATGATGTTCTAGACGTGCACTTCATTCTGCCGCACTACTTTCTTGTATTTTTCTATAGCAATCATCATTTTTCAAGTCATCTTACTTATTTAAGGTTTTCCGTGTCCTTCTCTGGAATGTGAGTAAGGCCCTCGTCTTACACCTGTAACACCGGAGACGCATTAGACTGTCATAAAAATTTCCTGGGTGGATGAATGCAGTAATGTCTGAGCAGAGTCGCAAAGGCTAAATAGTGGTGTGCTAAGTAAAAGTTATGGTAGAAGTCGAAAAATTTAAGGAAGAGTGGTCTGTTTTAGAGAATAAAATTATATGAAACTACTGTTGCTCTTTCACCTCAGGAAACCCATTTCTGATGATCTGAACTCTGTCCAGCTCATTCCACTGAGAGGCATGACCCAAATATGGATTTGGGAAATTGATTTTAAAGTAGCCTAGTTCCCTCTATTATGGAATAGAAACTTCTGGAAGTCTCATCCAGAGTATGATAGATATAAGCTTGACCTACATTGTTTTTTTCAACTCTAAATGGACCCATCACTCTTACGGGCGTAAGAAGGAGGGAAGAACATTTAGACTAGATAAAGAAATCTCTTGTCCATGTCTCCAGACTAATGACTATGACATCAAATGGTTCACAGACTTAACAGTTTGATTTGAAGGTCTTTCCTCTTCTGCAAAAAGAAACTGCCATATGGCCTACATTGTGGTCTTTCCATTTACACAACAATTTAATATGCCTGGTTCATGATGAAATACCAGCTCCCGGCTGGGAAATTAAAGCAGCGTTCAGCTCCTCTCAGCAAGCGGGCTGCAGTTTGATATATTCTGTAAATTGGGTTCTGTATAAGCCAAGGAAAGGACTGGCATCGTTCAGAAACACAACTGGACTTGTTAAAACGAGCGTTTCGGTGCACAGATACTAAAGCTCCAAAGAGCTATGCTTTAGATCACTTTTCTTCTACTTAGCTATCAACTAAATATATTTTTGTTTCAATTTCTTTTAATTTTCATCTTTACAGTAATTTATCTGAATTCAGCCTTCTTCCTCTAAGACATTTCAAAAATGTTTGTTGGGAAAGGACTTCCCATTGAGTGCCCTTTATATATCATATCAGTGAATACAGTGAAGGCAGATGATGGCTCAAGTATGGCCTCATACAGACTGAGAATCACGTGTTGACCCTGTTACCAGCTAGTTATTTAGCTTTAAGTAGGTTAACCAAATTCTTTTAGCTGAGTGCAATATTCTATAAAATAATAGTACTCGCTTTATAGAGCAGTTCCATGGAATAAATGATTGCACATGTGTGTGTGTGTGTGTGTGTGTGTGTGTGTAAAAGGCTAGGTGTGGTTTGATAAAGTAGATGCAGACAAAAAATGGAACATTTATTTGTTATAACAGTCCATACCCATATCTGTGTATCCACATTATCTACATACCCATTTAGTAAATATTTGCTATAAGGCGGTGTGATTACCGTGATTGACCCTATCTTTTAATGTCTTTCCATTCTCCCAAGTCTGAGAAAACCATGAAAAATTTTCCAGTGACAATCATTAGATAGATTTCATGGTCAAAGTGGATAGCTAGTAACATTTTCACACACAGTTGAAAAACTTTGCATTCTTCTCATTCACTTCTCTATTTTGAACTTATTCAAATCTGCTCTTCCAGCAAGACTGCTCTGAACTCCAGGTTGGTCCATGCACCATCACTCTACTTTCTGATAGTAGTCTATGCCTATTTCTATCTTTTTATTGCATATATCACAATTAAATTCTCTGTGCTTGCCTACTAAACTGAATCTCTTCAAACTTTGTAACTCTAGTCCCCGGCCTAGGTTTCTGTAGGTCTTTGATAATGTGTATTGAAATAACCATCCACACACAGACACACATGTACATATATACAAATATATTTTCCTTTTTATTCATCATTTGTTTCCCTATTCCACATCGATATTTCCTACTTGATCTATTGACATAAAATCGTTTTCAATCTATGACATAAAATTATTTTCAACCTATGACATACCAGTCATTAAAATTAAATATTGAGTATGTTGTAAATGACATCATTATTGACTTAATATTAAGTCTATGCTTTGACTAATATTCATATGTTCAACAAGCTTTACTGAGACCATACTTTATGCACCAGTCACTATGTCCTGTAATCAGTGTATCTTCAAGAACGCAGACATGTAGGAAATCATATAGATATGCACATCAGTACAATTCAGTTCATTAAGAACATATGATAAGATCACAACTTAAGATGGAGGAATCTGTCCAAAAAATCCTTTCTGAAGGAGGTGACAGCTAGCTTGAGTCCCGAAGGCTATGTGGGAGGTAGCGGATTGAGATGTTTGTGGAACAAGCATTCCAGATGGAAAGGGCAGCTAGTGTAAAGGCAGAGGATAGAGAAAGCATGGCGGTTTGAGGAAGTGCCCATACAGTATTCAGTATGTTTGGAATGTAGAGTGGGAGGCAGTCAGTAGCAGGAGATGAGTAAATGCGGATCTATGTCTTGGCAAGAAATGAGGATTTCATCCTACACTCAATGGGCAAGAGGGATGGAATGACCAAATTCGCTTTCAGGAATAAGCATTCTCATAGAGAGAGGCTCCCAGGCAAGCCGATAGACAGGAGAGTCTTAAAATAACCCAGACAAGAAGTAATGAGGATTTAAACTCATCTTCAGCAAGAGATGGGAAAAGACACTAGAGAAAAAAACCAATAGAATTTATAGTCCAGCTGTTTATGGAGAGTAAGTGAAAGGGAAGCTTTACAAATGGCAGCATGATTTGGGTTTGGGTAACTGTGTAAGTGTGAAGCTATTTTACATGGTAGTGAATATAGATAAAATAGATTTGCAAGGGTAGAAGTGGGAAGAAATGAGAGATGAGTTGGGTGGAGAGCTTTCTGGACTACATATTCTAAGTCTGCAGTGGTTATATTGGTCATATATCCAGTTTCTCACCAACATCTGTCACATTTGCAGTTATTTCATCCATGTGTTTATCCAGTACCTGTTTGCTGAATTTATGAATAAGCACCTTTGAAACAGGCAGGTTATAAATGTCCAAGAAGATCAATGGTCTGCTTGCAGTGCCAGAGACCCCCAATAATAAAGTAAAAATTAAGATGACTCTGGTTCACAGTAAATTAGAAGAATTAATTTCCCTTTTGAAAGTAGCCACTAATGTGAGAGCAGAAAAGATGGTGCGCTGACCTCAAAAACATGAGGCATTGCCACAGCATTGTAAGAGTGCATCTCTGTTCCTATTATAACCTATTAAAATTATTTTAATCTTCTCCCAATTTCATCTACTACTCCCCAGCCCTTCTGAGCCATATCTTAGAGAGAATTAAGCCCTATTGTCCTAAAGCATATGTTACAAATAATGAATTAACTTAACACCTGTGCATCTAGAATGGTATAATTTATGTACCATCCTTGTGAGAATTCATAAAATAATCACTGAAATGATTTTCTGTGTTGTATGCTTTAGGTGAGGAGTCCTAGCTGAGAAAGCCACCCTTTCGTTCCCTTAATATTAGAACAACCTCTTCCCATAATATATATATTTATATATTTATGATGAATAAATTTTTTTTAAAGATTTTATTTATTATTTGACAGAGATTACAAGTAGGCAAGAGAGGCAGGCAGAGAGAGAGGAGGAAACAGGCTCTCCACAGAGCAGAGAGCCCAATGTGGGGCTCGATCCCAGGACCCTGGGATCATGACCTGAGCCGAAAGCAGAGGCTTTAACCCACTGCGCCACCCAGGCACCCCAATGATGAGTAAATTTTATATTTATATTTTATTTTATTTTATCTATTTATATTTATAATATATATACTTATATATATATATTCTGGGCCAGTAATAAGAAAAGCAAATGAAATTTAATATTCCTCTTATTAGGGGTTCTATTCAGTTTTCTTATCTACCTCTCACAAGTTTATGACATTTGCACATTTACAACTACCATTCTGGTTGAAGAACCATTGGGTATATTAAAAGATGCTTCTGTTCTCAAAAAGGCCAAGTCTATAGCTGAATCTAATAACATCTAGAATTTGTATGTAATATTCTGAAGTTACATAAATCGTACCTAGGAGAGAGGAAAAGAAGTCCCTATCCCGTTTTGCTCTCTAATACCCTGTCATTTAGGCTGTAAAAAACAAACACTCTTGATAGAATGCCTCCAGCTGTCTCTGAGGAGGAAAAGACAGTTCAGCCCAATAGTGGAAAGATACATGCCATCCTTCAACCCTTCTGTGGGAAGACAAAGGATGCTGAGAAGATGTACTGAACCCTAGGGAAACTTTTCAGCAGGAAGCACTTTGGCAATGAGAACAAGGAGAATGAAGACAAAAATCTCTGACCCTAAAACTGATGACTCAGCACCATTTACCACATACGTATTTTGACATTTTACCATTAGACTAACTCAGTAGCCTGGAGCTTAAAGAAACATGACCTCATGATAAAATTAACAATTATTAATAGTTATTCATGCCATCTCCATGTATCGTGATGGAAAGCCTCTTATTATAGCTGCCTCCCTAAAGCCTAGTGGGCAAGCTGGTGCAGGTCTGTATTGGATTTTTCACTGGTCTGTGATGAAGTAATGTAAGAACAGTGGAGTAAGTTATCCTTACAGGTAAGTTTATGGAACTGTCCTGTCTTTATTCTGTGTTTATTTTTTTATTTTGAAATTACTCTTGCTATTTCTGTATTAAAATATTTATTTCTTTTATGTGCTGATGATGATGGATGGTTTTTTTTTTATCTTTTTAATGTCTTTTTACTTGTGTCCAGATCTGGAGGAAAAAATGTGCTGACCATATCTTGGTCCTAATTAAACAATTTTTTAAATTTGCTACTGGTTCGTATCTAAATATATCATAGCTACTATTAACTTATTCATCCTTCAACAAATATTGAACAACTGCAAAGTGTCGACTACTGTTGTAGGTCATGGCAATCCAATAGTGAGGAAGAGAAATTATATCCTGCCCTTATGCAGTTTACAATTCCCATTGACAGACAATTAATAAAAGATATCAATAAATAAAATAACTTCAGATAGTTAAAAATGCATCGAAAATAATAAAAGAGTTTCCATGTATAGTTTTTGCATGTTTTCAAGTGGGCTAATATAGATTACTCCCCTGCCCCACACACCTCCCACTTATCTACTCTACGGGATTAGTCATGGCTATGACAGGAAGCATGTTGTTGGGAATATTGTTCATTATGTAGCACTGCTATGTAACACGTATCACACCTTCTTCATTCTTTTTTCTCTACTCCCCCCCAAAGAAACCTCTTTCTGCTTTTACATCAAAGAAAATATTATGAAACTTAACCATACATCCCAACACAAAAGAAACACCATCGTATGTGGCTCTTACAACACTTCCAGAATCATATTACATAGCTAACCAAAGAGAAGAGCTTCTCTATATTATCTTTTTGCATGTCCTCAAAAGCTTTTTTGTCCACACACACTATCAAAAAGCCCCAACTTAATCAAACTTCTTTCACAATAATTTGCACATCAGTTACTATTTATTAACACTAAGTGTTTTTTACTCTTTTTTCCTTTATCTAAATACCATGGCTCTTTAGCATATCTTTTTTATCCAATTTAATTAAACTAGTAAACCAACTGGAGTTACCTAACACTTGCATGGGACAAAAAAATTGATGGAGCTTTCAAAAAGGGTTTCTAATATGTTTAAATATTAGCTTTCTCTTATTAAAGTTAAAGCAAACATCTCCAAAAAGTTTAATTATAGTTGCTTTGATGTCCAAAACATATTTTTAAGCTTCTGTTGTCAAGATGATGTAAAAATTGTACAAAGACAAAAAGCAGTAGCACATTTGCCACCTGGGACTTAAGATTTATTTATGCATTTTAGAGAGAGTCATCTTGAGTGGGGAAGGGGAAGAGGGCGAGACTTTCAAGCAGACTCCCCGTTGAGCACAGAGCCCAACTCGGGGCTCCATCCCTGGTCCCCAAGATCATGATCTGAGCCAAAATCAAGAGTTGAACACTTAACCGACTGAGCCATCCAGGCACCTTAGCCACCTTGGATTTTTAGGGCAGGGTTTATGGAAATATGAGCCCCAACAGTATGACCTCATTAACACTATTGTCAGTTCATCAATCCAGTGCTTTTATGTGAAGGATTTGCTACCAGCATCTAATAAGTAGAGGCCAGAGATGCAGTGGAACATTTTGCAATGCCCGGGACAGCTCCTGACAGCAAAGAATTATGCAACCCTAAATGAAAATAGGGCTACAGCTGAGAGACCCTGGTCTAGAGAGTCTCGTTCAATTTTATATATTGAAACACACATTCAATAATTAATACAAATCTGACAACAAGAAGAATTATTGTTCCTGCAATTATTTTTCTTTTCTTCTGAGATCCTTTCAGCTCTTCCTTCATTCTCTCTTGGTCTCTGAAGTTTCAGTCGTCATCCTTCCTTCTGTTTAGGGATTTCTGCTCATGATAATGATGGTATAGAAAATAGTAATGAAGTTATACCTCGATAAATCAATATTCTAGGAATAAGTTATTCTTGTTATATTTTACTGTGCTCAACAAAAACAGAATTTCTTTTTGTTTTCAATTGATATTCTCTTAAAATAGGTTAATATCTTTCTTTGAAATACATGAGCATACTTTTCTTGTCCTGGCATAGTATTATAATGGATTATATATCTTTCATCTTTCAACACTTAGTTGTACTTATTTTAAATGTTGTAGGGAGTTTTGGAGGGGGTGGGGTGCATAGGGAGAGAGAGAATCTCAAGCAGACTCCATGCCAGCATGGAGCCCCACATGGGGCTGAATCTCAAAACCCTGAGAATATGACCTGAACTGAAATCAAGAGTCAGATGCTTATCCAACCAAGCCACCCAGGCTCCCCAATGTTGTAGGTTCTAGGGGATGTTTCCACTTAAGGCTCATCTGGGAAAGGGAGAGAATAGTGCCATGATCTGGAAATGGAAAATTTACAAAATTTACAAAATTTGTTCCTGGTTAGAAATTTGAACACTGACTGAATATTTGATAATATTAAGAAATTACTTATAATTTTTAGTTATAACAATATTAGAGTGAGTATATTTTAGTAATGCATAGTGGACCTTTATAGTTGAACTAATATATTTGATCTCAGATTAATCAGAGAGAAGGGAAATATGTGAGGTATCAGAGAAACAAGTTTAGCTTTGAGTTAATAATTGCTTAAGCTATGTGGTGAACATATAGGGACTTATTTTTACTATTATTTACATTGTTCTATAGTTTATTAGACTATGATGTTATACTATCCTGCTAGTATTCTAATTGTATACTAGTATGCTGTCCTGCCTTTTGTAAATACTCAAAATATTCCACAATAAGAATCTTAAAAACCAAAGAAATAGGAAACAAGTGAGCCCTTTCTATAACTTTTATCTTTTAAGATATATTCATTCTATCCCTACCTTCTCCACATTCCTGGGAAGAAAATACTGGTTAACTGACTACCTGGTTAAGTGAGGTTTCTATTAGATATAGTTTTTAAAAAGATGCAGTCACATCTCAGTTAAGCTTATAAAAGATGAGAAGATGACTTTTCTCCAAGATGAGAGTCAGACCATCTCTGGTAGAAGAGTTTCCTCAAGTCCATTTATCATTCTGACCAAGCGGTCAGGAAGGAATTTTTTTACTGTAGTTTAGATAAACTTTTGGGGCATTTGACCCAATTCTTCAGCTCACTTTGTTTGAAATCACAAGCTAAAACATAGCAGATGCATCTTTAGTCCACTGACTGCTATTCTCTCCAGATTTTATTTGACTAAGATATGATAAAGTTCATCTATTTGGAAGGGGGGAAAAGTCTATAAAACCTAGAAGTTGGCAGACTTTTTCTGTAAAGGACCAAATAATAAATATTTTAGGCTTTGTGGACCATGTATGGTCTCTGTTGCATATTTATCTTTTAATTTATTTATTGTTTTAGAAACCTTTAAAAACATGAAAACTATGCTTAATATAATACAAAAAGCAGCAAAAATGTGAAGGTTGGACTTGGCTATAGGAATCCTAATATATCCTCTTATTTTAAAACTAGCCATTCTCCCAGATTTAATTCATTCTGAATAACATAAGCAAAAGCATTCTATAAAATATATTTTACTTATTATTATTCATTTAATGCATTAATGCATATGCATATATTCATTTAATGCATTTTACCCCTATCACTTAACACATACTACTGTAATTAAACCAACTAATTATTGATGTGGATTATTTTTTATCATTAGTACATACTTGAAATTATACACAAACTTTTTAAAATCAGAATTTAAGTACCATTCTTATGATTGTAATTATTAACTTGAATTTGCTTACTTGTTGTCATATAGAGCGATGCTTCTTGGAGGGATAAGATATCAACAGATACTTAGCCAGTGATAGGATTAATTTGTGAACGTGCCTGTTTTCTGGGTAAGGGGATGGTAGTAGGGTTTCTTCATTTGCCTCATACATTTTTGCTGTTACTTTGCACGAAAAGAGATTTCTAGCTGACCTCTCTACTGATACCTTGGAGTATTCAGAAGTAGAAAATGGAAACTCTGTAGGTAGGATGTTAGTTTTCTACTCACTTCAAGGCTTCTCTGTGACTACTCATGTACTGGACTTGAAGAACTCACCGTAATCTCTCAAGGGGTAAGAAAAGAAAAGGTAGAGGCTTTTAACAAAATGGACAGGAATAAATATCTAGAAAGCGGTCCCAGATGGAGAAGTGTATGAGTCAGGCACTCTCGGGCTGAGTGGCATTGAGTCAAGCTCGGGTTAGCTGAGGTGGTAGAGCCTATTGTGAGGGAACACGAAAAGAAAGGAAGCACAGAAAACCACCCCAGGAAAGTGAGAGGCTCACTCTGTGGCAAGAGAGAATGGCCCTTGGGAACTCAGAGTAATTCCAGTACCCCAGGAGCCATTTTAGGAAAATTCACCATTCCCATAACTTAAGCCATCCCTGAACTTCCTACCTGTTCATTCCTCAATTTCAGGCTCCCCATGAGAGGGTATAATTAGGCTTGTCAGTCACAATCCAACATAAAGCATCCCCATTGGGAAGAGTTCTCCAGCCAGGCCATCCAGTGGGCTCCTGACCAGGTTTGGGATGTCTGTCTTTTCGGCAGGCATCAATCATGGCCGCACCTGTAAAGATACACACACTCAGGTACGTGATGAAGGCTTAGCAACTCGGACACACAACACAAATACTACTTCTAACCGATTTTACAAAAAAGAGCTCCTGGCTTCATGTCAGAAAGTGTTTCAAGAAATGAGATTTTTCTCTGGATGTTGAAGTTTTGCTTGCCTTTTTTCCCAAAACAACCTTTTATCTTCTCACTCTGAGCAGACACCCTCTAGTGGTTTACCTTTACATCTAGTTCAGAATTCACAGACGCCTCATCCCCTTTCAAGTTCTTTTGAAGCTTCATTTACAGTAATTCTTAAAGAGGCCACTGTTGTTCTGGATGCTACAGCTTTATTTGAGGCATACCCCCAACACCTCATACCCAAACTGTAATCGTGAAACGTCTTTACAAATCTTTTTTAATCTGCTAGGAGTCCCCCCCCCCCCCACCCCATTCATTTTACAAGCCAGCTGTAGATCTCTCACAACAGATGTGAAAGAGAACAAGTTTACCTTCTGGAGAAAGAGAGGCTGAGTGTTTTTCCCAGGTATGGCAGGACACCTAGAGAGACCGAACTCCTCAGCTCTATTCCATTTATTCTTCCCTAAAACCATACTTTATACACAACTCCCTTCCTTCAGAAGCCTTGCAATAATATTGTCAGTCAAGACCAAACCCCCGACCTGCGGAGTGCTGTTCTCTCTGCCTGCTCAAACTGCTATGATCCTGAGGTTGCTGTTCCGACAGCCCCTTGGAAGCCCCAACCCAAACTCTTCCCTGAACCTGTGCGCAGAACACTGCTCCACTCCATCTTCCTTCCCATCCCGTTCTTCTGTCTTCTGCGTCCTCATGGCCTGGGCAATGCAATTCCTACACTGTTTTCAGAGCCGATCTAAGCCTTTTCTTGTCACCAAAAGTGCACAGAAATCTATTCCGACAGATGATGTATTATCTGGATTTTTAGAGTTTTATCAGGCTAAAGTCTCTAGCAGACATTTTAGATTGGGAATTATCCTCAAGCTTGGTTTATATATTGTGTTTGGATTTCTAATGAACTATAAACTCTGCGGGGGCGGGGGGGTTGGTTGGTTGGTTGGTTGGTTTTTTAATGTACCCCATAGTTTCCTTCAAGGTGCAATAAGAAAATCATTTGTTGACTTGAATTTATACCATCCCTTAATTTCCATTCCTTTATGCCCTCTTTTTCCAGTTTCTTTTAAACAAGGAACCCTGTTTTAGATGTAAGTCTGACGGCTACAAGACTTCTCCTCCCCACCCAAAAAATCTCATCACTGATATCACCTTGAACCTTGTTAGAAAAATGCATTGTTAGCACCCCCCTATTTACGAAATCCTAATCTGCTTTTAAGCAAGACATCCAGGGAATTCTTATGCATATTAAAGTGTGGGAAGCACTGCACTGAAGATTCCAGTATGAATCAGTTAGCCATTCATTGTTACATTGAATAAACCAAGAAATTGTTTATTTAAATCCCTATTTTATCACTCACATGTGTATGTATATAGGTGACTGAAAGAGACAGAGAGAGAACCTGGGGGAAGCTTCGGAGACAAATAACTGTTTTGCTGCAGTAGACTTGCCTCGTAAATATCTAGTGAATATATTTTCTGTTTAGACTATTATTTCTGCTGTACTTTTCTTTTTCTTTTTCATTTTGTGTAAGCATATTAAACCACATAGGAAAACAGAGCTGTCAAGATATCACTTCAGGAAAACACAGTTGATGTAGCTAAGAGCCAAAATCATTTGATGAATTTTTTAAAAGCTGGCTGCTTTTTAAAGGCCTTCATAATTCACGGTGTTTGATTAACTTTTAAAGAGTTGAGTGTTGGTAGATTTAAAATCAAAAGGGAAGATTTGGAGTGGTCCAGTGGATTTTTAATGATGGATAGAAATCAGGAAATATATGGTCTTACCCTTCTTAGCTTTGATATTTTTTATGTTATTTTTGTTCCAATCGCATAACAGATCCCCTTTAATCTTCTGTATGTCACATGGACTAACATGGGGCTGGCAGTGATTGCTTTTTTTCTACCCAGCAGATATTTTGAAAATTGCCGAGATAGTCCATCAAGTATTTTAACTGCGAAAGACAAGTAGTATAAATATATAGTAGATAACAGTTTATAAATAGTATTGTGTAAAGCAGATTTTATGCAGACATTAGGCAGTTGAAGAAGTCACAGTAGAATTTAAAGACACATCCATCATCAGAAATGGTAAGGGGTGAGAGTTTTAGAAGTGGAAAGTATGAACCTTAATGGGAACATCTGTATATCCAACAGAATGAAACAATCATGTCACAAACATGTTTGTGATCAATAGGAACCAGATAAAAGACACTTCTGGTGCATGGGGTCAAAGCTCCTCAAAAAGATATGGCTATTTGGAATGTTGTACTCAAGTATGAGCACTGTGTTTTATGAAACGTATTTGCACACTGCTGTAAGTTATTTCTACTTTTCATTTATTCATTGATTCACTCATTCTTTATTTCTTGAACCACAATGATATCATGTGACTAAATCCAGTCAGCCCTAGATATTATAAATGTGATGGTTGTACTTTTCATTAAAGACCTTATTAGTTTAGAGACATAATCATGTAAATAAGTAAGTCTGAAAGTGTGCCTGCCATAGGTTCTAAGATGCACAATTATCAAGCAGAGTGGAGACAAAGATAATTAAGAAGGGTGCCCATGGGTGTGAAATCATGTCACTTGAGACAAGTCTAAGGGATGGTTAGTTGACGAACAGATTGTTTACAAGAGGGTGGAGGTGTAGGAGATGATAATTTTATTTCACAAATTTGAACAGTTACTTGGTATATGAAACATTACTTTTTCCTTTGTTCCAGCAGGTAGAGTCAAAATCACAAGGAAAAATAATACAGTAAGAAGAGAGGGAACTTAAGGGGGAAAGGAAGAGACTTATGTTTCAGGAGGGCTCACACTGTGCTAGGCTGTGCACTTTGTAAGCACTATTTTAGTTAATCCTTGTAACCGCTTTGTCAATGCTTAACCTGTCCGAAATGCCACTAGTAGGCTAATATTCAGAGCCGCAGGTGATCACCCTAAATGCTCTACTTTAAGAGAGATGAATTGACCAAACATATGGGGGAGAGCTAAGATTTTTTTGGCAAAGCGGTAACTTTAGATGATACAAATGACCGCATAACCAGTGGTAGGAGATGCTAATAGTTGTACAAATGTGACAGTGTCTGTGAGAACTGAAATAATCAGTTGTATCCTTAGAAAATAAAGCAAAATTGATATTTGATATTCTATTTTTATTAGGTTATCATAACTCTTCTTTTGTAATATCTGAACTTGGAAATATGTTATATCCGATCTGTTTCAGAAGCTTATTAAAGATGTGAAATATTTCTATTTTTAAAGATTTTATCTGTTTATTAAAGAAAGAGAGAAGAAAAGAGAGCACAAGCAGAGGGGGCAACAGAAGGAGAGGGAGAAGTAGGTTCCCTGCTTAGCAGGGACCTCAACATGGGGCTCCATCCCAGGACCCCAAGACCGTGACCTGAGCTGAAGGCAGACACTTAACTGACTGAGCCACCCAGATGCCCCATGAAATATTTCAAAATAAATCAATACTACAAATTTATATCTATTTAATGTTCTATTCTACTCCAAATTCCCTCGATTGCTATTCAAATCCATGTGACAGACATCTCAAGTGCTTCTACCAGCCAAGCTTGATGTGCAGATTGATTTAAGCCAGATGTTACCACCTCCTGTGCTCTAAGAGGTGACATTTTCCTAGTTCACTAGTATAAATATAGAAAGATTACAAATACAGATACAGAAAGAAAACAAAAAAAGTGTTATTTCCTCTTGCACATACTATGAGACACTAGATTAGGAGCCTAAGTAATTTAGAGGAAATTAGTATTTTGATACACAACGGAGAATTACTTTTATGTCATGATCTTGGATACCAAAAAAAAAGGAAACAGCTTCTTGCTTAGGTTACTACGAGCAACCAAGTACAAATGTTCCTATAAATTCTAGAAACTCAGGTTAAACATATTACCGTACAAATTTCTGTCATAAGTTCCTGGTAAGTTCCTGTGTTACTGCAATGTCAAACTCTGTTTTAGGGGTCATGGAAGTATTTCTGAGTTGCAAAATTCTTGACGCCATTTATAAAATGACTTTGTATAGGTAGCATAATGTCACTGAAATGCTTATAAAGTTAACTGATGTCTGCAAAAATAGCACTGAGTAGTTGAATATATCTCATACCCTAAGGTTTATAAAAAGTGTGTGAGTGTGTGTGTGTGTATGTATGTGTGTGTGTGTATGTGTGTGTGTATGTATGTGTGTGTATATATATGTGTGTGTGTGTGTGTGTATGTGTGTGTGTGTGTGTATGTGTGTATATAGTGGTGAGTCAAATTTAATCTCCTGGAACATAACTCTTTATAATGTTGAAACTGAAAACAGTTTCCAATGTGCCTGTGGTAGGTTGCTTTACTGTCATTTTTCCTCTTCAATAAGTGAAATAACTTACCCTGTTTAAAAAAAAAAAAACTTACCCTGTAAGAAAAAACAGAAGAATCATAGAAAATTAAAATTGATATGTTGAGTCCCCAAATACTTGTGCTCTGGATTATAATTTAGAAATTTATATCCAGCTAAAGGGACTTATTTCTAAGTAAATTTTCAGTGGAATTCTTAAAACAGTGATAACACCACTGGGAAATTCCCAGTTTAGTTCTTGAAGAGTAAATAAACAAGGAGAAGAAGTAAGAAGATTGGGACATCAACATGGTCTAGAAAATATGCCATAATATTCTTTAAAAAAAAAAACTTACTTATGCAAGATACACTTAGTTTGTTCTTTGGGAGTTCAATTTTATTTCATTGTGGACTTTGCTTTTTGTGTGAAGTCATCTGAGAAACAATATTATCTACATTGCAGAAAATATTACCAAGCAGTCTAGATACATTCTTCATTATAGGTATTGCACAAAACCCACAAAGATGTGTTGTGTTGCTTAGAGAAAGTACATAAATCATTTGGCAATTTCTGTTACAAAGGGGAGATACCTCACAGGGAAACCAATATTACACTGTTGAAAACTTAAGAATAGAACTTAGTGTGGGCCTTGGGTTTATCCACTATCATTGATGTACTCATAAGCATTTCAAAATAATTTTTTCTGGGCTCAAAGCTCAAGGTTGCAGTCTCTGGGAGGGATACAATAATGTCACTGTAAAATTGCTGTCTTTAAAATGTCAAACCAGTGAGGGAGATAAGTAATTTTTAGGAAACAATTAGAAAATCCAATACAAGAAAAATAAAAGTAGTGACAAACTAATATATACATAATTTCTAAGGAATCTAAAGGATAGTATAAGATACAGATGAATAAAATGGTTTTTCTTTCTGTTTTTTATCCAAACCCAAATACACACACACACACACACACACATACACACACACACACAGAGGAAATACACAAAGACTCTGTTAACACCTGACACAGGACTCTTCCCTCAATAAGCAGATCTCCAAAATAACTTAATAATAATCAAAAATTAATTCACGGAAAAACAACTGCTCCACTCACATACCGAATCTAGAAATTCGTTTCATGAAATCTGAGACTCCTTTATGATCAGAAGGTTTGCTTTTTTCATTGTTAAGCTGTTGGCATGTATTAATTTTGTTATTCATGGTAGAAACAAAGACTTTAGAGCTTTAAAAGGAGGGACTATTCAAAGTGATTTTCACACTGACCAGTGAATACACCTTCACCCCTCTAGTGAGTGCACCTTTGTTTGTTCTGTTTCTCACTACGAGATTATTGCCAAGAATGAATGGCTGAAGAATTTTGTGTTGCCTCCAGAACTGTGATGACATAAAATTTCAGTTGTTTAAGCCAAAAATTTGTTTTAAATATGCTGGTGGTTACTGATGAGACTTGAAGGAAAAGTAGAGGGAACTTGGAATATACATATGAAAGACTGGCCAGGGAAGAAGCAGATCTCCTGGCAGAACCCAAGAATGGCTCCCAGCTGAGATCCTAGGACTACAGAGAGCCAAATGAAAAGTGAGAGAGAAAACAGGGGTTCTACCCAAGACTGCATATGGTACAAAGGATTATCTGTCCCTCACTCCACATTGCAGAACAGCCTGTAACCAGGTATTTTATTCTCCTAAGGTTCTTCTTTGAAAACCGAGGAAGAAGGCAGAGAACCAGGACTGCTGAAACAGATTATTAGTGACCCTAGAATAAAGCCTTAATAAGAGAACAAATTGCCTATCCCTTTGCTCTAAAAAGAAACTCCAAATCAACAAATTACGCCACATCACCAGATTTTTCTGGTGATGGATTTCTGATGGATTACCTGAAGAAACCATTAAACATTCAAGGAAAAGCTCAGATACAGAGGCAGAAATAGTGAAGAGAAAGAATTTAGAAAACAGAAGGGGACTAAAATATATATATAAAATATAAAAATATAAAAAATATATATATATAAAAATATAAAATATATATATAAAATATAAAAACAAAAGCCTGTTTTTCTTTTCACTTTCATAGTTTTATTGCAACATATTTTATATATATAAGTCACCAAGGTCAAGTGTACAATTTAATTTTTTTATTAAATTTACTAAATTATGAAGCCATCACTATAAATCAGGTTTAGAACATTTTCATCACCCCAGTTAAGATTTCCTGTACCCATTTACTGTGAATCTCCTTTCTCACCCACTCTCCCAAGCAACCAATAATTTGTCTCTCTAGATTTGCCTTCTCTGGATACTTCATATACATGGAATCATATAACATGTGGACTCATGTCTTTTTTCTTCCACTTATGTCTGTGAAACATACTGAAGTCTGTCCATGTTGTAGCATATTTGTGTCATTCATATTCAGAACTCTTTAACACCCATCAGGAGATAGTGGACATTACATCTATAATGAAAGAAAAGGATATAATGAGAAAGCAATAAACATAGGAAAATGGAAAGCATTTGGAAATTAAAAATATAAGTGCCAAAACAAAACTATATTAAAAAGAACGAAAGGTAGAGTTGAGGAAATCTCCTACTGTCATAATCACTACTAACAGGTTTGCATTGCCTCCTATCCTGTTTTTTGTTTCCTATTCTGTGCACTTAGATATTAATTTTATAACTGAAATTTTTTAAATAAGTTATGCACACCACAAAATAAAAATAAATTATATAAAGAGACATTGAAAAATTGCACATCTGCAAAAAGGGATGTTTTTCATCTGGAGCGAGGCATATTGGTAGATGTTATTATTATAATTATGATCATTTTTATCAGACTGTAATTACAGTCTTGTATCCTTCTTTTCTCACTCAAGCTTTCAGGACCATTCATGGTTATCACACTAACTTTAAAATCTTCACTTTTCATAATTGCCACATAGTTCATCCAGTGGCCATGTACTTGGTTGTATCTTGACTTGTTAAACATTTAGGGCATGCTCACATTTTCAGATGTTATTAAATAAATTTGTATCACCGTGTAAACATTGTTCTCTTTTTCCCCCATTTTATTTTATTTTCAGTGTTCCAGCATTCATTGTTTACGCACCACACCCAGTGCTCCATGCAATACACACCCTCCATAATACCCACCACCAGGCTCACCCAACCCCCACCCCCCTCCCCTCCAAATCCTCAGTTTGTTTCTCAGAGTCCACAGTCTCTCATTGTTTGTCCCCCCCTCCGATTTCCCCCAACTCACTTCTCCTCTCCATCTCCCAACATTGCTCTAATTATATTCCTTGGATTAGATTGTCCAGTGAAATTTCTGGGTTGAAGACTATGGATACTTTTTAAGATCTTTGTTACATCTTACTGGTTATTTTCCATGACGTTTATAACCTGACCATTCTACATGACAACCTGCACAGATTTGAAAGCAAAACTTAGCAGTAATATGTTTACCATCAGTTTACTCACCATAATGTCCCAATTATAAATTATATAATATGGTATTAGTACTTTAGTGACCAACAGGAATTTAGTTGGGGGGTAGCGCTAAAAATACTTCTTTTATCACATTGTTTAGAGTAGCCAGAAAATTCCATGATGTGATAATATGCTTCATGTTTAAATATAATATAGACTCATCTTTTTTTTTAAGATTTTATTTATTTATCTGACAGAGAGATCACAAGTAGGCAGAGAGGCAGGTAGAGAGAAAGGGGGGAGAAGCAGGCTCCCCGCTGAGCAGAGAGCCTGATGCGGGGCTCGATCCCAGGACCCTGGGATCATGACCTGAGCCGAAAGCAGAGGCTTTAACCCACTGAGCCACCCAGGCGCCCCTAGACTCATCTTTCTACATACACTATTATACACAGATGCGTGCATGCACACAAACGTGAACACTCCACACTATTACTTATTAAATTTACATGTTTACCAGCGTGAACAACAACATAAATGGTTGCTTCAGTGGCATTTCCTAAAATGCTATCTTCCCAGATTGGTTCAAATGTGCTTCTTAATACTTCCAGAATACCCACAGTCTGTATTATTGTTCTTACCAGATTGCATTTAAATGAACTCTCAATTAAGATGAAATCTTTTTTTTAAATCATCAGTATAGAAATAACACAAAAGTAGAAAATATGTTTGACTCATATTTCCAGCCCTAACATCAAATACATAATGCCTACCACATAATTTATTCACTGTGTTTATCAGCATGAACAGAACTTACTTAAAAAGTTCAGAAGAGTGTGCATTTAGGCCTCTTTCAATAATTATTTTGCTATTATTTCCTTATGTTAGGAAATTGTGTATTCAGAAATATTTCTGCCATTTCTTTTTTCAAACTGGTTATCCTGAAACTAAATTTTTTTTAATATTTCTAACTTTTTTTAAAAAAATCAAAATCTATAGAGTTTAATTAATAAATTTAGAGAAATGAAATAAAAAATTATCACTTGTAGACTCATTTAAGTTAGAAACTAAGGAAATCCAAATTTTTAAATGTTTGCTTTACTGATTTTGGAAATCTAATTCTCCAAAAAGAATTTTTTCTTAGAAATTATTGAAATAGAAAGCCTCTCTGTGCATTTGGAATATAGTTTTCTATACCCATCTCATTGGGAATAAGATCCCCCCCTTATGTAAGGCAAGCTTGAATGCATTCCCCAAAACCTGGTCCAGTTTTTCCTGGTCGTAGGACTTTCTAGGCCAGTGTATGGGTTCACTTCGGTTTCTATCTATATCATATGATCTGCTTTTTGCCTTCCAAACTTAATAAAAATCTTGTCTGATTACAGTATCTTTTTTTTTTTAAGAATTTATTTATTTGTTTGACAGAGAGAAACACAGCGAGAGAGAGGGAACACAAGCAGGGGGAGTGGAGAGGGAGAAACGGGCTTCCCCTCAGAGTGGGGAGCCTGATGTGGGACCGCATCCCAGGACCCTGGGATCGTGACCTGAGCCAAAGGGAGACACGTAATGACTGAGCCACCCAGGCGCCCTGATTACAGTTTCTTCCACTCCGTTGTGGATTTATGATTCTCTTTTTTACATTTTTATTGTTATTTCAGATGGATTGGAATGAGGGCTGAAGGATAGATAACTCCATTTCAGCTTTCCATTTGAACTAAATGATTTAACTTTTAACAATGAATATTATTTTAAGGCTGAGTATTGTCAATTGGATATTTTTGTCAGAAGGAATTTACTGATAAAATGGGAAATGCTGCCAATCCTTGGTTGATGACACCATGAGACTTTTTTTTTTAAATTGTGGGTCTTGGTGGCCTTTGAAAGTAAATTACCAAACACGTCTTTCTCTTTTGGTTTGATAGAGATTTGCCTGCTGACCAAGGGCCGCCGCACTGCCAGTGTTCGAGCTGATACATACTGTCGTCTTTATTCACTTTCTGTGGACAACTTCAATGAGGTCCTGGAGGAGTATCCAATGATGAGGCGAGCCTTTGAGACGGTTGCCATTGACCGACTAGATCGGATAGGTACTCTCTTCCGTTTTCTACCTCTTTTGTGTACAATTTATACTTTAGTGAACTGATATGTATTTGCAATCCTAAGTCCTAAATGCTATAATAGGTTGCCTAGTAATTAGCATAGAACTAGCAGTTAGCTCTAGCCTTATTTCTACTCTCTAACTCTCTCATCTAAGTATTCTGGGTTTATTTAATCATCTCTATTTTTATTAGCTGCTCAATCTGATTTCCCCAGTGATGACAAAACAATTTGAATCTTCAGGTAAAAAGCAATGATAAAAATTTTAGGTAGCACTAAAATAGAACTAAAAATATAATAGCATGAGTCTACATTACAAACCAAATAATTTTACTACAAGGTTTTAAAAAAAATTATGTATCAACTTTACATTTTTATTTTTATATTGAGAACTGAAAACTTGTACATTTTAATTGTCTCTGTAGAAACTTCTGGAAATGTTTGTAATATAGACTCAAGCAGGAAAAGCCTTCCTAGAAGTACCTAACTTAGACGCTTTACTTTGTAAACATCAACTTATTTTACAGGCTTCTCTGCTCTCCAATAAGAATATATAAATTAGACCTTATATTAATTACACTAGTTAAAACATTTGAAGAATTGCTATAGTAAGTTAGATCAGATTGGCTTGCTGTTAGCTTCCCAAGATATGCTAGAACATTCTGATGTCAGAAGCTGTATGCATTCATTTTCTACACCTAAATCCCTTTTCCCCACCCTACAGTGCTCTGCCCCTTCTCCTTGCTTTCCTCTACTCCGTTGTCATAACCTGAGTTTAGACATCACTTCCCTGTAGAAATCTTCTGTGACCTCCTAGCCCGCTCCTGCTCCTAGGCTGAGTATCCTGGGTATGTACTCCCACCCCCCTAGGAATTTCCTCCATCACAATACTGCTTCTGTTATTGCAGTTGCTCTAAAGATGCTAAGATTTGTAAATGTAGAGGTCATGTCTAATTCACTATTACATTCGCAGTACGTAGTACACAATGAATATTCTTGAAGAGAGGTTGTAGGGAGGGATGCAGGAATCAATGATCTCAAACGAGATGGGGCTGGGATCACTTGGAAGTAAACAAGTCCTTCATTCTTATTAAAGGTAAGGATTTTTGATTGATGTCAGCTTTTATGTCAGCTTTTCTTCTGCACTTTCTATCTTTCTTTCCTTCTATAGAAGTGGGATGACAGATGCTTTAGGCTCTGAAATTAGGTTAGAAGAAGTAAAGGTAGTATTTGGACATTATCATTAGACATAACACACATATCAGAAATTCGTACTGACAGTTTAGACAGGTAATAGGACACAGTGTCGAGAGAGGCAGTGCCCATAAAAGTGGGCATTCCTGAAAGCATCTTTTTTTAATTTGAAAATAATTTATCTCTTTGTGGTATGTGGGTGCTCACGGTAGAGCTAGAGACTAATTTCTGAACACATGAGTTTTTCTGCTTAGCCAGCTAGACATTTTTAGAGAAAGCGTTAAAATCAGGATTTTTTTATTAATTATTTTTATTAACATATAATGTATTATTTGCCCTAGGGGTAAAGGTCTGTGAATCGTCAGGCTTACACACTTCACAGCACTCACCATTTCACATACCCTCCCCAATGAAAACCAGGATATTTTAATAAAGAATTTCTGTTACTCTGATCAGCTTCATTCTCATCTAACTTTTTCCAGTTAATTTTTATAAGAAAGTTTGCATGAAATGGTTTGCACTCAATAACATAGGCAATAAAATCGCTAATAAGCACCAAGCATTTGCAGTTTTGATCCTTATAAAATTCTAACAGAGCATTAAAATCTTTATTTCTCCACAAGTTCACAGATATTTACATTATGAAATGTTGACTATTCACAGGATCACAAAGAAATATTATCCTTCATTCTATAACTATTGCTCATACATATAGACCATATTTAGTTAAGGCAATATGTTAAATAAGCATTTATATTTATTACGGATATCGTAATATACGATATTACGGAACAAGAGCTTTTGTTCTTGAGAAATTTAGAACAGTTCTATAAGGAAAAACATTTATTTCGGCAGTCATTTAAAATGATAGTTTGCCAGCATCCAAGTAAATTATAACATATATTTCCACTAAAAAGTATTCCTTCTAACTCTAACTTTATTTAGCAATGTGGCCAATTCATTCACTTTTCAGTTATGATATTTATCTGGGAATTATTTTATCAATGATGTCACCAAAAGTCACTAATTTTCCCCTTTCATCGATCTAATTTTGATTTTGTTATCATCCTGCCAGAGAATGTCTACTTACTGCAAAGCACTCCAAAGACAATGGCAGGAAGGAGAGGTGCTGCTTACTGAGGTTCTAGAGGGAGCTGAGAACCTGCCATACGCGATGCCCCTTAATCCTCACCAAGATCTTTCAGAAAAGGAAGGATTATGAAGTGGTTCTCAACCGGTGGTGCATAAAAGTCCTCTGAGGAAGTACGCTTTGAAAGGACTGAAATCTGAAATCTGGACCCCATGTCTAGTTATTGTGGTTTAATTAATGGGGTCCAGATGAAAATCAGTATTTTTCAAAGCTCCAGAGATGAGAAGACTATGAATGTCTGGTGGAGGATCCCTGGCATAGGGCACAGGTCAAAGGCAGAGACTCGCCACAGGGCTCCTCAGATTTGCACACGACAATCTCCTGAGCATCTCAGTAAGATGCAGCATCTCGGTCCCCAAGTAGGAGGGAGCCTAACTGACTGCATTTCTAGAAGGTGCTCCCGTCATACTGATGCCTGCAGCTCGTTCGTGGTTCTTAGGAAGGGTCTGCAATCATATCTGCTGTTTTCCTTCCCCAGTCCTGTTTCTTAGTAACCAGCTCCTGTTGGGCATTGTTCCAACCTTCCTATGTCCCGTCCTCCTGATGGGTGAAATAGGATTATAAACACATCCACCGCCAAGAGTTGAGGATTAAACGGAATTAGTCTACCTAAAGCCTTTTGTAGGGTACCCGTCACATAGTAAGTGTTCCATAGTAGTGTCCTGAAAAAAGGTAGCTTTAAACTTAAATTTTGATTCCAGGCCCATCCTGATCCAAATGCCCTTTCTTCTCCCACTCTGCTGAGTAGACCTCATGTCCAATATCTCCCTTTCTCCTGTAAGATGGCTTTTGCCATCTATTACAGACTTCAGCCTGACTTGCATAGAAGGTAAGATTCCCCAGAGAGATACAGGAAGCGTGAAGGGCAGGAGCCACCTTTCCGTTGGCGCCTAAAGGTGAGTATTTGGCTTTTAAGCGTCTTCCGCGACACACCTGCCTACTTGGGTTTCCAGGAGCCACTCTCCCCTGGGCTCGCCGTCCGTCATCCGCAGCTTTCTAAGTGGCTCCGTTTGTTCCGCTGACAGGAAAGAAAAATTCCATTCTCCTGCAGAAGTTCCAGAAGGATCTGAACACTGGCGTTTTCAACAACCAGGAGAACGAGATCCTGAAGCAGATAGTGAAGCACGACCGGGAGATGGTGCAGGCAATCGCTCCGATCAACTACCCCCAGATGACAGCCCTGAATTCCGCCTCGTCCACCACGACTCCGACCTCCCGCATGAGGACGCAGTCTCCGCCGGTGTACACAGCGACCAGTCTGTCCCACAGCAACCTGCACTCCCCCAGCCCCAGCACGCAGACCCCGCAGCCGTCCGCCATCCTCTCGCCCTGCTCCTACACCACGGCGGTCTGCAGCCCTCCCGTACAGAGCCCGCTGGCCGCTCGAACTTTCCACTATGCCTCCCCCACTGCCTCCCAGCTGTCCCTCACGCAGCAGCAGCAGCAGCAGCAGCAGCAGCTCCAGCAGCCCCCGCCCCCGCAGCCCCCGCAGCCGCCCCCGCAGCCGCCCGGCAGCTCCACGCCGAGAAACGAGGTGCACAGGAGCACGCAGGCGCTGCACAACACCAGCCTGACCCGGGAAGTCAGGCCCTTGTCGGCCTCGCAGCCCTCGCTGCCCCATGAGGTTTCCACTCTCCTTTCCAGACCTCATCCCACGGTGGGCGAGTCCCTGGCCTCCATCCCTCAGCCCGTGACCGCCGTTCACGGCCCGGGCCTGCAGGCGGGGGGCAGGGGCACCGTCCCCCCGCGAGTCACCCTGTTCCGACAGATGTCCTCGGGAGCCATTCCCCCTAACCGAGGAGCCCCCCCTGCACCCCCTCCACCAGCAGCTGCTCTTCCGAGAGAGTCTTCCTCAGTCTTAACTACAGACCCAGAGGCAGAAAAGCCACGATTTGCTTCAAATTTATGATCCCTGCTGATTGTCAAAGCAGAAAGAAATACTCTAATAAACTGAGAATCTCCTCAGATCTTATTTTATTCTATCTCCTGATAGATTCCTATAGCCTACTATGAAGAGATATTTTAGACAGCTCTGGCCTACATGCAAAATGTACAATATATAAATATATATCTACTATTAAATATCTATCTAAATTCCCAAGAGAAGTTCAAAAGACCTGTTTAGCATTCAGTGTTATATGTCTTCCTTTCTTTAAATCATTAAAGGATTTAAAATGTTGTTGTAAGATCATTTATTTTTAACCTACTTTTACTGAATTCCTTTGATATATGTATTTCTCTACTTTATGAAGAGTTCTTGGATTCAGTGGAAACAAAACTCTGATTTTAAAAGGCAACTCAAGTGAGCTACTGAATAGCACCAACCAAAACTTCTTTCATTAGCTGTGTCTCTGCATCTAAATTGTTAATCATTAATTATGGGGAATTAAATAGCAAGTCCCATTTTACAGGTCCAAATTGTATTTTGGTGCTTTCAATTTTGAATTAGGTTACAGAACACACTAGGTATGCTTGGCCATGGTTGGAGACTAACATTGCCACCATTAGGAATATCTCTAACCTCAAACACATTCATTGACCTTTCAGAAAGCTGAGGGGATATTTGTCTTCATGTGTTATCGGACTTTTACCAAGACTCAATGTTAGTTGTAAATAACTTTTTCAACCCAAATAAAAATAGCTATTCTGTGCTGTATGAAGGTAAAAGTCATCACTTAAGAATTTAGTTTTATTGCTTCACTTCAAAACTTAGAGTTTGAAATTTTACAAAACCTAATTGTGACAGTTATTCAACTGTAATGCAATGGCTTAAAACCTACAATATTATTTTAACCTGCAATGTTTTATGCAAAACTGTATGCTCAACTCTACAGATTGCTTGTATTACACCAAAAATCATTACTTTTCTTCCTTCTTACCATAACCAAGCATCTGAAAATAGTCCCTGCATGCTTTTTGGGGGAAATAAAAATAGGTTCAGATCAGTCACTGTAGGGAGAGGCTTACAGTATTTCTCATTTCTAGAAAAGTATAACCATTCATTAATTGCTTATCTTAAAATTCCTGTAAGGCTGACTTGGATCTCTGACTTAAGTCTAGAGGTGAGGTATTCACTTTCATTTAATATTATTACTGTTATTACTATTATTTAAGTAATGATTTGTAAACCACAGCTTGATTGGAGTTGCCAGTGTGTTCTGTGTCTTCACTGTTGGTAGTTGGTAGTTTACCCTGGTGTTCATTTAAAATAACTAAGTACACGATAGCATCATGTCTGGGAACACACGCTTTGTTCTATGTGTATTGTAATAAAATGGTTAGTAAATCTTAAGGCATGTGGTGACTAACATAGCCCTTAGATAGAAGATTCGTTACTCAGAATGTGCTGGAAATTGTATGGACATGATGACAGAAAGCAGGGGGCAAACTGAATGTGAGCATTGTTTGTTTGTCTGTTTCCTTAACTCTCCATGATCTGTGAACATCTGCTTCTTCTCAGAGAAGTCCCTTAGTAATCATTTGTGCCTAATGCATCCCACAAATGTGGTGGATGACTGGAACACAATTGGAAGATTCCTAATAACCAACTTCTGTAAATAACCCAAGTTAAAGAGAATGACCTAAAATGGAGGTCTTCGGTATCTTTGACACTGGTGATGCATTTAAGAAGAACTTAAGAAAGTTCACACCTTAAACGGGGCAGGGCCTCCAGACAGACTTGAGGACAGAAAACAAAACAAAAAAGCAAAAACTCTAAAATGGATCCATGCTGCCTGTTATGCCTTTTATGGATATAATACCTATACTACCAAAATGAGTTGTTATGTTTCCTTTCTAACAGATCCCAGCTTGTGTGGAAGTAATCAACTATGCTAGTCAATGTAATGTTGTCATTAACATGCTGGTGATATCTGATGGCATGTCAGGAATGGTGTAAGAAGGGGATTGTTCAGTCTACCCAGAACCTATGGGAAAGCTGCAAGACCATTTACATATCAGTGCAAAACTCCTTTATTTTATTAAAATATTGAGAATTAACTTCAATTTATTAAGATCATGTATTGGTCCTTTAAATTATTAAAGGTTTACATTTGATAGCACTAATGGGTTTGGTAGTGAAATATTTTTATATATAAATTTTTGGTTTTTTATTTTGAGCACTATTGGGAAACACAAGCAAAATTGAATTGCATGGTCTTTCAGTGCAACCATAAAATTTTTATTCACTTTGTAACAGAATGGACAAAAAACTAAGGTTTATATGTTAAACTAAAAAAAATGGTACAGGGTAAATTATATACATATATATGTATGAATATAAATGCTTAGGTTAAGAAAAAAATTGACTCACATTCCTGTAATATAAAAGTCCATTGCTAGTTGAAAAGTGACCTCTTTTCTCTGTACATAGTTAAGCCCATAAGTATGGAGTTTTAATCTGTACAGAAAGAAATGTATTATTGAAAAGATTGGTCTTTCTGCTGCTGGGAAAATAGTAGAAAAGCTGATTCTTACAACAACTGTATGATCAGGGACGAATTAGAGTATTTCTTTTGTCTTTGCTCAAAGCCATACATATATAAATATATATAAAGATTATTAATAAATTCAATAGAAAATAAACTAATATCATGAATATTTTATTTTATCAATATACTCTAATCCAATGTTTTGTTTTATTAATGAGTACAGATTTGCCTCTTTCTACCTTTACATCATAAGGTCTCCAAGAGGGCTTATACTTGATAATTATTTAAAAAATTACCAATAGCCCGTAGCTGTAGAAAGGAAGGTAAAAAGAACCTGGGTTTCCCAGTTGTCCCTGTGTTTTACCTATTCCCTACAGTACTAGCTGAAGTCTTTTTATTCTTTGCTCTGTACCTCCTTGGTTGTTACCCAATTCCAAAACAGTCATTTCTGTGCTATTAGATTTAGAGATGGAAAAAAATCACCTTGTAATTTATTATAGAAAGCTCTTCTATGACAGCCTACGGCCTTGCAAAGGCTTTTGATAGTAGCAGAACCTCCCTTTGCAAGTGGATTTTGAATCAGACCTAAAAGCCTGACATAGAGTTTATTGCGTTGAATGAAGGAGTCTTGAAAACTGTAAGGATAAATGGCAGGAATGGCAACAGACTCTATTCATCAAATAAATAGTCTGTCTCTGGGTCTCAGTGACGACTCCATAAGTGAATGATTCCCTGATGGACGCTGTCCCACTTTGAAAAAGGTGGTTATTTTGCCATTTATAAACGTAAGTGAGCATAACATCTGCAGGACATTACAAAGTACACAGCCGAGGTAGGCTAGTTCCTAAAGGACTTGGGTGATTTAAACAATATGATGTGTTTTAAACTTTAGATGTTATTATTTTAAAACCTGAATTATTTACTCTTCAAAATAGAAGCGATCTCTATCAACTTTCAGGCTTATTTTTTTTAAGTCCCCGTGACTTCTTAAATTTAAGTGTTTATATTTATTAATTTATAATTTTACTGTGCTATTTTGCTATTATGAATTTTACTTTCATAATTTATGACATTAAGCTGTATGAACAAGCTTTGTCTCTCTTCTGCCTCTATCCTTCTAGAATATGTGCCATAAAACCCAAGTCTGATTATTTTGTTCATCTGCACTGCACCTAGCAAAATTTTATTACATGCTCTGCCTATTTGAAAATTACTTATTCTCTCCAATACAAAAGAAATGTAGTCCTTTTAGAATAATTGGATGATGAGTGTCAATAGCTATTTTGAGTCCTGCAAGTAATGGTCAAAAATTTAAGCAAGCGTGACTAGCTTCATGCACTGAATTGTTAGCTTGGTTCTAGAACTTTATTTAATATGTCCTCTTTCTAGGAAAATAAGATGGAATAAGAATATTTGCTGTTGTATTCAGGGCTAACTATGCCTGCTACCGGCACTGGGAGGCAGGGACTTTTCTTAAGCAATTTTAGTTTTGTCCTTTTTAAAAATGTCATCTTTTTTTTTATAAACCGGCAACAATAATTCAATCATGAAGAGAACTCCTGCTTTTAAAAGGGAGCAAAGAAAGTATAAATTACCTTACTTAAATTCATCAAGGATGCAGGAGCAAATCCAGCCAGAAGACCCATATTCCTCCTCCTCTCATTTTGGAGTTTTTGGCCAAAAACATTCCTTCCTTCCTCGGGACAATTAACATTTCTGTTAATATCTGTCACTTTGTTCTTCATCTTTTTCTTTATAGCTTTAGGGCATGAAAAGCATGAGCTTTTCTATATAGGAAGAATTTCATGGCATAGTCACAAACTATCACAAGACAAAGATAATTCCATCACAGTCATTCAGAAGAACATATTAGCAGTTGTGTAATACTTGGCTCCTTTTCAATTTTGAATACTATCCCAGTGAAATCATTGCTCTTTTCCCCAAACTCAAACATATTCTCTCTCTGCCACTGAGCCATCAGACAGGGAGATCTTCTCCCTAAGTGAGGCCAGGACAAGGATCCCAGGGGTGAGGCCTCATGCACAAAATCTGAAGCGGCCCAAATCTCAATAATCAAGGCAAATAATATTTTAATGCAACATTTAAAAAACCAGAATCAAAGTAATAGTCGATGATGAACCAAATGTTACAATCTGAAATGAAGACAAGATCCAACCCTGAGCCTGCATGACCCTGCCTCAGTTGCCTCCTTCACCCCGGCCCCACTTTCTGTGGAGACTCTGATGGGTCCAAAGGGTCTTCGAGGGGTCTCTGTGATAGAAGTCTTGCCCTGATTTGCCCCGTCAACCCTTAAGAATTATTGAAAGGTGATATTTAAAGGCCCTATGCATAAGGTCCTGGATTTGTTTCCAAGAGTAACCTATTAAATGCTAGACAAAGAATTCACCTTTCTTGACAAAGGAAACATGCTTTTCTCAAGTATGGATGCTCACCAGCACAGCTGATTGGGGCCACAGGCCAGTACCTTAGGCTGAAGGGGAGCAGAAACTGAATGAGAAATACTGGTTTTAAACCTTCAAAAGAGCCTTTAATAGCAAACCAATGGTTTTACAGTTCTACGCTTTATCTTCGTAATTTTATGAAACCAAGATTTCTAGTTGGGTGGATACATTTTGAAATGTGTGTTTCGCTAACGTGACAGGAAAAGTTATTTGTGACAGCAAAGGGGGTGGGGGCACGGTTTACTATTTACAATCTCACACAGCTCTGAAAAGAGGCTGGATCCTGAGGAAAATCTTAGGTTTGCTGAACAGGACAATGGGGACGAGAAGTGGAAATGGAAATTGCTTTGCCTAAGACAAGGCATAATGGGGGTGGAGGGAGAGAATTTGAGAACATGAGAGTCAGGACCTCCGTGAATAGAAAGGAGTGAGGAAATAGTTTTGGTTAAAACTCCAGAGATTCTCCACACCTTACTGGCATCGCTACACTTCAAAGATTGACAAACATGGATATTCTTTGGAGCTATTACATCTCTAATATGGAATAAATGGCCACTTGTTCCCAAAGGGAAACATGGCTTAAAATTTTTTTTAGTTGTGAATGTTTAAATAATAATAGTTGAACAGTGGAGAGTATTTATTTATTTAAACTGAACATGTCTGAGTAACTATAATAATTTTCTGAAAGGTAAGGACTATTTTATGTTTTCATTAGATTTACATAATTAAATACAAGTGATTCAGAGTTATTCAAGCATTCTTTTAATAATGGAGCAATTTTACAAAAAAGAAACAAATTGTTGTTTTTTCTTTTACCAAACTAATCCTATCTTTCCACAGAGAAAATTTAGATTTGCAGAGGCAAACATATTTTTTGAAAGATGTTTTAGTTTCTCTTAAATTTATAAGGGGAAACTGCTCAGATATGGGAGATTTATTTTTGAGAGAAAGAAGAGCACAACACAGGAAAGTTTGAAAGGTTCAAAAGAAGTTTGCTGAATGTATTCTCATTTGATTCTTGTAATGTATTTGTCTAAGGCCTTAGTTTCCAAGATTTCCAAATAAAAGTTGTTTGCCTAACTATTCTCCAAGATCTATTACCAACCCAACATCCTACAATTCTGTCGAAAATATGCAGTTCTGAATTGCTCAAAGTATGATAGTCTGATATCTAACAATATGAAGTATTGCATTTGAGAAAACGAAAGTGTTCAACAGACAAATTTGTATACACTGCATAGCATGCATTCTCCATATATCTCCATACCAAGGATCAAAGTATATTAACTGTATTGGCTGGTTAGCAAACATATTAAAAGATCCTAGTGAATACTGACCTCCTCACAATAATTCTCTTAAAATGCCAAACACATATCCCAAAGATGCTTGAATGAATCAAAATACGTTTAACTCCCCCAACAATTCAGAATAGCCTTCAGGACTCACAGCAAGCTGATATGAATATTCTCAACAGTGGTTTATCTCAGTAATCATAAATCCCATTTTAGGAGTTAGCCAAAACTCACTGAAAGCCCTATTTTCTTTAAGAGCAAATGATGTAATTTAACATCACTCTGCAATCAAAAACAAAATGTGATTGTTTTTTATGCATGGCTCATAAACTGTATCTGAAAGCCTTCTAGATATGTTCCAAAAGACTCTCCCTCTGTTTCACCACCATATATATATATATACATATATATATATATATATATATTCAAATATACATATATATTCAAACTTTCAGGGATCTAAATTAAAACTCTCAAGAATCTAAAGATCTGTGATATTTGCTTTTAAAGGTTTAATAATTTTATAGCTTTATATCTTCCCTAAGTTATTTTTACTTTCACAGAAGAACAATGATCAAAGCCATTGATTTGGGCTTGTATATCTACAAGATGATTATTTACATATGACATTCTACATTTCTATGAATAAATGACATTGACTCAATTTCTCCATGTGTGAAACTCTCAGGTAATAACTTCTTAAACTGGCACCTGTAATCAAAGTTTAGTCTTTCTGAAGCTAGATTAGCATGAGCTACCTTAGCAATGAGCTACATTTGCAAAAATCTTTTACATGATTTTAATAGCTACAAGCTATGAATGTTGGCAAGTTTTGAGACTTTGGCTAGTTTGTTCAAACAATTTCTCAGCTAAATTGACTACAAACATATGTCAAAGTTTTACTTTAAACTTGACAAGAGGGTTCTGAGTAAGCAAGTTAATACAAAGATTCCTTCTAGGTAGAACTATTTTGGAAGAAAAAAACTGATTGGTTTGACAATCATTTTTTAGAAAATTACTGGTTAAAAATAACCTCTCTGAATCAGAGTATTAGTTGGTAAGGAAATACTCTCAGTAGAGATCTTAATTTCTTGAAAGTCTGTCAGAAAATTACTCAAGCATTTTATCATGAATATTAACTGCTTTCCAAATAGTCAGTATAATGTGCCCCAGAAAATGTTCTGGCCCTAAGTAGGTTTGGGAAATACCTTTTCTTTTAAGTTGTAACATATATTGTAGGAGAGTGAAAGGTAAATGTTCCTGCACACATTTTTAAGTCACTTCAACAGTTATATCCACATAAGGAGTTTAGTTCATACGTGCAAAATGCTAGGTGTCTGTGATAGCTCATCTGAAGTAATTCCTGCCTATGGTCTCAAGAACAACACATTTTTTTCTGTTTCTTCTTTCTTTCTTTCTTTCTTTCTTTCTTTCTTTCTTTTTTAAGTAGGCTCCACACCCAGTGTGAAGACTAACGTGGGGCTCAAACTCATGACCCTGAGATCAAGACCTGAGCTGAAATCAAGAGTCAGGTGTTTATCCAATGGGACCACCCAGGCACCCCCCCCAAGCACAAATTTCTTAAAACACGTGTGTTTTCGATGGAAGAAAAACCAAACAAACACAAAACCCAACCCCAAAAACAAACAGCTAAGTTTCTTGCAAGAGAAGCTGTGACATTTCTAAAGTTGCTATTGTTTGAATTACAAATTATTTGACAGACTCAAGGACTCGTGTTATGTAAGGAGACCATGGCTTTGGAAATTTTGAGGAGTGGTTTTATTCATTTATTTTAGATAGGAGGACAAGATAAATTCAGGAGATTGACCACCAGACAAAAACAAAGGCACAGCACATCTCAGTTTTTAGACTTTCCTAGCTTAATCTTTTATACATAACCAAGACTTCTATCTGTCCACCTATCGGGAATTATTTCAGGATCCACAGGAGTTATAAGCCCTTGGATTCATAAGGAAACAAGCTTTGCTGACATTGGAAAAGTAATTCAAGTACAATGCAGGGGAAGAGGGAAAATGACACCAAAGGAGATCAAATATATATCTGAAAAGAGCTTTAAATATTCATTTTGATAGCAAGGGATGTCACAGTATTAGTTCCAAAGAACAAAAGGGAATATGACATTGCAGAGTTTACAAAGATTTCTTAGGATATGGGACACAGAATTTGGTTTATTATAAAGGGGTTGATTTTTGCCATCATTTAGTTCCACATTCTCTCTCCTTAGTTTCCTTCTGGCATGTTTTTATAGATTCCTCAATCTTTTTAAAGATGTGTTTTATGGGCATTTCTTAACAATGATACTTTATAATCTGCTTATTTACTCTGACAAATTCTCTCAAGTAATCATGTGCTTTTGTGTATAGTGGAGCTAAAAATGTATGCCTTAAACAAAAAATACACATTCCAGGGGAAGTCACCAAATCTTCATAGATAACAAATTCTAAAAATGAGGGAGAGCCAGTTAGTTTATAATGACAATAGAAATGCAAAAGGGGAGGGAGTAGCCACAGATTATGGGAACTCAGTTTCAAGATATTAGAAATACAGAATACAATAGGAAAGAGGAAAGTTTTGGAAAAGGAGACATTTTTATGTTTAGTCTTCAGAACTAATATGTTTAAGAATGGACCTTATCTATAACAGGTTAACAATAGCATCACTATAAATCCTGGGTACTTTCCTACCAGAAGAATATAACTGTTCTGGAGAGAGGATGGTATGGACTCAACTAAGAATATGAAGAGGTCTAAAAATGATGCCTATTCAGAAATAGAAAAACAAGCAAAGGCAGCTTTTCAGCCTAGAGAGAAGCAGACTTACAAGTGGACAAAGAGAAGCTCAGCAGAAAGGAAATTGCTAGGAGCACTTGGGGAGTTTCTGCTATGACTGGAGCACCTTCAAGAGCGAAAAACTGTCAAAGCTTTCCAGAACTTAAACATAAGAAGTCAACAAATACTGTGTACACTCACACAGAACTGCATACTGTCAAGGATACATATCTTCTCATGTACTTACAAGAGCAGAATTCTTTATGTAGAATTCCAGCCTAGAGGGTACCAATCTGTAGGGGGTGGGTTTGTATAGGGAAAAGGAGAATCTTTTTAAGAAGTTCTGATAGAATTGTATGCTAGTATTTATACATCCTTTTTTTTTATTATTTTACTAAAAGTATTTTTTGTTAGGTTTCATTCATATTACATGTAAGGCATGAAGTATTATTTTTTCAATTTGGTTCTATCAATGACTACCATTTCAGGGGAGTAATGGGGCTATTATAAAATATTAGTTGTAAAAAAAGGAAGTGTTGATAGGGTGAAGAACCATTGTCCTAAGTGCTGATGCATACAAGGATTTGTGCCGCCCTTGGTAGCAAACTCACTGCTGAACAGCTATTTGAATTTTTATACGATGGTACATTTCACTATATAAGTAATGATTTGGGGTTAGGAAGAATAAAAGTGAGTAAGAAGAGGCAACAGCAAGGGAAAGAATTATTAAATTAATTCAAAAAGAGCAAAGTATACCCTATTTTCCTACAGGTTTTCCATCATCAGATTTATAAAATTTGAAATGCAAAATATACTTACTAAAAGTAGAAAGAATATGAATCTTATTTTGCAACAATTAATTAATTAATCTTGCAGATTGCCCAATAGAAGCTGATCCCTTGAACAGCCAGAGAAGTCTCCTGGATGGTAACATCTGAAAAAAGTATTTTGGTCCTTTCATCCATGATATTTTTCTCCATGTTGCCTGGAATTCCTGCTATTTAATCACTGAATTTCGTTTCATTTGTTTCCATTTCCTTGTTATACATGTCCCCTTAGAGGTTCAGTCAAACTAAGCCGTTAATTCTACCTATAATTTAGGTTACTCTAATTCATTAAATTCATTTCTTGAGCACATATGGTGTGTCAACATGTTCCAGACAGCATGAATATGACAAATGAAGGACACAAATCTGTGCCTTCATGTGACTTTTATCATTCTAGGAAGAAATACATAACAAATAAAATAAATTAATTCAGACAGTGAAAGGAGCTTTGGAGGAAAAACCAATGTAGAGGAAAGAAAGGAGTATCAAGAATACAGATTGGGGAGGATTGGCTGTTTAAGTAGCATAATCAGGGACAGTTTTGTTGATCATTCAACAATGACCAAAAGGGTCTATAAATCAATATAACGAGGTATCTTTCTATGCCTTTCTACTGAAAGGAGGTGCATGGACTTGCAGCATCTGTATTATGTGGAAGTCTGAAAGCAAAGGCAGAATCCTGAGCCCTACCCTGTAACTCCTGGCAGGATTCTAAATTTTATCAAGATCCCTATGTGGGGGCACCTGGGTGGCTCAGTGGGTTAAAGCTTCTGCCTTTGGCTCAGGTCATGATCCCAGGGTTCTGGGATCGAGCCCCACATTGGGCTCTCTGCTCAGCGGGGAGCCTGCTTTCCGCCCCCCCCCAACCGCCGCCTGCCTCTCTGTCTACTTGTGATCTCTCTGTCAAATAAATAAATAAAATCTTTAAATAAATAATTAATTAATATTAAAAAAAATCCCTATGTGATCCACATATGAATTAGTATTTGAGAAGTACAGAGCTAGTAAAGTCCTAGAGAAGTAAATAAATCACAAGGAAATTTTAGGAGACTTCTAGGTATAAGGACATTTCTGAGGATCTCAAGTCCTATAATACTCAATGCTGAGTATTATAATAAGGGATATTGGCTAACCAGGAAAGCCTAGAGAAAGCTGAAGAGAAACAAAGCTGGACTCTTGTGAATGGTGGTAGGACAGATTTTATCCAGACAACTGCAATTGGAGAGAGTGACTCAGTGGAAACTGAGCTCACTGAATGCCACTTAAAAAAAAAAAAAAAAAAAAAAAAAAAAAAGCCTTTTTAAATGCTGGGGTATGCTGAAGAAAAGTGCCAAATTCTCAGTTTACTAAGGGGGAGGAATCCATATGATTAGGGTATCTGAATTTGTTGATTGGTGCTTATTCAATGAAGAAAAAAATCTTTTAAATCTTTAGGAAAGGAGCTAAGTTTTGCAAATTGGAGTGAGACATTCACCAGAGTGAGGGTCTACCCCTCTCACCCAGGAACTGAGAGACAGGAGAGCTACATCTCTGGATGATTCCATTTCAAAGAGATGGCTCCCAGGTCTTTGAGGATATATTTCTGGCTGATAGAATATTTACCTCTCACAGGGGAGAGAAAGGATTTATAATTGCAAGTTTTAAAAGTAACTACTTTAAAAAGTAGTTTTTTATGTCACTTTACTTTAAAAAGAAAAAAGATGTCAGGGGCCTAGATTTATATTTTGGCTGGAACAGACAGTAAGTTATTTTGGTGCTGTTTTCTCAGGCAGGTATTTGAGGGGGGCTGGGAGTATTCTAGGGAAATGGTCTTGGGCCAACAGAAGCCATGATAGTGCTTAGTCAAGACTCTTAGTGTGGGAATTAAGGGAACTTTTGGACAGAGTCTTTTATCTGGAAAATTTTGAAGTTCTTGTGAAGTCACTGAAAGTGATGACAAATCTTCTACTTAATAATTTTTTCCTGGGGGCACCTGGGTGGCTCAGTGGGTTGGGCTGCTGCCTTCGGCTCGGGTCGTGATCCCAGGGTCCTGGGATTGAGTTCTGCATGGGGCTCCTTGCTCAGCAGGAGCCTGCTTCTCCCTCTGCCTCTGCCTGCAGCTCTGCCTGCTTGTGCTCTCTCTCTGACAAATAAATAAATAAAATCTTTAAAAAAAATTTTTTTTTCCTGGACCATCCCTAAACTTACCTTGGTCACAATGCCTTTCCTTGCCTGCCTCCTAGCACTTCTAAATTAGAAATGGGGAGGAAGAAATTAATAAGGTTAAGTGTTATCATTTGGTCCTCATTTGGGACCAACTTTGGTGTCACAGGCAGCAATGCTGCTTAATCTCCCATCAGTCCAATGCGCCTACTGCTTTCTGTAATACTTTCTTAATGCTAACAATAATAGATTGATATTGTAAAAATAAATAAATCTGGTCAATGTTTTATAAATGAGCATCTATTTATCTGCCATATTTATGTATTTGCAGTGTTTAGAAAAGCTAGCTACAAAAACTGACTCTAGCATTTACCAGGTAGTCCCAGTAGAGTTATATAATCTTGTTATATTCCAGTTTCCATAATTAGGAAATGGATAATGGAAATAAGTTACACTTCTTTGGGTGGCTACGAAGGCTACATGAGATAGATTTTGCAAAAAGTTTATCCCAAATCTTGGCTCACACCAAACTTTCTAGGCACAACGAACAGCATTTTCTAAGTAATGCTGGGCTACTTGGAATATGAACTAGGTGAGTCTGATAACTCCTTTCCAGTTTTCCTAGCAGAAGGAGATAGGGATGTAATCTCAGTTTTCCAAGGGAATTCAGGCTTTTATTCACTGTAGCATTCTTCAGAGCCTAAGATCTCCAGGTGTTTGGCAGCTGATATTTTCAGACGACTTCTGCAAATAGTGGACAACCACATATCTGTCTTCTTGATGTCAGTCGGTCTGATTACTGATGAGGCTACTTTCTCATGTCTGTTCTGTAAAGGTGAAATAGTAAGAGAGCAATATCCCCTCCTTGACATCCTGGCCCCAGCAAGACTCTCCATGAGACAAGATACAGAGATGGGACTATGAGCTTACTCTTAACATACAACTTGTATCAGTAGAATTTACCCTAAAGCCTGGTACATGAGAGGTCAAGGTCCAGATAGGATGCCATGCATGATACATTTGTTGCTAAATGTTACTATAATCCTGCCTCCTTAAAGTAAGATTCTGTAATACAGTGCATGTTGTTGGTGAAGTTGATAAAATATATGCATGCACACATGTGCATGCATGCACACACACACACACACTCTTACAGATTTGGTTACACGTGTAAAGACTTGTCTTTACGACTTATTTAGGAAGAGGCAAGTTTTTGAAAGACATCATTCCGAGTACTCTCCTGTTTGAAGTGCAGATCCAATTAAAGTATCCAACCACCTACTTGATGTTCTGAGACAGATGGGAATTGGGTAACTGAAGCTCTGTAGGGTCTACGGGTCGTCAAACTCCTCTGGCATGAAGCAAGCATCCTGCCCCTAAGAGTTTGACATTTTGACCTGCCTTGCCCTTTAAGGTCAGGCTCATTCCTGGACAGCAAGATACAAAAACACTTTTTTTTTTTTTTTAGAACTGGTACTTCAAAATCTTCTACTACAATTACAAAACCGTTAACATTTGGGGGGCTAGTAAAGGCTCTATGGATTTGGTTCTTAAAGCTTTGTTCCCAGCAGAAGCTGAGATCTAAACTCCTCACTATTATTTTGGTATTGAGATATATAGAAAGTCAAAAAGAAAACATCCAGCTCATGTCAGAGTGCTTTAGTGTTACTGTGGTGAACATTTGTTTAAGGTCTGTAGACAGGTGATAACAGGATAAAACTAAAACAGCAAAGGACTATGAAGAATGAAAACTGAAGCTTCTAGGCGTTTCCAATCAGCTGCATCTGTTTAACCAAACTCTTGGCCCATCATAGAAGCCTAAAGATGTTCATTCCATGCACTGTTTATTGCTAAAGTAGATATTGAGGTTTAATAGATTTTGGGAGAGATGAATCCCCAAAGAGAAAGAGAACTGTATTTTTAAATTTATTTTTAGAGATTACTTATTTTAGAGATTAAAATTATTTACCTCATTGTCCTGGGGATAAAACTGGGAAGGAGTTATCTTCAGGGAAGATAATTTTCTACTATGCCAGTCACGGTTCTTCGTGAACTTTTTTTGCCTATGTTTGTCTTAAAATGAGGTGCTTGTGCAGGCTAGCAGTTTAGCTTAAACTACAATTTAGAGACATGAATTTCTGCCGTTGGGTATGACATGAAAAGCTTAAATATTTCCAAAGCTCTCCATATACCTGGTTCTCCTAGACTGTGGCCAATTATTAACACTTGAGTCATATTTTTTAACATACTTCTTACTTCAGAGACAAGTTCCTGGTCTGTCATGCATAAGTGAGAGTTACAATTTATATTTCGGTGTCAGTATGATAAAAGTGAATTCGTCTGTGAATCATCCAACTTCCCTTTTCCATATTGTTCCATTGTTTTACAACTTTTCCATTTTTTTCACCAGGAAGAAAATAGTTTTCCAGAGACTTAGTGTGAGCTAATTAGCACTTTAATTCTTCCAGGTGCATTTGACTGGAGGGAAGAGATTTTATGGAGAAAAAGGTAAGAAAGTGAAAAAGGCCTTAAATTGAGGAAGGCCTAAATTATAACCCTGAAAATATTTACTCTTAACAGTTAGGCAAACGCCATTGATGGCATTCAAGTAGAAAACCAACAAGATGTCCTTTTAGAAAGAATATCATTGTGGAGGGTAAACTAGACGGCAGAGCCTGAAATCTTATAGAAAAGGTAACAGATCTGTGCAGAGCTCCTGACATGAAGTTCGATTTGCAGTCTGAAATTCAGTGAGAGTGGTCATTCATAAAAATGGTAAGGTGATTTGCACAAACCACGAATTTTAAAAACTGGAGCCTCGTATCAGCTACAGGATATATACTCAATAAATATTCGTTAAAGGAATGAATAGTTGAAGTACATAAACCATCCTAAATACCCTACTAGAATAAATAAACAATAAATATTTGGTTCTATAATCGGAGCTTTTTTTAAAGTTTTATTTAAATTCCAGTTAGTTAACAAACAGTGTAATAATATTTTCAAGTGTACAATTTAGTGATACAACACTTACACTCGATGCCTGGAGCTCATCCCAACAAGGACCCTCCTTGATCCCCATCAGCTCTTTCACCAACTGCCCCCCAACACCCACATCTTCCCTATGGGAACCATCAGTTTTTTCTCTCTAGTTAAGAGTTGTTCCTTGGTCTCCCTCTCTCTCTCTCTCTCTCTTTTATATTAGGAGTTCCTGCTTCTTTCTCTTAGAAAATAGTTGGAAGAATATTGCTACTGAAGATATCAGCTATAAAACCAGAATTTTTCATAATAGAGTACATCGTCAGGTACTGCTCAGCATTTTTGACAACACAAGTTAGTTTCCAGAAAGTGACCAGTGTTTTCGTAAGGCTTCTAGTGAGGAACAATCTTAGACAAAATGTGAAGGGGGAAACTTTGGTTTGATATCTCCTTAGTAAATTCCTCAATATTTTACTCAATTCAAAAATAAGAGTCTCCCCCAAAAGCCTAGAGTTGACAACTTCGTGCCAAGTTAGTACTTTACACATGTTTCCCTATTTTATTACCTTTGAACAGAGAAAAGCATCTGTTCTAAAACAGTTAGTATGGCTGGAATATCTAGTTCCAGTGAGAAACCTTGAGAAAGAAGGGAAAGATAAGGCCAAAGAGATCTCCACATTTAACACATGGTCTAAAATCTTAGTTATGATCCCACTGCCTCTTCTTATACTGGCCTACTTGAATTTTCTTTATGACCCAACTCTTTCCAATCTTAATATTTTTGAAGGCCTTTAATTACCATCCATAGCAAACTCCAACTCTTTATCATGGCACAGGAGACCTTTCATTCCCTAGCTCTTGACAACTTCTGTTTTCAAGTTTAGAGAATGTTATTCAGACACATATCTTCAGTAACCTTCTCAGATTGTTGCTCCCATTCTTCAGCACCTACAGAATTTAAGATCTGTACCACATATTTGGGTATGTACAGAGAAGCCTGGTTGTACTGTAATACAATACAACGGTAATGTGAATTTATACACTTAAATGTCTCACTCGATTACAAAGGCTTCAAGAATATCAGGTCATGTGTTCCACAGTTTTAAGGACTGAATTCCTTTTCTCACTCTTCCTCAACTGTTTCAATGACCTGTTTTGTGTGAAGCAATAGAAGGTAGTGGTTGGACTTAGGAGAGAAGATGTCTTACTTAGAACAGTAGCTCTGCCACTTCCCCTTCCACTCTCTGCCGTTTTTTAGCAAGTTGCTCAACCTCGCTGAGACTAAATGTCCTCATCTGTGACACGGAGCTGTGATAACAGTGATGTACTTTCCTCATGAGTGTCTTGCATTAGGTGACTTGTCCTCTGGTGCGACTGCTTACGTAACACAGAACAAACAGGGTCCAAGTGTCAGTTGCTTCTAGACCCACAAGTCTCCAGCGCCAGCTCATCCTCTCTTCGGAGCTCCAAACCCATCCATCCAATTGCTTTCTTCATGTGCATTCTATAATTACCTGAACATGCTATATTTTTACTCCCAGGCCCTTGTTCTTCCTGTGTTTTATGTACTAGTAATACCACCTACCCTAGGTACCCAATGAATCTAGGTACAACAATGAATCTGAAACTCATACCCACGTTTCCCTTCCTTGACCTCATACATTCAACAATGCAGCTAGTATTACCAGTTCTACCCCATTTAATATTTTTGGATCCCCTTTCTCTACTTCAAGGCAACTTCTGTGAACAAAAGCCCATTAAAAGTAAAACCTATGCAGCCAATCTTTTGTTTCCTACTCTACCACCCATTATCTTCTTTCTGTATTGCAAATGCTGGGTCATCAAGGACTCACAGAAGCTCTTGGTAGGAGAGCAAGGGGAGGTGATTATAAAAACTCATAATTTACGTATTTCTTTAAAAAAAATTTTTTTAGTTGAGAATAGTTGACACACCACGTTTCTTTTCTCCTTTTCACATAATAAAAAGGACAGTGTTGTTATAAAACATTTGATTTTCCGGACATGGAGAAGTCTCTTCCCAAGCCTACTTTTCTCTTACGGGTTACTAATTAGCCCAAAATAATGGGAAAGTCAAAGAAGATAGGAAAACAGCAGGCTAAATTATTTATTGTAAACATACTGTGCCATTTTGCCCATCTCTTCCTGAGTGTATGTAGGTGGATGACTCTAGGCAGATTTCTTCAATTCTCCGTTATGAAATGTGAAGGTCTTGAATCAAGTTTTGATATATGTTAAAGCCACTGCTGGAATTTCAAGGCCCTCATGATGAAAACATTTTTTTTTTTTTCTTTTTGAGGACATCAGTCCTTCTTTGCCCTTTTGTTATATACCTATATTTTAAAATATCTTTTTTTTTTAAGATTTTGAGGGAAGAAGAAACAGTGCAGAGTTTTTAAGTGATAAATTGATGTCTTGTTAAAATTTAGGTCAAATATGTGTAAACACTGCACTCCCACATACATAGATCTTATATTTACTCCTCCTCTTTATTATTTAATCCATACGTTATTACTTTATCCACCATTATCCTTTAGCTAGAGAAGAAATGAATATTCAAAGTAATAGGAACAAGATCTCTTTTCTTTAAACAAATATGTTCCAAGGACATAAAAGATATTTTTCTTGTTCTTGCTCCTCCGAGGGAGTTCAGACTGTATATATGTATGTAAATTTACTTTGACTGTATAACGATTCCTTTTTTCTTTTGTGTATGTGGGAGGAATAGAAGAATGTTCAGTAAGAACAATTTTGAGATATTTTACCCTGGTATCATTTTGTGAGATGACTTAGCAATTCAAGTCAATCCTTTCTTCCTCTATTTCTATTATGAAAGTACATTTGTATTTTAAGGTTGATTTGTTGCTTAGCTGAATATTATATTTTAATGTCTGCTGGCAAGTTTAACTTACAGTTTTTTGCTAGCCACCCACACTGCCATGGCAAAAAATCTAAATCTTAATTCTATGGAGGTATATGTACATATATAAATATATACACATATATATGTACATACATATGTATGTAATTATTTATATTTTGGCCATTAAAATGATTTTTAAAATGCACCAATAAATACATAAATCAACCAACATTTTACTAGGCCAGGGAGGAAGAGAGTTTCCTAGGAATATAAAATAAAGTAAAAGGCTTTCTGTAATATAATAAAAATTGAGAAGACAAAATCAAATACATCTGTATGGGGGCCCCCGGCTGGCTCAGTCAATTAAACATCTGCCTTTGGCTCAGATCATGATCTCAGGGTCGTACGAGCGAGCCCCATGTTGGGCTCCTCACTCAGCAAGGAGTCTGCTTCTCCCTCCCCCTCTGTGCTCTCACTGTCACTCTCATTCTCTCCCTCTCTCTCTCAAGTAAAATACATAAAATCTAAAAAAGAAAACCAAATACATTTATGTGAAAAATATTTTAGCAAATTAACATAACATATATGTCAGTTTAATATTTAAATTTTGTTGACTTTATAACTATTTCTGAAAAATTAACTGATTTTCTAAAATAAGAAAAAGTTACGATTTTTGAAAAGATGTTTCATTTAAAAATGTATATGGCTATATTAATTTATTATAAAAATGAGTCTTAATTCTAGCTCACTTTATCAGTAATCTTAATCGAGTACCGACTAGGTATAAAGCGTCATGTTAGGTCCCTGCACTCAAAGACCTTACAGTGCAGATGGAAATAAATCACTGTAACTCTACTTTGCTAATTAACAAATGTATATTTATCAGAAATGATTCTAGAACAGTGGTTCGCAACCTTAGCTGTACATTAGAACCATCAGGGGTGCCACTGCTATGATCTCTCCACAGATCCTGGTTTAGTCTACCTGGAAGTCACCTGGGCATTGAGATTCTAAAAATTTTCCACAAGATTCTAATGTGTAGCCAAATTTGAGAACCATTGATCTAGGTCCTAAGAAGAAAACATCATCTTTACCTGGAATAATCAGAGAAAGCTTCCCACAGGTGGTAGATTTTCCATTGATAATCAATCAAACTAGGTTTAAAGGTGAGAGAAGTACCTGATATGCAGAGAAGAGGCAGGAATATCAGAAACATGGACAATTAGGCAAGGAACAATACTAAGGCAAGGAATTGCTAGCAATATTTGTTGAACAATGGGTAGAACAGAATAGGTGACCCACTGGCAATATTTATGCTATATTATTTCTTCTGATCTTGACCTATACTTCATAATGTATACAAATGATACATTATCAATGTTCTACCTCTTGGTAGACAATGCAAGTTGCCAAACCCTTTACTTTCACCTGTATCCCCAACATTTATAAGTCCTACCATTATCCTTCTGTCATTAAAAAATAGAGTCTCTTTCCTCCTCATCAATCTGGACTGGCCTTATGACGTTTTTTGACCAACAGGATGCAGTAGAAGTAAGTAAAGTACAGATCCAAGCCTAGACCTCGAGAGTCCTTGCATATTTCCATTCTCTTTCTTTTTTGAAGCCTGCCCAGCTATAATAGAAGCAGCCCAAAATGTCTGCTAAAAGCAGAGACATGATATGCCAGCTGAGATCATCAGCAAGTCCAGCTCTTGAGCAGCTGACCCTAACTATAGAAATGAGCTTAACTAAGACCAGAAGAACCACCCAATTAACTCATTTCAAATGACCACCCTATTAAAATTATATTACAAATAAATGGCTGTAATATAATCTACTAAGTTTGGAGTAGTTTGGTTTGCATCAAAAGCTAATTAGTAAAGCCTCATTTCCCCAGCTACAGTGACTGACCCACGGGGTAGACGAAGCTAGGTTGATATAAGTTCTTCCTCAGAACATTTTCAGCTAGTAAAGAGAGAGACTCTCCTTTCTTTGAGTTATGAAACTGGAAGTATATGGGTACAGAACTTTCTAAAACTGGGTGTCCTATTGCATGGAGAAAAACCATGTGTAGGAAAAAAAAAATATATGAGGAAATGTAAACAAGCTACAGAGAGTGAGAATGCCATTTTTGGCAGTCTTCCTTCATGATTCAAAGTATCCCTTAAGGCCAAGTCTGCTCCTGTCTCCTTATTGGAGTTTGGTTATAAATCAATACATTCCTTTATTTGGTTTAAACTAGTTCCAGTTGGGTTTCTGTCACTTGCAATTAATTGAAAAAGCCCTCACTCAAACTGTTTAGCCAATCAGGAAGTAACAAAATTAAGTGATTGAGTTACTGAACAACTCAGTATTTCACATGCAAAATAATCTATTCAATCAATAAACATTTATTTAGAATCCATTCTAAAGAAGACACTAGGCTATGATATGATAATGTGATCCTATTCTTAAAGGATTAGAATTCAAGGCTTCACAATCAAGAGAAAAGAGGTACCAGAAGGTTCCCTAACCTAGTTTTAACAAAGTGAATTCTCAGTTTAGTCTTGAGAGGAAATAAGGGCTCAGCCCAATGAAGAGGTCAAAGAAAGCATTCTAGGGAAAAGATCATGATTGTAGCCTTATCTTCATTAAAATATACCCTTCATTAATTTGCTGATACACCCACAGCTATAATTTTATCTTATTTTAAATTTTTTTAAGTAAACTCTATGCCCAACTTGGGGCTTGAACTCACAACCCGAGATCAAGATTGGCATCTTCTACCAACTGAGTCTGCTAGGCACCCCTAGAATCTTATTTTTTACAAAATAAAATGGTAAAGAAAGGAAGAACCAAAACTTGTATTTTTAGATACTGACTATGTGTCAGGAACTACATAAGGTATATTTTTTAGATTTTTTAATTAATTAATTAATTAATTTAGAGAGAGAGCATATGCAAACAGGGGAAGGGGAAGAGAGGGAGAAAATCTCGAGCTGACTCCACACTGAGCCCAGAGTCCATCGCAGAGTTCCATCTCATGACCCTGAGATTGTGACCTGAGCTGAAATCAAAAGTCAGATGTTCAACTGAGTGAGCCACCCAGGCACCCTAAATAAGATACTTTATAAATCACCTCTTTTAAACACATTTTAGGAAAAATAAATAAATAAATAAATAAATAAACACATTTTAGGAAGGATTTGGATTATCTCATTATAGTTTCACTGTAATCCTTTGGAATAGGGGACATTATATCCCATCATATTTCATATGTCACCTGGAAAAAATTAGCTTTGGAATAGGAAATTAAGTTTAGATTTTTTTTCCCTTTGGAAGAATAGAAATATATTTAAAAGACAAAATTAAGTCTGATATGTAATGTATTCCAGAATATATATGCATTAGAGTATACTAGATATAGTCTATATTCTATATATTCTATATATTATAAAAGAATGTATAAAAGAGTTTAGAGATATTTTTCTGGCATCAGCTTACTCATTGACTGGAATTCACTGATTTAAAAAATTTTTAGTGATTTAATTTAATTTAAAAAATTTAAGTTTATTGGGTGATGGACATTTGGGAGAGTATGTGTTGTGGTGAGATCTGTGTATTGTGTAAGACTAATGAATCACAGACATGTACCCCTGAAACAAATAATACATTATATGTTAATTATTAAAACAATAAATAAAAATAAAAATTAAGTTTTTTTAATTTTTAATTTTTAGTTTTAACTTAATTTTGTTTTCCTTTTTTAAACTTAAATTCAATTAGATACTATATAGCACATCATTCGTTTCAGATGTAGTGTTCAATAATCCATCAGTTGCATATGACACCCAATGCTCATCACGTTATATGCCCTCCTTAATTTTATGTTATTATTGACTTAAGATTCTGCAAAAGTTTGTTCCACATCTGAAATTGTAGCTTAAGTTTCTTGCCACTATTTCCTTTAAAATACTTACAGAGAAACATCTTGGAAATATTAACAAAACTGCACTTAGATATTATTAGCTAAAATTGTAATGCAGAAATTATTTCTTAGGGTTGAAAGTTCAAGTCTTCTGGTTCTAAGCAGGGTTTTTGAGTTTATGCTTATCATATATTTGCTTTTTAAAACTTATGAACATTGCTCTCTCCCCAACATGTTCCTATGAAAAATTTTCTAAAGAACAGTGCAACCTGTGCTCTTAGCCATTTTTAGCCATATTTTAGTGTATATAAATATTTAGACATATTTCTGGTTATGATCAGAAGAGGAAAGACTGATAGAACAGGAGAATAATGATAACTGAAAGGAAAATGATTCTTTTAAAAAGTCAAAGGAGATGAAACCATGAATGGTAGTAGAGGATCTGACTTTTGAAAGTCATATTTTCCATTATAATAGACAAGTACAGTGTACAGTTGCTTTTGTTATTATTGCTGATGCTGTGGCTAATGTTGTAATTGATGACAATAAGGATAAGGAAAGATGGTGTCCAGGGTGGCTTGGAGATGGCAGAAGCTTACCTGTGATGATTTCTGTTGTCACAATGAACTATGAGACCAAACTATTATTCTCAAGTGAGGATGAAGAGGGAAGGCAGATTGTTTATGGAGAAAGAAGATATGAACTCTTGGAATATGGAAAGATCTGACGCTGTTGGTGGCATTTGAGTGTCTTTTAATTTTTTTGATCACACACTTTGTTGAAAATATTTAACACAGTTGTATCATTTTTTTCCAGAAAAACTCAACTACTGACTGTAAGTATGGGGAAGTCAGAGAGTAAGGTTTTATCTAGCGCTGGAATTTTGCCAGGTAAGACTGATGCAAGGTGAATGTGGACCATCTCACTATGATCATCCAGGATTATACTGGGGTAAACACCTGGGCATAAACTGGGTCAGTCCCTTTCCTTAGATTGAAGGAGAAGGACTTTTCTGTTGGGTATGTAATAAGATAAATATCACACGATTCCTCTTATATGGAGCACCTAAAACAGTCGGACTCGGGAAGTGGAGTGCCTCAGTTGCCAGGAACTGAGAAGATGAGCCGGGAATTCACTCCTTAATGAGCATAAAGTTTCAGCTCTGCAAAGCCCGTAAGTTCTAGAGATCTGCTGTAATACGTATGATCTGTAGTTAATGGCATGATATTGTGTACCTCAAAATATGTTAGGAAGATAGATCTCATATTAAGTGTTCTTAACACACACACACACACACACTCACACCCCATGAAACAACACAAGAGGAGGTTGGGAGGTGATAGATATATTTATTGTGGTGATGGTATAATGGGTATATGCCTATATTCAAGCTAATTTAGAGATGCACATTAAATATGTATCAGTTATACCTTAATAAAGATAAGAAATTAAAAAGACAACATAAAGCTGGAAAAGGACCAGCCATTTGTTTAATAAAGCAAAGAAGCTACATGAGCAGAGAGAATTAAGACGTGTATGTGTACAAAGCATAAACCAGAAACCGTGGCCTCTTGACTTTTTAGAGCCAAAATTTAGCACGTTATGAACCCTTTGTTGCTGCCACTTTGCTCTGTGAGATACAGATTCATCCTTCCAATAAATTTACCCTCAGTTTTCTAGGCTGCTTTGAATGGATTCTGTTACCTGGAATCAAATGATCCCATGGTTAAAAACCATTCAATTAAGAACAGACTGTATTCACTTTCATCTTGTATTATTTGGTCAGTCCCCTCAATATTTTTATTGCACTTTGGGGGAAGTCTAGTTTCCAGACTATGTTAGCCTTCTCTATTAAGATCTTCTAAATTTTGAACTTTGACAACTAAACATTTCAATTGACCAGAAGATTAGTAGAAAAAGAAGGTTTGTCTGGCTGCCAGTAAAGCCAACTATCTAGGCTAACTACCGAGGTGTACGCCCATGACGAGGTAGTGCTGACATTAGCCTATTGTTGGGTCCAACCAAGAAAGTGAAGAAACCAGGAATGGTGTGTCTTCCATTAAATGAAGCTCTGCTAGATCAGCAAGATTTTTCTCTCTCGTTGCCCAGTTTCCTCAGTGCCTAGAGCATAAGTGTTCAATAAATATTTGCTGAAATACTGAAAACTTTATTGTCTTTAAAAGGTTTGTCATAAATGTCACTGTCTCACTTGGACACTTAGACAAACGGTAGAGAGATTTCTGTCCTTAAGTATCTGTAAAAAACAGGCTTACTCCCATCAGCTCAATACAGCAGAATTATAAAATCAAATACTTCAATCTTTAACTTTCTATAATCCTCCCACACTCAGGTCTCTAGTAGTGTTCTTTGCTCATTAGAGATTAAATCTTTATGCAAAGCTTGTATAACTATATCTGAACATATGCCCCTACCTTATGCCTATGAAGTGTTTTCTTGAAATAAAACTAATGAGACAAATAAGTGGGTCTTCTCCCTACAAATACAGCTCTAACTGAACTTTGTTTTTAATCATACTCTCCCCCCCATGATAGCAAGGCTTAGGATTTTAATCTTAACCATTTTCACCCAGCCCGTATTAACCCAAGATGGATTTTTAGTCAAGTTGATTATCTGGTACACATCTGCCAGCATAATCAGGGGTAAAATATGATGTTTTTCTCATTTCCTAACTAAAAATAGTTTAAACCAAGTGTAGCATCAGTGTTTCAACAGTTAGGTATCTTTTAGGTACTTTGAACATCACACTCCACTGTCTTAATTGTAGAACCTGTTTTTCCCTTATGCTCGAGGTCAGTGATTCTGTAGGACATAGGTATAGTCTGGAAATCTATATTTTTAACAAACATTCAAAGTATAGTAGGTAGATGGTAGACAACACTTTGAGAAACAATGCCTTAAGGAGAGAAGAAAACAAAATGCTTTTTGGATATCAATTCACTAAAATTATACATTCCCATTTGAGTTAAAGTTTCTAGGCTTACTTATGTTCCACAGAAAAGCCAGTAAAAAGTTCTATTGACATTTCTAGGCTAATCCTCTAATGTAACAGGCATAAATTCTACATTATTTAAGTTCTACTTCTGTACAACACAAATTATATAAAATTGCCTACCGTTCAAATTTAGCTATAGAATCTATAAATAAAACTTCTCCATGTATTTCCAATCACAACCTCAAATCATGCCCAGCAGAACCTTTCCTTGTTGGACATAGCCCACAGTTTTAAACTTTAAGTATTCTTTAGTTAGGCATTAAAAAAAGAAATCAAAAGCCATGCAGAAATATTTGTTTTGCCACAACTCCAATGGTTTCTTCTCTTTTTACTCCCGGATCTCCAATCTTCTGCTTTCTACTAGTGAGAGCTCTTGAAGTAACTAGTCCATTTTCTCTCAACTATGCACTTAACATGTTTTCTTGCCTCATTCTCAAACTTCCCTCATTTCACTAGCTCCCATATTCCTATATCACTGTTGAAAAGACCTTGAAGTTTTTTTTTAATAGGAGTGATTCCTTTAATCAACCTCTGATCACCATAAACCAAAAAATCCATGCTTAAAAGGTGAACGAATGTTCCATTCTGAAGAAATAAAAAGAGCTACTTTATGAGTCTACAAAGATGCAAAACAAGCATACAGAGAGGTAAGTTGAAACCATGTGAGATGTAAAAGGACTGAGGGGAATTGTAAGAGAGAAAATGAGTCAGCAAGTAGGTGACCCCAGAACAGAATGAATTAAGCTCTCTTGGAGTCACAAGGTAGAACATAGTACATTAACAGGACAACTGGAAAATATATGGAGTGCTGGGACATGATAAGGAACCTGAAGTGTGCAGTGAGCTGTAAACTCAAGTGAGCGAGAAATTGACATAATTTTGTTTTAGTGACTCAGGAAAATGAGGACACATTATTTTTCTCAGTCCTGCATGGACTAGGCAATAAAGGAAAGAAAAGGAAATACTTGTGAAAGGAACATATTTATTGTTGTTTTTACTCCTGGTTGCCTTTGGCATATAAGAAAATAATCTTCTTTAACCCTTCCAACCACTGTGGAGGGCAATTATAGTGCCCTGTTAAATTCATTAAAGAGACCATTAGACTGAGGTGGTTCTAATACCTTAGCAGCCTAATAGACAAACTGAAACCTAAGCCTATCAATGCCTCAAGGTTAAGAAATTAAAACCCAAGGACAAGTGATAACAACTGGGCTTTTTCAAATAAGGCAAATTCTTAGTTATAGCCAATCAAATCATTTTCTTGCTTTGCTTCCACCTTTTCCATATGAAAATTTTCCATTAGCTTCTGTCCATGCAGTCTCCTAACTGCTTCTGGTTTGGTACCACCACATTCTAGTAGGTTTTTGTCCAAATAAACTCTTAAAATGTTTAATATACTTCAGTTTATCTTTTAACAGATCTCTATTTACACAGAGGGAAACTGAGAGTCTGGGAAGTTAATTTTTCCAAGATCACATGCCTACTACATGGCATTTGAATGTTTAAACCTAAATTCATGCTTATTTCTTCCAAAGAGAGAGGTAGAGTAAGAATCACACATTTACAGAGCCTGAAAAAAGAAACTGCAACCTTGAAAATATGTAAACTATATTATCTAAGATTCATTCATTCATTCATTCATTCTTTCAGAATTACTTTTTTTTTTTTAAGATTTTATTTATTTATTTGTCAGAGAGAAAGAGAGGCAGCTAGAGGCAGAGGGAGAAGCAGGCTCCCTGCTGAGCAAGGAGCCTGATGTGGGACTTGATCCCAGGATGCTAGGATCATGACCTGAGCCGAAGGCAGCAGCTTAACCAACTGAGCCACCCAGGCGTCCCCAGATTACTTCTTAAGCACTCTTAGGAATGCTATAGTTTCTGGGGAAATAATAGTGGTCAAGACAGATTGACAATAAACATGCTGTATGTTCTGATCTGCTTACCTATTTTGATTTGCTTTAATTCCAGGAAAGACATGTGAGTAAAATATGCCATTCCTGAGAAGAGAATAGTAGATGATAGAAATGAAAATAGTAACACTTGGAAATGTAACCCAAAGTCAAACTCCCTCTTTGCCTGGATTGGTGGTAACAAAAATAATTGGTGACAATAAGGAGACCTGGGATGTCACCAAGGAAGGGATTTTTATTTTACTGCTCTGTTATACCAGGATCAAGAAAGGAAAAAGCTATAAATGGCAAATAGTGGAGTTGTAGAAATGTGCATTGAGCCCACCTACTCTGAATCCTTTGAATTGCCAAAGGAAAAATAAATAAATATTTGAACTCTCCAAGGAGCTAAGAAAGTGGAAATGAGAGTGAGGGTTTATGATTTTATATTTAGTTTCACCCATTGTTCTCCCTGCCCCTTATTGCCTTGTTCTGGATTGAGTCTTTCTCTTTTCTTTTAAAGATTTGTCTATTTATTTGAAAGAGAAAGAGAATGAGAGCAAGTGGCAGAAGGAGAGAATCCCAAGCAGATGCCACACTGAGCACAAAGCCCGAGGAGCGGCTTGATCCCACAACCCTGAGATCATGACCTGAGCTGAAACCGAGAGGCAGAGGCTCAACCTACTGTGCCACCCAGGCATCCTTGGATTGAGGGTTTTTCTGGTTGTCTTATCTGTTGGCTTCCTAGCTCCAACTGGTCATTGCCTTACCCAGGTGGTTGCTCTAGTGCTTCTATGAAACATGTTCATCTCCTCATTTTCACCTTCAAGTTATATCATTTCACTTTAAGTTGGAGAATTTTACTCTTCACTTCTCTCTTCCAGGTCTTCATGCTCTTGTTATTTCTACATTGAGCTTCTATATAAACCTCCCATACACTGTTGCTGTCTTTAGTTGGCTATCTATGCAGGAGATAAGAGGAAATTTATGATTAACCATGTATTAAGCACTTCTAATGATCTTCCTACCTTTATGTTGATCCAAGTTTCCATCTGCTAGCATTCTTTCTGCCCTGTGTGAGCTTCTAGCCCTATTCTTCCAGTCCTTTCAGCTGCGTCATTCCTCGTCCTAGAAGAGTTTCCTCATGCACACTTGCTGATCTGTTTTCAGCTGGGGCCTTGGGGGTGACCTTCTGTGGGTACCGAGAATTGTCTTTGTGCACATCTTGCTTCTCTCAGTCTCCGACCTGCACATTCAAGCTACCTTGTCTTCTCCAGAATCAAAGCTCCCTCTCCTCAACTGATGAAGTCCACCTGGCTCTCCCTGGGATCACCTTCCTGAGCCACTGCCTAAAAACTTTCTTCGGGCAGTAAGCTGAGGCAATTATAGGTCTTATCTTGTCTGTTTCTAATTTCTTAAGGATCACTGTCCTTTGTTGCCTGTTGTTCAATGACTTGAATGTGGTTTCTTTCATAGAGTTCGCCCAATATTCGAGTTGTTTCAGGTGAGCAGATATATTTGGTACTTGTTACTCCATCTTGATCTGAAGCCGAAGTCCAAAGCTTTATTATTTTATTTAGCCACTCTCTTATAGTATTTACTATGTCAAGCACTGTTTTATGTGTTTTACAAATACTAATTTGGATGATTCTCATAACATCCCCATGAGGTAACTACTACTACTACTATTACCTCCCCCCATTTTATAGATGAGCAAACTGAGATACCTAGAAGATAAAGAACCCATTTAAGTTCACACTGATAACTGAGGCCATTTTCACTACCAAGAGGCCCTGGCCTCCCGAGAATAGCCACTGCAAGGCAATTCAAAGATGCTGGCCTTCCTTATGTGATCTAGGTACTTCTCAGGGTCACAATCAGAAGGTGGAGAGGAGTAATGCATAGATCTGTTTTAACATCAAAGTTTTTGGATCCTTATTTCCACAATATACCAATGACTTCTGGCATTTCAAACTCATTTAGGGTAGGTCACTACTGAGCCCAGGTTTCTGTCAATCAGTCAGGATGGCAGTTGGAAATATTTTAAACTGCTTAATCAAGAACATTCAATCCAGAATCTCTGGTATTATTTGAACAAACCAAAACCCACGCTAAACATGGATACTTCTCTATAAAATTTAACATTCTCTCAAGCAGTTTTCACATATATCTTCCTCATTTTTACTGTAATTATCAATGTCTTGCAATTCTTTTGGTGGGAATGTTCTATCAACTTCTGTGAGCTTTACTGACCTAGCTAAACACACACACACATACACACACACAGACACACACACAGACACACATCCCACTGTGGGATCTCACAGTAACTAAAACTCTGGAGATAGTGATGGAGGATAAAGGTCAGGCATATAGGAAAGTGACTTCCCCATGCAAGGCAAATGTCTCCATCAAGATAGATGATTTTAGTTGAAAGAAGAAAATGATTTTAATTAACAACATATTGAAGATTTGGGGTAGTTGGCTATATTCTCATTCTTCCTGTATATTTCCATTTCAGTTTTCAAGAGCTCTTTATTTCCTGATTGTTGCCTTAAATTCAAAAGAGCCAACAACCCAGGGAGCCTCTAAACTCAATTGACATTGTAACAAGGTAACCTTAGCAATCAAACTTCACCCTTAGATTTGAGGTACCTAATTTCTCTAGTTTCAAATAACAAAGAAAATTTCTTTAACACATTTATAGAAACTCATTCAGTTCTTAACTATGTCTTCAGCCAAAATTGAAGAAAGTTTCTTGGTTCTTCTATTTCATTAAGCTTTATAGAGCAATTAAAGGAACCAACCTATCTCAGAGATCTTGGTTTTGTCATTTATTCTTTTAGGGATGTGTTTTTAGGTCACATTAAAGCCTCGTGTTCAATATGCATTTCATTCCAGAAAACCACGGGAGATAATGTAACTAACTTTGCCCCTAAAGATCATGGACCTCCAGAGATCTTCCCTTTTTACAATATTCAGCCCTAACTGAGCCAGGTAACAATTTTGGTATCCACACTATGGTAGGCAGAATGGTCCCCAGCCATCCACACCATAATCCCTGTATCCTGTGAATATGTGACATCATGGGACAAAAGAATCTTTACAGATGTAACTGAAGTTTTAGATCTTAAAATAGGAAGATTAACCTAGACTATCCAGGGGACTTAGTGTATATGAGCCCCTAAAAATAGAGAACTTTTTTCAGATGGAGTAAGAGAGATTCAGAAGAAGTTGGAGACATGTGAAGCATGAGAGGGACTTGACCCATTGTTGCTAAAGGGAGACCACAAATAAAGCAAGAGAAGACATGCAGGCGACCCCTATGAACAAAGACCTGTCCCCAGTGGACAGCCAGCAAGGAAACAGGGACCTGAATCCTACGACTTCAAGGAACAGAAGACAGTCAATAACCTGAAAGAGCTGGGGAGCAATTTTATTCCCAGAGCCTCCAGAACGGAACACAACCCAGATCATGTAATTTGATTTCCTTGATTTCCACATTATGAAACTCTTCCGAGAAGCCCAGCTGATCCGTGCTATATGAGGACTTCATACCTTCAGAACTGTGACATAAAAATGGATGTTGTTTTAGCCTGCTAAATTTCTTGCAATTTGTTACGCAGCCATAGAAAATTAATAACCCACAATTTTTCTGAAAACTTGTATCTGAAACTAGGACGTTCTCCAATTCCTGTATCTATCTGAATTCTTAATATAATTAATGAACACTTATTCAAACTGGTTTAAGTCAATTATTGACATGTTTTTTAAAGAGGTTTTAAGTAGCTCACAATATCAAGAGAAAGGAAGAAGAAACAGTTCAGAAAATAAGAAGGAACAAAAAAATAAATATTATTCCTTGGCCAAAAACATGACTAAGAACTAATGTGATGAAAACATCACCATCCCTCGCATGGAACAGTATTGCTTATTCCACCAGTTCTGCCAGCTCTAGACACTAACACAGTTTTAACCACTGGTCCCATTTCTCCTAGCAAATGCCTGCAAGTGCTGTTGCCACCATTGCTAGATGTTAATCTCCACAGTCACTCCTGTAGGTCATTATTGCCTTTTAGCTCAACATCTGGAAATGGACGAACTTGAATGGCTCTACATAGCTTACATGCATATACCAAAGCTGCCCTTGCAGCCAGAAAAGTAGCATCTGCTCTTCAGATGAGCTCTGCCAACTACCATGCAGTCAGGGCTACTGCAAAAGTAGAGAAAGGAAGAGCTTTTAAAGGATGGGCAAACAAATGTTCAATACTCCCCAGTTTTTCAGTTCACTTACCTAAACATTTTGCAAGTCCTATCTTAGATTCCTTCAGATCCCTACTACAAGTTTTAGAGTCTTCCCTGAACATCTTAAATTGTCTGAGGCCCCAGGTACCATAGATTATATGCTGAGAATGTTGGGTTACAATCTGAATTTGGCCTTTTCCCCAGTAAAATGGTTATATCATTAGAACAGAGATTATAGAAGCATACCAGTGAAACAAACAAAAATGCTCTCTTTTAATCTCAAGTTAGGTGACCTTGGCTATGTCTCTATTTAGGCTTTTAACATTTGTTTCATCAAGTGTAGAAATGGTAATGAGCCTACCTCAAATGGGTATTGATTAGTTAATGTGATATTATAAAGCTATTTAGAGCAACCTCTGAAGAACTAAATATGGATGCAAGATAGAGAGCAGGTGGTGGACAGGGAAGAGAGTATGAATTGTGAGTGTAAAATTAGGTCTTATATAAAAGATACTGCCTTTTGAAACATTATATGCATTATTGACTGAATGTTTGTGTCTCCTCAAAATTCATATGTTGAAATCCTAACCCTCAATGTGATAGTGTTAGGAGGCGGGGCCTTTGGGAGGTAATCAAGCCATGAGGGTAAAGTCCTCATGAATGGGATTAATGCTTTACAGAAGAGACCCCAGAGAGCTCTCTTTCTCTTGCCACCATGTGAGGCTCCAATAAGAAGTTGCCAGTCTGCAGCCCAGAAGATCGTTCTCACCAGATCCCAACCATTTTGGAACCCTGATCTCAGACTTCCCAGCCTCCAGAATTGTGAGAAATCAGTTTCTGTTGTTTATAACTCACTCAGTTTGTGGTAGTTTTTAATAATAGCCCAAACTAAAGCAATATGTTAACAAATCTAAGGAACATGGCGAGCAAGGTAAAAGTGTGTTTCTATGACATTATTTAAGACACCTTGCTTAAACACAAAATAAATATATATGTATATGTATCTATAAGTATATCTATAGATCTTTCTCGGCTATTTTTTCCCCTGCTGACCAGTGGTGCTCCAGATGAATTTTCCATTACCCTCTACTAATCCCCAATCTCCTCAATTTTTTATTTTCTTAGAAGGAGCTAGGGCATATAGCTCCCATGACACTTTTCTTAAATGGCACCTATGTAAGGAGCTGATTATTTAACTTAGAGGACGAAGTGAAGTAACTTGGAGCATTCTTATCTTATTTAAATATAATCCATGTGGATTTCAAACTAACAATCCCACAAAATTAAATAGGATAACAACAACAACAAAAAAGATGGAATGATGTATTGATAGAAGAATGAACAGGTAGGGGCACCTGGGAGGCTCAGTTGGTTAAGTTTCCAATTCTTGGTTTCTCAGCTCAGGTCACGATCTCATGACCTCGCATGATCTCATGATCTCAATCCCATGGGATTGAGCCCCGTGTCAGGCTCTGCACTCGGCGGGGAGTCTGCTTGACAATAATTCTCTCCCTCTGCACTTCCCAGCATTCTCTCTCTCTCTCATGAATGGATAAATCTTTCAAGAAGAAGATGAAGAAGGTGGAGGAGGAGGAGAAGGAGTAGGGGAGGAGGAGGAGGAGGAGGAACAGATAGGCAGACATATATGTGACAAAATAAATATAGCAAACTATTCCTGAAGAATCTAGGTGTTAGGTATATCATGGTTTATTGTATTATCCTTTTAATTTTCTGAAATATTTATTTTATTTATTTTATTATTTTCAAATTTCAATTTATTTCAAATTTCAAATTTCAAATATATTATTTTCAAATTAAATATTAAGAAAAATAGTATGTTGTGTTAGAAAAACCTTTAGAGTTCATATAGCACAAGTCATCATCGCATAGCATATTATTGTATTCAATAAATATTTTTCATGTGAATAAATGCACTGAATTTGACAAACAAAATCAAGACTCAGAATGGATAAGGGGGCTCCCAAACTACAGGAGAAAACAACAGGAAATTGATATGGATTATGGAAGAATTTATATTTAAAGAATATAGATTGTTTCTCAATTGCTCCCACTAGACTAGTAATTCTATTGTGTTAAACAATATGTCAGGCCCATAGTACATACAAAAAGCATGTGGTGGAGAAAATGGTATGAGTTATTTACCAAAGAAACTCTCCTTCTTCAACTGGGTAGCCACTCTTTATCATTTTAGGATCAGCTGAGATGTCATCTCCTCTAGAAATGCCTCTATCACTTCTCAAAGGGGGTTGAGTATACCCTGTGTGTGTTCCCATAACAATCCATGTTGGCTTTTAACATACTACACTTTCCCATTATATTTATCTATTTCCTTATCTGTCTTCCACTTTGAGGACAGATGTTGAAATTTTTAACCTATTTTTATTCTTGTTATTCAGTAGGTTCTTTATCATTGAGTGATTCTGTAGGTTTTAACTGATGGAGTGAGCATAGAGCTGTTCATTAAATAGGTGTACTGTCTGATGTAAGGAAACTTTCTATTGGCTCCAATGCAGAAATTTGATATTTCTGGATGAGATTAAATTAAATTTTAGTCTATAATAGTCTTTTCCACGTAAAAGGAAAACAAGCAACTAGAACACATTTATTTAGGGGATAAGGATATTCAGGGAAGTTAAGATATCATGGGACTGGCCTCATTTCTAGATGTTATGAGATGAAAGTCATATATCAGAACACAATGTGCCTTGGCAGGTCTTTGCTCTAAGGCTTTGCTTCAGTAGACACTCAGTGACCCTTGTCTCTGTTTATTGTTTATATTTCTCCAGTTTTCAATTGCTGGAGATAATAACTTGTCTCATTTTCATTTCTCAGCTTCATATTTCTACTCATTCATGTCTTCCAAAGCTTCATAATTTTTTTGTGTCTCTTTCTTAGGCAACTTTATGTTTTTGCTTTAGTCTCACTGTTTCCAATCGCAAGAGACAAAACAAAACAGAACAAGACAAAACAAAAGAAAAACAATTAGAAGATAAACATCTCTTATCCATAGCGACCAATCAGTACTGAGAATTTCCATTTAACAAAATTATTAGAAGTCACAGACACTATGCTTGGAGAAAGGAAGATTACCCACCCACATGAGTTATGGCTAGGGTAGTAGAGAGGTAAAAAACAAACCCAAGAAGCTCTTTCTGGTAGCTTTAATCACATTTTCTGAGCGTTGTTTCCTCTTAAGATAGACTCACAGGATAGCATTCATTCTTTCTACCGCCATTGCACGAATGCATTCATTATTGTCTGAACTAGTTGATGCTCAATTAGTAATAAATATTCCTCATCTGGTGACAACCATTAGCATACATTGGCCAGTTCAAAGTTCAATATATGGTCAATAATTCTTTGCATAACTTTTTAAAAACACCATAGTCCATTTCAAGAGCTGTAAGCAGGGTAAAACAATACCTAAAATGTCAGTAATAACACTAGTCATCATGATTATATTCCAAATAGTTACTAAATAAATTGAATAAGCAAATTGATTTGTCTCCTGATTCCATTATGGTTTGGGGACATCAATTATCATGGTAAAAATAAAGAAACAAAAATCTTTGTTTTGTATATGAATAAACACATCAGTAAACAGAAACAGGGACACCCAGTCTAGAACTAGCTCCTAAATTTAAAAAGCCTTGAGCCTTTTTACTGAAAGGTACTAACACCTTATAAAATGATTGTTTCTGATTTCTAGAGTATGATTTCTAATGATATATGATAAACTTGAAGATATATATATGTATATATGTAATCATGTAGAGACTGATACGGTTGTTTGTTTTTTCCAATTATGAACAAACTAACTGCAATTTTGTAACCTTACAGGGTTTTTTTTTATACTTTCTGGGTTGTTTTTGTTTTTGTTTTTGTTTTTGAAATATGGGAAGAGGGGTAGTGAATAGCTCTTTTGAAAGCTGGATTTTTAAAAATTTTTAATTAAGCAAGTAATTATTTTTTTCCCCCCTCTGGGCATAAGTCGAGAGACAGAGTACCAAGTCCTGGGAAGCCAGAGCAGAGTTTGTAAGGTTTGTGAAACATTTGAGGAATTGGTGGGAATGGAATTAGTATATAGGTGTAGAAATAAACCATCTATGGAGGGAATAGCATTAACCAAATCATGGAAAGTGACATGCTCAAATGTGTCCGATGTTCAGTTGAGATGGCTCACAGGTGTCATGTGGTAGCAGATAGACAATAATGTAGGAAAGATAATATAATCACCTCAGATATCATGCCACCACTGGTGCTTTTTTTTAACCAAATAGAGCATTAATAAGCATTATTGCTAATATTCAGCTGCATACACGTACATTATGTTAATAATCTTAGTTGTCTTTTGTGATGATTATTTTCCATGTTGAAAGCTTCCTTAGAGAAGAGTCTGAGACATCCAAGAAGCTTCATTGTATCATATAAACTCTACATTTTTTTCCCTTGCTATCTTTCTTCAGGAAAGAAGAGAAAGCATACTTCTTTCTTTCTTTTTTTTTTAAATTTCTTTTCAGTGTTCCAAAATTCATTGCCTGGTATACTTATTTCTACTGGCTTTTTTTCTCAGCAACCGTGCAAACTGCAATGGAAATATGGGGACTAAAGATTATTGTCCTTCACAGTCTTTCACTGTGACTTGTTGCTTCCACGTGTTACTTTTGTTCTATAGCTCACTCTGAGATGAATATCCTATATGAGTTTCAAGGTGAAAATGTAATGCCAGTAAATTTCTCTGTGTCACATACAGTGATTAAATATAAAAAATCAGTTATCACAGACACACTAGATAATAAAGCATTTCAGTAATCATGTAGAGAATTATTTATCCACCTCCCACCTCTCCTGGGGGAATGGGTTCCCCTGGTATTTATTCCCTATAGAGTTAAATAAAACTCAGTTGTGTTTCCTAATGTAGATAAGTATCCATCTGTGGCCCTGATTACCACCATCATTATGTGTTATTAACCAATGTGAAAATTATCAAGTTACGTAATGATAGCAGTCAGTTAGCACCATTTGCCTTCCCGTCCTTGCTTAGAAGTGTTTTCTGCAAATGAAAAGAGTTTAAAATAGAAATTTGTCCTTTAAGCAAAGTGGACATAGTTTTTTGGTGTATGCTTAAAATATTACCTACATGTTATTATTATAGGTAACATTACCTATAATATTGTTATTCTTAAATTATTTATATTATCTTTCCAAAGCCTTCATCAAGTGTGAATAATAGTCATTGATTTACTATGGGATTAAGTACAATTGTCTAGGATGATAATGGCTCTAGAAACCAGACTTGGCTAGTCTTGGGGGTAATTAAAAGAGTGATCTTTTCAGAATTTCAATTTCAGACTTTCTCACGGAGTAAATTATAAAGATGCACCCCAGGGAACCTTAAGGAAGTAATGAGGCTTTCATTTCCATATGTCAGATTAGTTTTTTCTTAGTGTATTTATTACCCGAAAAGGCCATGAGCTAATTTCTTGGCTCATGCAAAGCAGAGAAGACCCTGAGCATCATTTTCTAATAAAAGGCACACACAGAAAGTCTCCGCTGATAGGAATTTGTTGCCAGAACTTTCTTCATGCTTGCCATGATTCCACAGGACCATCGGAGTGCATTTGTACAAGTGGGAAACAGGCATGTGCAGAAGAGAATCCATCTTCACAAGCGATAAACACCGTCTATCCACACTATGGATAACTCAGCAGTGTCGAGGCCACTCGTATGTCAAAGATTTGGAAAACAGGTTTTGAGTTCACTTGCTTTATAGTGTCTTAGCCAACTGTTTATTTAAATTGAAGTTCACTACATCTCTCCAGCTGGATATCTTGCTATTTTAAACAGAATTCTAAAATTAGAAGATCTTATTTTGAAATACTTTGCAATTGGCCTGCACATGTTATAAATCCAGATGGTACAGCTGATCCCCAATAGGGGCATCTTCTAGATCTGAATGTTCAAAAAGGCCTGAACAACATCACACTCACCATTTTATCTTTTTGTCAGGAGATGATACTAATCACATATTCTTGGCACTGTCTGGGATCCTAGTCATGCTAATATTTGTGATGTTTTAGAAACTAACCCATATCTCCATTGTAGGTCCAGGCGCAAGCACTGCTTTATATGGTTAGGATTTTGTTACTTAAGGAAACAGGTTTTGCTGGTGGACCATCCAATTATAACAAGGAGTCTTGCCATTTCATATAAGGAGGAAACAGTGATGAATAGATTTCTTGGTGGCATCAGGTCACAGAAGTATTAGCATCTTTGAAAAGGTCTGCAAAGTCCTCAAGCTACTAAGAGTTGCTGCAATTCTGTAAAATAGACTTTTGAGCACACTGTATGTGCTCAGTGGAAAATTATTTTTACTACCACGTTATCTATAAGAGTTGAATATTATATAGAAAGATGATGAAACTAAATGTGTATAGAGCTATTTCAGCTTAGTGTGTAGGATGGGCATGATAATCAAATTTAGATAACTAATACGGAGAATAAATTTTATTTGAGAGGGAGAATAAATATAGAACTTTCATATAAAGATGTTATCCATTTTTATTCCCAAACTTATTCTGGTTTTGAACAACTTTAGAATGAAAGCATTTTAAAAAAAAAACAAGTAAACCTTCCATTCCTGAATTCACACAGTACCCAGAAAAATCTGTCATTTGAGTTTATAAGTGGATTAAGTGGGTAGTCAAGCAAATCTTCCATAGTCTAGAAGACTTCAGATAAGTTATACATCTTATTATGTAAATGAAAATCATAACCCTGACAAAACCAACAGTGCATCAGTTGACTTGAAAAACCAAGATAAATTTTACCTTAAGAAATATTGACAAAATTTGGGGCACCTGGGCGGCTCAGTGGGTTAAGCCTCTGCCTTCGGCTCGGGTCATGATCCCAGGGTCCTGGGATCGAGCCCCACATCGGGCTCTCTGCTCGGCGGGGAGCCTCCTTCCCCTTCTCTCTCTCTGCCTGCCTCTCTGCCTACTTGTGATCTCCCTCTGTCAAATAAATAAATAAAATCTTAAAAAAAAAGAAATATTGACAAAATATAATTTATTTTTCCTTTAAAATAATTTGTGACTATGCATTCTCTTAATATTGAGGAAATCTTTACCTTTGGTAAAAACTAAATTCAGAAAATAATTCAAAAATATTTCATCATGTTTCTTGCTATCTTTTCCTAATTGTAAACATTTTACTTCACTGGAATTAGTGCCTCCCTTGATCCAAAAAAAAGCCAATGACAAAAACTATAAAAGATGCAGTGATTTAAATTATAGTTTATTACCAAAAAAGCAGATATGCTGAAAACTAAGTAGTAATAAAATGAACTAATAAACACAAGAAATGGAAAAGAAAAGAAAAAAAAAAACTCTTGCTCACTAAAACACATAAGTAATCCTAATTTCAGGGTTTTTATACAATTATATACACATACACACACACGTATATGTATATACAATCAAATTGTATGTAATAGAATGACCCTTTTGCTTAATGCATTGTTCATGTTACTATTACTAACAAAGTTAATTATTATTAACAAAGAAAAGAATGAAATATGATTCCCGATGTTACAACAAACACAATTAACTAACTTAATTCTTTCAGCACTATCAGAAGGTATCCCCTCAGTTTGTCAGATGAGGACACTCAAAAGACTAGAAACCGAAGAGTATTTTGGCAACAGGGGAGGCTAAGGAAACAAACTCAGGCCATGTTCATTGGGTGTTAAAACACAATCTAATCTTTCTCAGCTGAAAGATAGTTGTGCACAAAAAAGCAGAAGACATGGCCTCCAACTTGACGGAGTTCATAAAAAGATTTACAAATATCTCTGTTTTACATGTGGAGTTGGAAGATTGGGGAAATTGAAACCCCCAAGTTGATGATATTTTGTACTTTAGGATTTCATAATCTTTTTAAAAAATTTTTAAAAGCCTTTATTTATTTATTTATTTGTCAGAAAGAGAGAGAGAGAGAGAGAGAGAGCGAGCACACACAAACAGGCAGAGTGACAGGCAGAGGCGGAGAGAGAGAAGCAGGCTCCCTGCTGAGCAAGGAGCCCGGTGTGGGACTCAATGCCAGGACCCTGAGAAAGGCAGCGGCTTAACCAACTGAGCCACCCAGGCGTCCCAGGATTTCATAATCTTAAAATTTCCTAAAATTTTATAATAAAAACTTGAGCTATCGTAAAAAAATATTTGTAAAATGTTTATATAAAATTGTAAAAAATATTTACATTACCGTTCTTGATTTATCTGGCTTTTTTTTTAAAAGATGTGAATAATACCTCTTAATTTCAGAGTAAAATCAATGAGTTCTGGTATATTATAGAAAACAGATTATCTGTCCAATAGAAATTTAAGATGAGTCATATATATAATTTTAAATTTTTCAGTTATCATATTAATATAAAGAGGGAAGAGATGAAATTAATTTTGATAATACACTTTATTTAACCAATACAGCCAAAATATTATCACTTCAACCAATATAAAAAATATTGAGATATTTTACACTCTTTCTGGGGGGGATAGGAGGAAATACAACCTTCAGAATCGCGTGCACATTTTTGTATTTACAGCACATCTCAGTTCAGACTAGTCACATAACCACATACGGCATATGGCTAGTGACTATAACATTGGAAAGCACAGCTCTAATCTATATTAAATAAGATCCTGGATAGATTTATAAATTTGCCTGAAGTCCCAGAACGAGAACTTTACAATGAGATTCATATACCTGACTCTTATAATGTTGATCTTATGATGAATGCTAGTTGTGGACTCCTCCTTGGCATTTATCATGTACCAAGCACTGTTCCAAACTCTTTACATTTTTTAATCCATTTAATTATCATAAAAATGAAGAAGGTGCTATTTTTCTCCCTTCTACTGAGGAGGGAACCCAAACATGAAAACGTTAAGTCTTGACCAAAGATACAAGCTTCTAAGTGGCAAAAAAGGATTTGGACCCAAAGAATATGACTCCAGTTTATATTCTAGAACATTAAAGTTTTCTGGCAGAGGGGAAAAAAAAAAAAAAAAGAAAAAAAAAGAAAAGAAAAGAAAAAATGACTTTCTATTTCTTTCTATTTTATAGTTGAAAGCAAAGAAGTACAGAACAATACTGTCAGTCAAAGGAAGTATATACCTAATGTTTTCAAAAATAATCTTTGTTGTACTCAACTGAACTCTTGAAATAACGTTGTTCTAGGGAGCTGAAAGCATCCTTTTTAGCAGATTCACTGAGTGTCTAGCAAAATACGTTGTTATGGGCTGAGTGCCTGGCTGCCCTTCCAGACAAGTTTCGGGATATTTCACTTTCTTTCTGATTTTTCAATTTGGTGGATTTCTTTTCATGTATCACTTTTGGTTTGTGTTTGCTTTTTTTGTTTGTTTGTTTCCTTTTGGTTTGTTTTGTTGTTGTTCTTTGCTTGCCTTGATATTATTGTAGGAGAACAGTAGATTTGTGCTTCTCGGTAGCTCAGGGCATTTATTAAGCATCATGGTGACAAAATTTCTCTATGTATTTGCTTCTGTTTCCTTTCCTAGTTCCTATTGCTGAATGCTGATATGTGCAGGGCTGTTTTGATTATACAAAGAAATAATCAATGGATTAGTGTATAACAAAATTAGCTCTGTCAAACTATTTGAATGCACTAAAAATACTTGAGGTCTTAGACATAGCTTAATAATTGGTAAATACCTAATCAATTTCTTTGTAAAAATACTGATCTGATATATTAACAAAATTGAAGTTGCTATGTCACGAGTGAGCTATCCATGGTGGAGACTCCCAAGGTCAAAGTAGTGGTGCCAAAGTGGGGCTTTCTTATTTACTCCGCTCATTTAAATCGGTTAGGAATTAATGTTAAAATTCTTTCTTCTCTCCCTGAGAAAAGGCAACATACATCCACATTTAAAAGCCACATTAGGGGCACTTGGGTGGCTCAGTCGTTAAGCGTCTGCCTTTGGCTTAGGTCGTGATCCGGGGTTCCTGGGATTGAGCCCTACATTGGGCTCCCTGCTCAGCGGAAAGCTTGCTTCTCCCTCTCCCACTCCCCCCGCTTGTGTTCTCCTCTCATTGTGTCTCTCTCTGTCAAATAAATAAAACCTTTTTTTAAAAAAAGCCACATTATTACAAAGTTAATTACACGTAGTCTGCCAGTTTTCCTTTTCTAATTTAGATGAAAAGCTATACAGAGCGAACATTTATGATTATCTAGCTTCTGTTAATTTTTGGGGCTTCAGGAGCTGGAATGAATCCCTGACCTCACTTCTCTTACCTTCTGAATAATGGTTCTAATGACATTCTGCTCTTCGTCAGACAACTATCCACCCTAAGGCATCTGATTCAAGGGAACTGAAGACATTTGCTAAAGGGACAACAGCTGTTGCAGACCATGTTCACTGTCACTCAATGACACCACCTGATTATTTTAAATTAAAGCACGTTTAACAAAATTATTTTAGAGTCTAGAAATGTCTTCTCTCTTAATCACATTGTTTCAAATATGGTTCAGGTGGCCACAATTAGCTACAGGCATTTTTTCCCTCTAGTTTCAACTTGAAAATAAAATGCTAAGTTTTTTGCTTCAAATTTTCTACTCAGGCTTTCCTGCTAAAAGTCAAGCCAGTATTGATTTTTTTAAAAAGTGGTCATGCAGATGGAACTAATTTCCCTGATTATTTCACAGTGTATCAGCTTTGGATGCACAAACACAACCCTAGATTCAGTATATCAGCTTTGGATGCACAAACACAACCCTAGATTCAGCAACTCATAATATGCATTCTGGGGCTGTCCTGTAGGAAGCATCCTGACCGCACTGCCATGTGTGAATTTCATTTCCCTGTTATGGCTTCTGCAATTCTTGTTCCTGCAAGGCTGTATTTTATGGGAACAAAAATGGCCTACATTTGGTTAAAAAATGTAAAATCGCTGTGTGTTCATTACAAATGCTGAACGGCAGATCAAATCATCACTAACTGAATAATATTACCATTACTTTCTTTTAACCTCAAAGTCGTTCACATTTAACCCCTTCTTTTCCTATCAGTATTGGGCTCCTGTTCTTTGTCCTGAATAACTTGAATCCTCCTTATAGGAAAAATAAACCCAAATAAAACTGTACTGAAATTTAATTTAGCTAGAAAAACAGCATAAAGTAGGCTGTAGGGTAGTTTTGTTTATATATTTGTATATATATTTTCTAATAGGTCTCTACCGGCTTAGGTGTTAGAGATCCTATTTGAAAACTTCAAATCTTCAGGACTGCCAGGAAAGCTATATTTAAAAGATTAAAGTAGAAATTCTTAAGTATTTAATTGCGGCATTTAAAAAATGTTATTGTAATAGTTAATTAGATAAAATACAGAAGGATTTTTACTGTTATTGTCTTAATAAAATAATACAACTAAAGCCCAGCTTCAACCATATCATTTCCTTCTTGAAAACATTTAGTCACTCTCCATTCACCACAGAGTAAAATGTGAACCCTCTCAGCTGTATGCAAAGTCCTCCAAGTATGACCTGACCTCTGTATGCCCTCGTTTTATCTCTCTGTTACATTCCCTGGTCGATCTTATTCTTAAAAATATTCAAGAATAAGATTAAATTGTCTCCTTTGATAACCTGTGTCCATGTTAAGTATTCTTTTTTTTTTTAAATTTTTATTTTTTATAAACATATTTTTATCCCCAGGGGTACATGTCTGTGAATCACCAGGTTTACACACTTCACAGCACTAACCATAGCACATACCCTCCCCAATGTCCATTACCCCACCCACCTTTCCCTCCCCCCTCCCCCCAGCATCCCTCAGTTTGTTTTGTGAGATTAAGAGTCACTTATAGTTTGTCTCCCTCCCAATCCCATCTTGTTTCTTTTCTTCTTTTTCTGCCCCCCTAGTGCCCCATGTTGCCTCTTAATATCCCTGACATGTTAAGTATTCTTATCTTACTCTCATGTCTTTCTGGTATCCAACCAGATAGCTAAAATGTCCTAAGCAAATATTCTGCTTCCATTCAAGGCAAAGTAAGCTGTCCTGCAGAGAATGGACTACATCAATAAAATTAATATGCTAAATTTGCAAAGAAAGTAGTGTATTATTGCTATTCCATGGAGAATCCTCCCACACATAGACAACATGGATACCTTCATAATGGACTCCATTTTGAAAATATTTTTATTCTTGAGGTAGTATTCTTGAGCTCTTTCCCTCTTCACCCCAGCCTCCAACAGCATTACACTTGTCAAGATAAACTTATATTATTCCTTGTGTCATATGAAACCCACTCTGTGTGAGATGTTAGGCTGATTGAGAAGTTTTAGTGATTGAATTTTTAGAATTTTCAAGGCTAAGTACTAGAAAAATAATACTCTTAAAGTGCGTGCCATAACACCAACTAAAAACAGCGAGACTAATGCTTTTCTGTGTAGAAAGAAAGGTCTTCCTCTAACCTCTTAAGTCCTATTTAGTTATGTTGTATCAATCTTGTCTTGGAATACTTGTTCTTACCTCATAATTATTGATCGCCACATAAATCACTAATTAGAGTAATCTGTGACCTTTCTCAATCAGCAAGGGGTTATGTTAACATGCAACCTTAACGTTAATGTCATAAATTCAAAATGGAATGATCTTGTTTACAATTGATTTGAAACCGTATTTCAAATGGTCTTCAAGATGACACAATAATCTATTTTTGTAGCATATTTGGAATATCAGGCTCCTACATCTGACATTTCTAAACCTATAATGGTAGGAATGATGCTTAAGTGACCTTCTAACTACTTTTGGGATCCCCCATCTTCACAATAGGAGAAGCTCGTTTGCATGCAAAGTGACCCGATAGACAATACCAAAGCATGCGTGACCTTGTGTTCCTAAAAATAACATGATTTATCTCCAGCACTGCCTTTCCTAGTAAGCCCTCCTTGAACACCACCACCATCACCGCAGGCACAAATAATCTCTTCCGTCTCTCAGTGCCCATAGAATCTTATTGATGTCATAGCATTATTGATTATTTTAAATGTTCATCTTATGCTAGCCAGCATTTCTGGAGGTCAGAGACTATGTTATTCATTTCTGACTCTCCAGAACAAGCTTCACAAGTAGCAGGTGCTCAGTAATAATATGTTAATGAGTGAGTGTTACTTTTCTATCTTCTCTGATTTTCTTATTCTTTAAACAAATGTAGCGCTTTCACTCAGTATTTTGATGATTAATCTAGTATGGCCTTTAGTTGTTGCTTAACCAGTTAATATAGATAGCTCCTTAACATCAAGAAACTGACCATATTTCTTTTTGGATCGCATTTAATTTTTCAATCACTGGAAAAATAGCAGATACAAATTGTTGAGTAGGCAATACTGCAATTTCTCTTTAGTTAATTTATTAATTCAAAGAGCTATTGGGCAAACTCTATGTCAAGACAGTCTTGGTCCTCAGGTGAGACCTATCTTAAAAAGATAAATTTGGGACTGATTCCAAATGCACTGAATCAGAAATTCCAGGGAAAGAGCTGAGAAATCTATGTTTTGAAGTCTTACAGGGGTTACTGATGATCAGCTAAGTTTGGAGATTCTTGAACTGGAGTTTACCAAGAGAAAATGCACCATGAGATTGAAGGTAAATAAGACACAAGGTGTCCCGTCTGAGTCTCCTGCCATTCCTCACTGTGTGACTCGTGAGTGAATCTGGATAACACAAAGAACCCACCACTAGGACTCAAAAACAACAAGAACAAAAAATCAGAACCATCTTTACAAAAAACAGATTGAGTCCTTTTGACAATACATGGAATATATAGCCATATGAAGGTTTTAGCCCATGGAGTGGTTTTCTGAGACAGGTATTAGAATGGAGGAACTAGGGAGACAAACCATAAGAGACTCTTAATCTCACAAAACAAACTGAGGATTGCTGGGGGGATGGGGGTAGAGAGAGGGTGGTTGGGTTATGGACATTGAGGAGGGTATGTGCTATGGTGAGTGCCGTGAAGTGTGTAAACCTGACGATTCACAGACCTATACCCCTGGGGCTAATAATACATTATATGTTAATAAAAATTACTAAGAAAAAAAGAAGAGGGGCACCTGGGTGGCTCAGTGGGTTAAGCCGCTGCTTTCGGCTCAGGTCATGATCTCAGGGTCCTGGGATCGAGTCCCGCATCAGGCTCTCTGGTCAGCGGGGAGCCTGCTTCCCTCTCTCTCTCTCTGCCTGCCTCTCTGTCTACTGTGATCTCTCTCTGTCAAATAAATAAATAAAAATCTTTAAAAAAAGAAAAAAGAAAAAAAGAAGAAAATAATGACTATGAGAGACTTCACTAGAATAATGCTAGAATAATGAGGCAGTGTGTTGAGGTACACAGCTATGGTCCAACACTTCATAGAAAAATCAAATCTATTTTAGGTTCCTGTTCTTGGACTGATAGAAAATGTGTCTTTTAAAATATTGGGAAGTGTATTTGGCTAATCTCACTAGGCATTCTCATGAGCCCAATAAATTACTAGAAGTGTAAAGCTAGGAGAAACCTGTTCTAACTAGGCAACAATAGTTTAGATAGACATCATCAATCTTTTATCAGTTGTAGCATATAATATCACATCCATGCAGGCGGGTCGGACCAAAAAAAAATCCCAAAGAAAATCAAACAAGTGTGAAATTATGCACACAGAATTAATATAAGCTTACATTGAAATACAAGCAATTCTTGAGTAAAAGGAAGATGGGAATTATTTTCAATGGTTATATCCTCTCATAATCTTTTCTTTTTTTTAAAAGATTTTATTTATTTATTTGACACACAGAGAGAGATAACAAGTGGGCAGAGAGGCAGGCGTGGGGTGGGGGTGGGGAGCGGGCTCCCTGCTCAGCAGAGAGCCCGATGCAGGGCTCCATCCCAGGACCCTGAGACCATGACTGGAGCTGAAGGCAGAGGTTTAACCCTCTGAGCCACCCAGGCGCCCCTCTTTTCTTTTTTTTTAATATCCTCTCATTTTCAAATGAAAATATACATTACCTGCATTGTGATTTCCTGATGTTTTAAAGCTGAAGACGAAGCCCTCTAATATTATAGTAATTATTAATGGGTTATTATCTGCAAATAGTGTTTTTAAGGAATATTTATCCTTGGGTAGTCATTAAAGTGCTGCTGAGTGTTCATGAGGTATTCTAAGCAGATAATGTAATTGATCTGCAAATGGATGGTATTAAGAAAGTCTGGTCAGAGGCCTAACAGATAGCTTGATCTGACTTGAGTGAGTATGCATGTTCAGGTTGCCAAAGATAAAATTACAGTGTTGATATTCTAAACTCAGTAATATGCTTTTACCTTCAATGGGCTGAAGGACATTTTGAAATCAGGGATTCTTCATTTCACTGCTTCACTCTGAAGTTTAGAACAACCTCAAAACTAATTGGTATAATACTGAAACAAAACGATAGGAGACATTTCTCAGCACAGAGACACCAGGCTCTGATTTACTTCCCACCACCATGCATTTTTTTTTTCCTTCCTCCCCTTATGCTGTTTTGATGATCTAGAGCCTGAAAAGAAGCCCCAAGGCATCCTGTTTTCCTCTGATTGTACATTATGGCTTCCTGCTATCAGCTTCTTACTTCATAAAAGCCATCCTGAGCTAGAAAAATAGGAAATGTACCTTTTACTCTGCCAGGTCCAGAGGATTTTTGATATTGTTAAATCAATCAATCAGGCGTATGAATTTGTTAATTACTTGCACCATGTGGACATTGTAGCCTCCTCTCAACAAGCTGTGATTGAATTGGAGTAATGATACATTTGACTGTGAATTGACTGGGTAACTATACAAGAGAGTACAGTTTTAGGTGTTGAACTGTGTTTTACTGACTTTCAGTTCCCATCAGGATTTTAGGGAAGTAGAAAAGAAAAAAAAAGTGGGAGTTTGGGGGTTGGTGGAAGATAAGAACTTGCAGGAACAGATAGTTAATAGAATATCATGCTTCAGGTTAATTACTACACTTTATTCATTTTATCCTTAACTTCCCCACCATTAAGCCTTTCATAGAAACTCCAGCTCCACGAATTTTCACGGTGAGGGGAAAGCAAGTGAGAAATCAGAAGAAACGTGTCAGTATTGACAGGACCACTTTGTTCATCTACCCTCCTTTTTCCTTCTATCACCTCAGCATATGAATTCTTCAAGAGAAATGCCTGGACCCAGACATCAGGAATTCCTGCAAGAATTCCAGGAGAACATTTGCCTCTTTTGGACCCTTCCACTCTGAAGAAACAGATGCAATTTCTATATTATCCTTTTGGCACTTGGGGTGCCCCCACTTAGGTGGGGAATACATTGATGAAGGGGAAAAATGCAGGGTCTAAGGTTGCTTATTTATTTCCAGAGATAATTGTGTTATAGGTTTGCAAGCTGATTTATATGACTTTTTTATGTTATTTCCCACACACTTACATGCGATTTTTTAGAAAACACTCATTTTAACTATATTAAATCAGATCAAATAATTAGTTCAACAGTGTACAGCCCCTGTCAAATTTACTGCTTTTTAAAATGAAGCCTATGCCCACAGATACTGATGTAGAGAAATAGAAAAGGATCTTTGAGCTCTCAATGGATCTGATTTCAAAAGAGTGCATTTATGTTACCAAATTCTTGATCGTTTCTAGGACAAGCACTTTTTGCAAAACTCCTTGCAATTAATCTTGTAAACTTCCCAATTAGTCAGGCTTATTTTGGGAGAAAGTAGTAACTGTTCTTCTCATTAGTGTGTCCAACTATAAGACAGGAGGATTTGAGAATAACCAGGAAGCCAGGTAAATTAAGGTCAGTGCTTGGAACTTTTAAATAAATGTTCTATCTCTTCCTGAGATGTTCTTAAAGGAGCATTTATTAATTTAATCAAGTCACAGGTATAAATGCTATCCTGAGGGTGAGAGAGAAGGGAGAATCAAGTCTGTGACAGGATTTCTAAACTTGGCTCAACATTCATTATCTCAAAAGTGACTGTATCATAATGACAGCTCAAGAAGGGGGAGCACAAATGATGAGTTGGGAGGGGGTTTAAACATGGGCACAGAATGCTCATTAGTTACATTAATCTTGCCATAATGGAAGTCTTGGCTTAGGAAGGTGGCACTTACATGAATGAGACTAATGTTCTAAATGCAGGATGCTGGCAGAGCAGAAAGAAGTTACCAGAAGGTCATGGGTTATAATCTCAATATTTAGTTTATGGATTCTGAGAGATGAGTGATGAAAAGTAACCATTGCCTAAACATTATTTGGTAATGAGAATTGATTTCAAATGCCATAACATACATGCATGCACACACACACACACACACACACACCACACACACACACACACACACACACACACCCCTGAACAGATGAACTCTATGATAAAAGTAAATTAAGTTTGATTTGGAGTGAGTGCTAAACTTACCTGCTTGATCCCTTTGGAGATGTTACAAGTTTAGTCAAATATGTTCTCTTTGTTATCTATGCATAATATTTTTAAACTATGAAAACTCTAGAAAGAAGCCCAAGTTGTATAATTAAAAGTGTATGTGCTAACAGTCTCCTATCAGTTAACTATATTTAGACCCCAAAGCATTTTAAAATAATTAACAGTAAAACTGCAAGAATGTCTAAATTTACCATCTCTTTCATGTATAAAGTAAATTAGAGTTATTGTGAGACTCCTTCCCTTGCCTTCTTTCTCCCTTCCTTCCTTCCTTTCATTCTTCTTTCCTTTCCTTTCCTTTCCTTTCCTTTCCTTTCCTTTCCTTTCCTTTCCTTTCCTTTCCTTTCCTTTCCTTTCCTTTCCTTTCCTTTCCTTTCCTTTCCCTTCCCTTCCCTTCCCTTCCTTTCCTTTCCTTTCCCTTCCTTTCCTTTCCTTTCCCTTCCTTTCCTTCTTTTTCTTTTTTTCTTAAATTCAGGAGGATCTGTGATAGTGATCTCTTGCCTTTGTATCCAGCAACAGGAAATAAGTAGATCACTATAATGAGTTATGAGATACTGCTTGAACGAACTTTGGTAATTTAAATTATACTGAAACTTGCTAATATGCCAGACTGTCAGTGTCTGATTCTGGGCATTCTAAAGCATAAACTTTATTTCTCTTCAGACATAAATCTATTTCTTTAACTCCTGCAAAGTTTATTTCAAATAAGAGTTAATGTATTCATCTGTAGGTTGTGGGTAGGTAGGAGCTGAAAAGAGAGAGGATAGGGTAAGGAACTTTAATCTTTTGAAATTAACAAGAACTCTGGTCTCCTAGGTTGTTCACATGATGCTATAAGGGTCCTCCATTTTACATTGGGAAGAATTAGGGACTAGACAAAAACAGACCTTTTGCTAAAGACATTTGCTCTTATTTTAATCTGTATAGCTAAAGGCATTGGAAAGCCAAATCCAAGGAAAGATAAGTACAAAAATAATCATGACAAGGAAATAATTTATTTTCCTTTACAAAGTAGTTTTGCTACAGCTTTAAGTGTCCCTAAGCAATCAGGTTGTAGGTAGAGTTACCATTTTCACCACATTGCTATGGGATAAGTGATAGCAAAGATTCTAATAAAGGAATTATAAAACAAGTCACTCCCTAAGCATTTGGGTTCAATCAATGTCTTTGAAACTACACCACTGATGAAAATGATTCAGCAATGTGTTCTAGGCACTTGGAATGTGACGTTGAATAAAACAGAGAAAGATGCCTCTTTCCTGAAGCTCACATTGTACTGGGGAAAAGCAAACAATTTTAAAGTGTATTTATCAACTGACAAATAGCACTTACCATGTATCAGGTACTGTTCTAAATGTTGTATAGGTCTTAATGGATTTGATCCTTACTAGAACCCTGAAGTTGATGTGTGAAGTGGTGGGTTACTTGAAGGTAGACTGTAATAAGCTAAAGAAGTCTACCACAAAACTGAAAGCAACCTCCATGAAGCTAGTAATTCTCTGATACCAAAACTTGACAGAAACATTAAGGCAAAGGAAACCACAGGCCATTATCCCTCATGAACATAAATGAAAAATTCTTATAAATCTTCAGCAAAGGCAATCCAATATAAAATTGGATATGTTATTAAAAATACATATACAAATGATAATAGATTACGTACAACAGATCTTGGGGTTTATCCTAGGAATGTAAGGTTGGTTTCCCCTTACTCTTCTCCTCTCCAAACTTGGTGCTATTTGCTGATTGATGCTTATTCTACAATACTGTCTTGTGTGGGACGTTTCCCTTCCCCATTCTTTTCCAGCTTCCTACACTTCTCTACTTATTATGGCAATCACTTCGTTCTTTCCGACTAAGTTCAGCCATTAGATTATGAGTTGTTGGAAGCTGGGGCTATGTCTTACATACCTCTGAATTCTCAAAAATCTGTCGTACTTCTGTTGCTTAATACATATCCTTTGAATTGAACAGAAGTAGAGGGGAGCCCAGACAGGCCCTAACTCCAAAATTGCCCCTATTTTCCTATTGATAGATTTCCTTCATTAAGGCTTCTGTCTCTGAGGGAAATGCTCTTTCCTTAATTAATATGCAAATATTTCTAACTATTTAACACATTTCAGGTTTTGTCAGCTATTTACACCCTAGTGTTAATTGGTTTATCCAAGCCTTTCTGTTGCTGTAGTCTGTTGCCAGCAGGACTTAATAAGGGAAATATACATAAGGAGTGAGTGTGTGTGTGTTTGTGTGTGTGTGTATATGTGTGTGTGTGTGTGTGTGCGTGTGAGAGAGAGAGAGAGAGAGGGAGTTTGAAAGGAAAGAATAGAGAGAAGGTGAAAAGGATAGTAAAGGAAAAGGAAAAAGTGTCTAAAATAATTAAGTGCCTAGAGAGAAGACCCTTGATAAAAGTTAGCACTCCAGAGGTTTGCCCAGACCAGAGCTAACAAGTGAAATTCCAAGCAGAATCATGATTTCACACCTGGGGAAGCAAGTAATTCAGAGTCATTGAACAATATTCTTTAAGTATTTGTTCAACATCTATTAAGATGGAATATTAAGTCAATGGAATACTATTCAGTCTTTAAAAAGGAGATCCTGCCATTTGACACAATGCAGAACCTGGAGGACACTATGCTCAGTGAAATAAGCCAGATACAGAGAGAAAAAAACTAAACAATCTCATTTATATGCAGAATCTAAAAATGTCACATACATAGAATCAGAGAGTAAAATGGTGATGGTGATAACCAGGGGCAGGGAGGTGGGAGAAATGGAGGGATGTTGGTCAAAGGGTACCAAATTGCAGTTATGTAGGATGAATAAGTCTACAGATCTAATAGACAGCATAAGGACTATGGTTAATAATATTGTATTGAATATTGGAAAATTTGTTAAGAGATCTCGGGCACTCTCACCATACACACACACACACACACACACACAGGTAATTATGTAAGGAGATGGATATATTTATTAGCTTGATGATAGTAATCACTTTACTGATATATGTGTATCAAATCATCATGTTGTATATGTTAAATATGTATAATTTTTACTAAAAAAATTGACTTACAAGATTACCTATTAATTAAAATTGAAAACAAAGCTATTTTTACCTCTTATTTACCACCAATAGTAGAAATAAAATTAATGTACTGCCCCCTCAAAATCCACAAAATATTTCTCACTTTGCTACTCACATTTGGATGTTTTGGATAGTTGGTCTTGGAGTATATGTGTGTATGTATATGCAGCTTTCTTTATCAAACAAATTCTTTTAAGGCATTTTGAAAGGTTTATACTGTGGGTGGTTTTTCAAATCCCTCTTTCCTGGTAAGCAGATTTATGCCATGTAGTACTATTTGCTCTAGAATTTGGTTGGTTGTAATTCTACATAAGATTCACAGAATGACACAGTCACATTAAATCTACCCTATAGAATCCTGGTTTAATTATGGGGCTCTGGTTCTAGACTCCTGCAATCAAAATCCCGCTCCAATTTTTTTCCTATTCATGTGTCACTGAGCAATTTAATAAACTTTGAACCTCAGTTATTTTTCTATTTTTAAAGTAAACTTTAAATTTTAGAAGAGTTTTAGATTTGCAGAATTATTGCGAAGATAATACAGAGAGTTCTCACATACCGTACACTGTGTGTCCTGTATTATTAACATTACATTAGGGGTACCAGGTAGCTCAATCAGTTAAGTGTCTGCCTTCAGCTCAGGCCATGATCGCAGGGTCCTGGGATCGAGCCCCACATCGGGCACTTTGCTCAGCAGGGAGCCTGATTCTCCCTCTCCCTCTTGCCCTGCTTGTGCTTTCTCTCTCTTTCTCTCTCAAAAAAAAATTAAATAACATTAGTACTGTACAATTGTCATAGTGAAAAATGAACCAGTTTGGATGCATTGTTATTAACTGAAATCCATACTTTATTTGGATTTCCTTAGTTTTTACCTGATGTCATTTTTCTGTTTCAGAATCCAATCACGATACCATACTGTATTTAGTACCCCTGTTTCCTCAGGCTCCTCTAGACTGACAGTTTCACAGACTTCCCTTGTTTTGATGACCTTGGCAGTTTTGAGGCAAACAAGTCAGGTGTTTTGTAGAACATGCCTTAATCTGAAATTTTCTGAAGTTTTTTTCATGACCAGAATGGGGTAACATGTTTTTGAGAGGAAGAGCACAGAATTAAAGTGTCATTTTCCTCACATTATCTTATCAAGGGTACCTACTCTCAGTATGATGATAAATTAAACTTTATCAAAATAAAATATCAGTGAAAAAGCCTTGTTAAGAGGATCAAAAAAATAAACTACAGACTTGGAGAAAATATTTGTGAAGGACTGATATCTAGAATACATAGAGAACTTTCAATGATCAATCGCAGACAAAAAATTACAATCCAGTTGGAAAATGGGACAAAGGCAAAAAGAAACGTCCCACCAAAGAAAATATAATTAACAAATAAGTACATGCCTGCTCAGTGGGAAGCCTGCTTCTCTCTCTCCCACTCACCCTGCTTGTGTTCCTTCTCTCACTGTGTGTCTCTGTCAAATAAATTAATAAAATCTTAAAAAAAAAAAGATGTCCAGCATCACCAGCCATTAAGAAAATGCAAACTGACACTATAATGAATTGTTGCTACACAGCTATAATCCCAACAGCAACAGCAAAAAATAGTCACAATTCTAAATACTTTGTGAGGTTGCCGAAAAACTACATTCCTCATATGTTGCTAATGGGTATGTGCAATGATCCAACCACTCTGGAAATTAGTTTGGCAGTTTATTGCAATAATAATCATACATTTACCATAAAACCCAGCAATCACACTCTTGGGCCTTCAACTCATAAAAATGAAAACTTTCATTTGCACAATAACCTGTCATGATTGTTCATAGTAGCTTATTTGTAAAAGACAAAAATAAGAAGCAATCCAAATGTACTACAATAGGTGAATAGTTAAACAAAATGTAATCCATCAATGCCATGGGATAGTACTCAGCAACAAAAGGGAACATCCTAGTTATACATGCAAGTACTTGGATGGATCTCCAGGATCTTTTTCTGAGTCAAAAATATCTCAAAATATTGCATACAGCATGATTATATTTATTTGACTTTCTTGATATGTCAGAGATAGAGAACAGGTTGGTGGTTGCCAGGTTTAGATTTTGAGGGCAGAAGAACTGTAAAGGATCACAAGAAAGATCTTGGTGTGACAGAATAGTTCTGTATAGTGATTGCTATGGTGGTTATATGAATCTGCACCTGTGATAAAATACACTTTATTCCCATTTTGATAATGTACTATAGTTAGGTTAGATATAATCAGTGGGGAAACTGGAGAGTACATAGGTCTTCTCTGTTCTATCTTATCAATTTCCTGTTAATCTACAATTTTTTTAAAAATTTAAATTTAAATTAAAAAATTGACCTATAGCAAATCAGATAATTACTTTTTATTTTTTTCTAGCTATCTTCCTTCCAGTGTTTTGGGATCAATGGCTTTGAGTCCCTTACCTGAGTTATGGATGCCCATCTCATCTTTACCTGTGTTTCACATGAAAACTACAGAGCAAACACTGAATCCCAAGAAACATGATGCAAATAATGTATCACATACTTTAGTCTTGGAAGTAAATACATTTATTTAGGATGGCCACTCTAGACCCTTTCTCAACACGTATACAACCTCCACTTGCAGGAGATTCTGCTGCTTTTTCAGATGATCATTATTGTAACACATACATTAAGATGTTAAAATAAAACTTTTCTGTCTCGGTTTCAGTTAAGATGTCAGAAACCCCAAAACAACAACAACAAAAAATAGGTGGTGAATATTCTCACATTTCAGAGAGTTGGTAGACATCTCATGCAGTATTTATAAAAGACAAGGTGGAGAATTCTATGATACCACACAAGCCCTCACCTCTAAAAGAATTAGTGCTGAGAAGTCAGACAGAGACAACTTTATTTGGGGAAAAATGTGTTAGGATTCCAGGGCATTTTACCTTTTCACCATGAGAGAAGAGAAAGCATCAAGTAAGAAAGAACATAAACTATGTGACCTGAACTCTAAACCATGCGCTGAAAAATCTAAATTTAAAGATGAGCTTGCTAGAAGCTCTGAATAAAGGCAAGTACTTGAAAATTAGAGAAGATCTAGATTCAAGATTTTCACAGTACTGGGGATGCATTAGTATTTCCCAAAGACCAAATCTGACTCTCACCCAAGAATATGGAGGCACTTTAAACCTTGACTGACAGTAGTGAGGGTGGGGCGTAACCCCAGGATACAGGCTGAAGTACTGAATCCCTGGGTACTAAAGAAAAACTGTAATTAGTCAACTAGATGAAGATGCTTGGCTCATACCTTGGGAAGCACAGTCAAGTGGTCCTGGAGGAAGGTTTTTCATGAAGCAAGAACAGCATCTGTTCCCTCCTGAACCCATGAAGCCCAGAAAGCACCAGTGTAAATTACACTGGTACTCAAAAGACATTATTTGTCCCTTATACTTTTCCTTCTGCTTCATCCCTGGAAGAGCCAGAGTCAGTTTCTCAAGTGGAGAATAGAGAAACTAGAAGAAATAAAGAAATTGATGATTACATATTTCCTAAAACTAAAGCAGATATTTTAATTCCTAAATACTTCATTGTGTGTTTCCTAAAAACAAGAGCGTTCTTTTACATGACACTACCAAATCAAAAGCAGGATATTATATTGAAACAATATTATTATCTAATTTAAAGACTTAATAAAATTTGTTTCATTTATGTCTTTTATAGCAAAGGTTTTATAGTGAAATAGTATATGTACATACAAAGTAGTATATATGTATTACTGGTCCAGTACTAATCTGGGATCGCAAATAACATTTACAAGTCATTTATATTTAGACATCTTTAATCTGGAAAACTTTGACAAATCTTTCATGAGCTTACATGACCTTGACATGTTTGGTGAGTTCAGGCCAGTTTGCTTGTAGAATATTTCTTAATTGTCCTTGAGTATTTGTACCAAGGTTTCTTTATGAATAGATTCAGGGTCTACTCTTTTTGCAGGAGTGTTACTAAAGTGATATTCTGTCTTTCTCACTGCATGTTGTCAGGAAGCAGATGATACTGAGTTGACTCATTACTAGTTAATTACGATCACTGGTTTAGATTATGTTTACCAGATTTGTTCACTATAACGTTGCCATAACTCTTTGCAATTAATACGTATTTTGTGGATTCTTTGTGACTCAGTAAATATCTTGTTTCTCATCATAAATTCATCCACTATAGTTCACCCACATAATTCCCACCTAAACAAATTCATTATAGTAATATCTGTGCAATGGTGATTTTGTGATTCTGTCATTTCTTCTATGTTTATTGAAATTCTGTTGTAAGAGACTTTTTTCTTCCCATTTATTTATTTTATTCATTTATATTGGCATGGACCCTTATCTAAATTTGAGATAAATAGAAATATTTATCACCTGCATTTTTAAAGAATCTTAAAATGTTATTTTTTTCTTTAAGAATGTTAAAGACATCCACAGGAGCCCTTACTGGTGAGGGACAGATGCCTGGGCTTCTTGTTGTCATACTGTCAATTGGCTTCTATCCTGGCTCTAGCCTTCCCCAGCTCCATCCACCTCCAGTTCCATTTTGCCTAACATGATTTCTGTGCAAAAATGGGGAAATCACTTGGAGAAGAAGCTGGAGGTTGAGCTATGAATAAAGATTTAGGGGTGAAAGATTCTGCACATGGCTGAGAGCAGGTGAAGGGAAGAAGAGATGTATTGAATGAACATTCCTTTCTAGTACCAGCTGGAAGCAAATTTTACTCCTGACATCAAGAAAGTAATTGTGGAACCCAAACTCTCAGGTATGCCAGGCTGAACACTGTAGCGATATTGCTTCAGCCAGGTGGCAGAAGACCCTTTATTCTCTAGTTCTCTAGGTTTCCATTCTGATTCCTTGTTTTCCTATATGGATAGTTTTCCTGTATACACTGATTTTTATTCTACCTTATGTCTCAGATCAGTTGGTACACACTAAAATGTAACAGTATTCTAACAAGGAGATCTTATTGAATCCAGGTTAAGCAAGATCAGAGGTTCTTTGTTTTATGAACATATATTTAATCCCTAAATCTAAGTGAACAGATGTGCTTAACATGACCTCATTTTCAAGATAGCTTCACATTTTGTATTTTGTATTTTTTTGTATTTTTATGGAAAAGTGTTGAAGCCGTGGATGGGAGCCAAACCAAGGTTATACGAGCATGAGGAGGAAGGTAACTGGCACAGGCAAGATGAGAAGGAAAGCAACCACAGAATCATCTGACTGCAATGTGAAGTCAAAAGTTTTGGAGAGGAGTAATTGACACATACAATGGTGGAGGTTATGAACCTACACTCTGGAGGCAGACCACCCAGATTTGGATCCAAGCTTACCATCTTAATGCTTTGATTTTTCTTATAAGAAATGGGGTCAGCATTCTTCGCTGCCTATTTTTAAAGTTGTTAGGACAATTACAAGGACAATCATGAGTAAGTGCTAATTATCTTATCAAAAAATCCTAATTAATAAACCATGACCAGTGAGAGGGAGAGTCTGTGGCAACTTGTCACAAGAATTTTTTCTTCACTCTGATCTATTCAACATTTTTATTAACAACTTGTGCAAGGATTTTACTTATCACATATGTGAGTACCTTGGATCTAGGTAATATAGAAACTAGAGGAGATGAAGGTATCAGTAGTAACAACATAATTTGGCACCTGGAGAGGTAAGGCGATCTAACAAATTGAAATTTAGTATTTATAAAGATGATAAGGTCTTAGTTTAGTTGGAAAACTAATTGTTTAAGCACAACCTTGGTGGGAGTGGGAGCAGAGGACATAATTTAGTCACGTAGGTGAAAATCAAATGTCAGGCTTTAAGTCAACTGGAACCTTTCCAAAAAGCAGCATGGTAAAATAAGTATTAGAAAAATCATTATTTTAGGCTGCACAATGGATTTCCCCTTTCTCATTAAAACACCCTTGTTCTTCATTCGGGTTTTAATACCATAGATAAGCTATTTCCAGCTTAAAGGAGAATGTTGAGATGAAGAAAGGAATAAGTAATGTGGCCGGAGTCAAGGTGGAGAGAAGGGAAATGCTAAGCCAAGAGAAGACAGAGGGAACTAAAAAAAGAAATAATATTAAAAAATAATAATATGAATAATTATCTTCAAGTATTTAAATGGCCTATCAATTAGAGAAGAATTAGTTGCACACCTAATAGTTTGAACACGAACCACCAGAAGGAATTGACTAGAAGACAGAGTTGAACCACTCTGTGGAAGAATTTTACTGCTTTTTAATGTAAAGTTTTAAAATAATAAAATGCATAGACATTTATAGCAGATATCTTGAAAAATCAAGAGAGGTTGAAAGAAAAAGAAATTGCATGTAATTCCAGGGATGTGGAAATATTATCCCCTGCAAACAGCTGAATAAAAGTTATTTATTATACTTTATCTCACTATTATGTGAGATTACCTCTGATACTCAGTTTTCTTACTGAATTTGCAAACCACTGAGAAAATATATTAAAGCAATCAGAAAACTAAACAAAAATGACAGGGGAATTTGACAACGCCTGCAGTAAGTGTGACCAGCCTTACCAGCCCATCTTGTGATGTGGTCTGCCTCATTGGGGTGAGAATTATTTGTTCCCATGCATCATGAAATATGTAATTATTGCCCCTCAATCTCACCAAAGGAAACTATAATTTTGAATTCTCTGAAGTCTAGCCAATAACCCTGTACAAAATATATCCTGTACAAAATATAATTTAGAACAGAACACTGATAAACTCAGTTGTTGAGGGTTTATTTCTTTTCTATTTTTTTTCTTAGTTTAAAATAAAGATTATGATTATGTAAGTGAGGCACCTCCAGGCTAAGAATTAACCAAAACTATGCCTCTTAAAGATCTCATTGCTTCACTTCACTGTATGCACTCCTAATCCTGCTAATTTGCTAATTGGGTATGATTTCTGCCAGTAGCCCACCAGAAGTCTTATGCAGGCAAAGTTAACAAGTCATTTCGTAGATGCTGAGCTGCAGTTTTGGTTGCCTTTTCCATACTCAATAGAGACTTTTTTTTTTCTTTTTTACAGTACTTGGAATCATTGGGGAAGAGGTTTCCTGTTTTTTGTCATTTTACACCCATTATCTTGTTCCATTGCTATCTTGACATGTTCCCTTCTCACAGCTTTGATTTGGGAGACTGAGATAATAAATGAGTTTTGGCTGTTTGGAAGAGACTAGAAATTCTCAAGAATGACTGTCCTCTATAAAGTTTCACTCTGCCCCTATTCAGCTTGGCAGGCTGGCCAGGGCCGGCGTCCTCTAAGAAGCATCATTATTTCTTCCTCAAGCACAGTTTACATTTGCTTTTCAGGCAAAAGGCGACCCTTATGCCAAACATTGCTACCTAGCAATTGGAGCCATTGCTCATACTAATTCCCTGAGAACTCAGACAGGCAGATAGCGAAGCCATGCATACCCTTATTCATCACCTCCTCGGGAATAATTCTTGGAGACTGGAGAGGGATCTCCCTCCATTCAGTACTCCAGTCTATGTCTCCTTAGCTGAATCCCTGTCTCTGGTCAGCTGTTCTAAAATAGAATCTCTTCCATTATTCTCCATCCCATTATCCTGTTTTCATTTTCTTCTTAGCACTTTCACTATCTGATCTATTATATGGTATTTTGTTATTCAGCTATTGCTTGTCTCCATCCCCTTGGAATGTAAGCATCCTAAGAGAAGGGTCTCTGTTTTTGTTTAGCACTGCTACCCCAGTGCCTAAAACAGTGCTCAGAACTTCATAGATTTTCAATAAAACTTGTTGAATAAATGATAGATGACTTTACCGGACTGATGGTTTATAGAAACAGCTGAAGATGGTAATGGTTTTCTTTATCATATACATTTATTTTCTTTCCCCTACCATAGGAACACACTTAACACATACACATGGAAATCAAAGGCGACTTGATGACTATCCTCTCCTACATTAAAAAATATGTACTCTTTGTTTTGTTGACTATTTCCTTTGCTGTGCAGAAGCTTTTGATCATGATGAAGCCCCAAAAGTTCGTTTTCGCTTTTGTTTCCCTTGTCTTTGGAGACATATCTTGAAAGAAGTTGCTGTGGCTGATGTCGAAGAGGTTACTGCCTATGTTCTCCTCTAGGATTCTGATGGATTCTTGCTTCACGTTGAGGTCTTCTATCCATTTCGAGTTTATTTTTGTGTATGGTGTAAGAGAATGGTCGAGTTTCATTCTTCTACACATAACTGTCCAATTTTTCCAGCACCATTTATTGAAGAGACTTTTTTCCACTGGATATTTTTTCCTTCTTCGTTGAAGATTATTTTGTCATAAAGTTTAGGGTCCATATCTGACACTGTACTCTGTTCAATTGGTCTATGTGTCTGTATTTGTGCCAGTACCATGCTGTCTTTGTGATCCAAGCTTTGTAGTAAAGCTTGAAATCAGGCAACATGATGCCCCCAGTTTTGTTTTTCTTTTTCAATATTTCCTTAGCAATTCGGGGGTCTCTTCTGGTTCCATACAAATTTTAGATTGATTGCTCCAGTTCTTTGAAAAATTCCAGTGGAATTTTGATTGGAATGGCATTGAAAGTATAGATTGCTCTAGGTAGTATAGACTTTTAACAATGTTTATTCTTCCAAACCATGAGCATGGAATGGTCTTCCATCTTTTTGTGTCTTCTTCAGTTTCTTTCATGAGTGTTCTGTATTTCCTTGAGTACAGATCCTTTACCTCTTTGGTTAGGTTTATTCCCAGGTATCTTATGGTTCTTGGTGCTATCAAAGATGCAACCCACAGAATGGGAGACGATATTTGCAAATGACACTACAGACAAAGGGCTGATATCCAAGGTCTATAAAGATCTCCTCAAACTCAACACACACAAAACAGATAATCATGTCAAAAAATGGGCAGAAGACATGAACAGACATTTCTCCAAAGAAGACATACAAATGGCTAACAGACACATGAAAAAATGTTCATTACTAGCCATCAGGGAGATTCAAATCAAAACCACATTGAGATACCACTTTACACCAGTTAGAATGGCCAAAATGAACAAGACAGTAAACAACATGTGTTGGAGAGGATGTGGAGAAAGGGGAACCCTCTTACACTGTTGGTGGAAATGCAAGTTGGTGTAGCCACTTTGGAAAACAGTGTGGAGATTCCTCAAGAAATTAAAAATAGAGCTACCCTATGACCCTGCAATTGCACTACTGGGTATTTACCCCAAAGATACAGATGTATTGAAAAGAAGGGCCATCTGGACCCCAATGTTCAAAGCAGCAATGGCCACAGTCGCCAAACTGTGGAAAGAACCAAGATGCCCTTCAATCGATGAATGGATAAAGAAGATATGGTCCATGTATACTATGGAGTATTATGCCTTCATCAGAAAGGATGAATACCCAACTTTTTTTTATCAACTTGGTTGGGAATGGAAGAGATTATGCTGAGTGAAATAAGTCAAGCAGAGAGATTCAATTATCATTTTTTTGCTTATTTGTGGAGCATAAGGAATAACATGGAGGACATGGGAGATGGAGAGGAGAAGTGAGTTGAGGGAAATTGGAGGGGGAGATGAACCATGAGAGACTGGGGACTCTGAGAAACAAACTGAGGGTTTTGGAGAGGAGGGGGTGGGAGGTTGGGTAAGCCTGGTGGTAGGTATTAAGGAGGGCACATATTGCAGGGAGCACTGGGTGTGATGCATAAACAATGAATTCTGGAACACTGAAAAGAAATTTTAAAAAATAAATAAAACTTTTAAAAAAATATGTACTCAGTAAGTATTTGTTGATTGAGCAGATGCATTAATGAAAGAATGATTTTGACAACTAAATGTTGTTTAAAAATGTTTTTCTAATTGGACCACTGAAAGAATTACCCAGGAAGGAATGAAGAGAAGAACTGAACAAACAGGACAGCACTTTTATACTTTCTTTCTTGCCTACTGTGAGGGGCTGTCTGGCGCCAGACTCTGTTTATTGGGAGATTTTTGATTATTGCTTCAATTTCCTTGCTGGTTATGGGTCTGTTCAGGTTTTCCATTTCTTCCTGTTTCCGTCTTGATAGTTTATAAGTTTCCAGGAATACATCCATTTCTTCCAGATTGCCTAGTTTGTTGGCATGTAGTTGCTCATAGTATGTTCTTAATATTATTTGTATTTCCTTGGTGTTGGTCATGATCTCTCCTTTTCCACTCATGATGAGTCTGGCTAGGGGTTTATTGATCTTATCAATTATTTCACAGAACCAGCTTCTAGTTTCATCTGTTGATCTATTCTATCATTCTTTGGGTTTATATTTCATTGATATCTACTCTACCTTTCTTTCTTTTCTTCCCCTTCCTGGTTTAGGCTTTCTTTGGTGTTTTTTTCTCCAGTCCCTCTAGGTGTAAGTTTAGCTTGTGTACTTGAGAACTTTCTAATTTTTTTAAAAGATTTTATTTATTTTATTTGATAGACAGAGATCACAAGTAGGCAGAGAGGCAAGCAGAGAGAGAGGAAGGGAAGCAGGCTCCCCGCTGAGCAGAGAGCCTGATGCGGGGCTCGATCCCAGGACCCTGGGATCATGACCTGACCCGAAGGCAGAGGCTTAACCCACTGAGCCACCCAGGTGCCCCAAGAATTTTCTAATTTTTTGAGATTGCTTTGTACTTCTTAAGATCACCTTTGCTATATCCTAAAGGTTGTGAACAGTAGTGTTTTCATTTTCATTTGTTTCCATGAATTTTTAAAAATTATTCTTTAATTTTCTGGTTAACCCACCCATTGTTTAGTAGGATGCTCATTAGCTTCCATGCAGTCCAGGGCTGGATGACTTCCTAGAGGAATTCTACCAAACATTTAAAGAAGAACTAATATTTATTCTACTGAAGTTGTTTTAAAAAATAGAAAGGGAAGGAAAACTTCCAAACTCTTTCCATGAAACCAGCATTACCTTGATCCCAAAACAAGACAAATATCCCACCAAAATGGAGAATTACAGACCAATATCCCTGATGAACATGGATGCCAAAATTCTCACCAAAATATTGGCCAATGGGATCCAACAGTATATTAAAAGGATTATTCACCATGACCAAGTAGGATTTATTCCTGGGCTGCAAGTGTGGCTCAACATTCACAAATCAGTCAATGTGATAAACTACATTAATAAAAGAAAAGACAAGAACCATGCGATCCTCTTAATAGATACAGAAAGAGCATTTTACAAAGTATAGCATCCTTTCTTGATTTAAACTCTCCACAGTGTAGGGATAGAGGGAACATACCTCATTATCATAAAAGCCATATACAAAAGCCCACAGCGAATATCACTCTCAATGGGGAAAAACTGAAAGCTTTTCCCCTAATGTCAAGAACACAACAGAGATACCCACTCTCACCACTGTTGTACAACATAGTACTAGAAATCCCAGCCTCCGCAATCAGACAACAAAAAGAAATAAAAGGGGGAGGGGCGCCTGGGTGGCTCAGTAGGTTAAAGACTCTGCTTTTGGCTCAGGTCATGATCTCAGGGTCCCGGGATCGAGCCCCGCATCAGGCTCTCTGCTCAACAGGGAGCCTGCTTCCTCCCTCTCTCTCTCTGCCTGCCTCTCTGTCTACTTGTGATCTCTGTCTGTCAAATAAATAAATAAAATCTTAAAAAAAAAAAGGTATTCAAATTGGTAGAAATCAAACTCACTCATCACAGATGACACCATACTGTATGTGGAACCCAAAAAACTCCATCCCCAAATTGCTAGAACTCATACAGGAATTCAGCAATGTGACAGGATATAAAATCAATGCACAGAAATCAATTGCATTTCTATACACTAAAAATGAGACAGAAGAAAGAGAAATTAAGGAATCAATCCCATTTACAATTGCACCAAAATCCATAAGATACCTAGAAATCAACCTAATCAAAGAGGTAAAGGATCTATACTCTAAAAATTACAAAACACTTAAGAAAGAAATTGAGGAAGACACAAAGGAAAGGAAAAACATTCCATGCTCATGGATTGGAAGAATAAATTTTGTTAAAATGTTTATGCTACCCAGAGCATTCAATGCAATCCCTATCAAAATAGCATCCACTTATTTCACAAAGCAGGAACAAGTAATCCTAAAATTTGTATGGAACTGGAAAAAACCCAGAACAGCCAGAGGAATGTTGAATAACAAAACCAATGCTGGTGGCATCACAATGTCGGACTTCAAACTATATTACAGAGCTATAATCATCAAGACAGTATGGTATTAGCACAAAAACAGACACATAGATCAATGGAACAGAATAAAGAACCCAGAAAAGGACCCTCAACTCTGTCAACTAATCTTTGACAAATCAGGAAATAATATCCAATGAAAAAAGGAGAGACTTTTTAATAAATGGTGTTGGGAAAACTGGACAGCCAGATGCAGAAGAATGAAACGACCATTTTCTTAAACTCTATACAAAAATAAACTCAAAATGGATAAAGACCTTAATGTGAGACAGAAATCCATCAAAGTCCCAGAGGAGAATACAGGCAGAAACCTCTGTGACCTCAGCCACAGCAACTTCTTGCCAGACACATCTCCAAAGGCAAGGGAAACAGAAATAAGAATGAAGTATTGGGAGTTCACCAAAATAAAAACCTTTTTCACAACAAAGTAACAGTAGACAAAACCAAAAGACAACCTACAGAATGGGAGAAGATATTTGCAAATGCCTTATCAGATAAATGGTTAGTATCCAAGCTCTGTTAAAAAAAAAACTTATCAAACTCAATACCAAAAAAAACAAATAATCCACTCAAGAAATGGGCAGAAGACATGAACAGACATTTCTCCAAAGAAGACCTACAACCAACAGACACATTAAAAAATGCTCCACATCACTTGGCATCAGGGCAATATAAATCAAAACCACAATATACCACCTCATACCAGTCAGAATGGCTAAAATTACCAAGGCAGGAAACAACAAATGTTGGCGAGGTTGCAGAGAAAGGGGAACTCTCTTACACTGTTGGTGGGAATGCAAGCTGGTGCAGCCACTCTGGAAAACAGTATGGAGGTTTCTTAAGAAGTTAAAAATAGAACTACCTTATGATCCTACAATTGCACCCCTGGGTATTTATCCTGAAGATACAAATGTAGTGATCCAAAGGGGCACCTGCACCCCAATGTTTACAGCAGCAATGTCTACAATAACCAAACTGTGAAAGGAAAGAGCAGAGATGTCCATGGAGAGAAAAATGGATAAAGAAGATGTGGTGTACACACACACACACACACACACACACACAATGGAATATTAGCCATCAGAAAGGATGAATACTTATCATTTACATTGACATGGATGGAACAGGAGGGGAATTTATGCTAAGTGAAATAAATCAAGCAGAGAAAAACAATTATCATATGTGGAACATAAGGAATAGAGCAGAGGACCACAGGGGAAGGAGGGGAAAACTAAATGGGAAGTCAACAGAGGGAGAAAAGCCATCAGAGACTCTTAACTATAGGAAACAAACTGAGGGTTGCTGGGGGGGGGACGATGGGGTAATTGGGTAATGGGCATGAAGGAGGGCCCATGATTTGATGAACACTGGGTGTTATACAAAACTGATGAATTATTGAACACTACATCTGAAACTAATGATGTACTATATGTTGGCTAATTGAATTTAAATTAAAAAAAATTTAACTTGACCTGCCTTTTAGGTCTGACAGAGTTGGAGAGTTGGTCCCAGAACACTTCCAGCCTTGCTGCATATAATCTGGACCACGAGAAGGTCCTGGGAAAAAAGGATCAACTTGCAAGATCTTGCAAAGACTTGGTGGTATTTTCCCGTTCCTGAGAAAGGCTTCTTGATTTAGGTGCACACATAAATGTTCAAATGTTCTCAGCTTGCTGGCACAGAGCCCAGTGCAGGAAAAAACATTATGCTTCTTTTTGCAAAGTGCCATTAAAAGCCACGGACCATGCCAGATTGAGTTATGAGATGTTTCTCCGCTTTTTTGCTTCCTCTGTGTGTCTTTAGGGTCAGTACAAAGTTTCTCTATGGCCATTTCTCAGTTCCTGAATTACAGCTACAGTTTGGGGAAGGATTTTCTCCCACAACTGATAATTAATAAAACATAAGAAAATCTATGTTCGGAATGTTGATTAAAAAAACATAATTTGTATATAATACTGTATGCAAAGTGCTGTCTTTGTATGTACCTCTTTAAAGGAAAGGCCTTCTGATTTTTGCCAACTTTCAGTGGATATCCTTAGCAATAGTTTTCTCCTTATACCAAAAAAAAAAAAAATCGACTTCCTTTGTTTCTCTTTTCTCATCTTCCTTTGTTTCTCAATTTATCTTTACCTTTTTTTCTTTCCTACATTCATTCTTGCTCATAAAGCAGATCCATCACGCTATTTGTTTACCCCTGGCTAACAGAGTTCTAATGAGTTCTACTCTACCCCAGCATTAGTTGCACTATCCGTTTGTTATTAGTTTTGACAGTTTTATAAACCCCCAACTGATATGGAGCATGTTTTATGCAGAGCTTATACCAGAGGAACACTCATAATGAAATCAATTACTGCATTTATTGAAAGTTTATCATATGCCGGGTACAATTTACATGTATTAGGTCATTCTGTCTTCACAACAATTCTATGAAGCATAATTATGTTGTTTTTTTTTTAAAGATTTCATCCATTCATTTGACAGACAGAGATCACAAGTAGGCAGAGAAGCAGGCAGAGAGAGAGGAGGAAGCAGGCTCCCTGCTGAGCAGAGAGCCCGATGCAGGGCTCGATCCCAGGACCCTGAGATCATGACCTGAGCCGAAGGCAGAGGCTTTAACCCACTGAGCCACCCAGGCGCCCCACATAATTATGTTTATATAGATGAAGTAAATGAATCAGACAGAAGTTAAGTTGCAATTACCTAGGAAATAGTGGACATTCAGAACCATATGAATGTCACTAGATACTCTTCACAAAAGTGTGTGCAGTAGCCCTCAACTGTTTGCTGAATGAACTGTTATCTGTTGAGTGTAGAGCTTTTGGGGGCTTAGTAGAGCCAACATGATTGTATGCCCTCAAATAATTTCAGAAACACACACAGTTCACTTTGTTAGTATTTCTGTTGCAAGCCTGCCCCAGTGGTCCCCCAGAACCCTCACTGTCTTTAGGCACTAGACCCTTTTGTCTATGACTGCACCCAGTCCAGTTCAGTGAGTGTCACTGCATCTAGGAGTAACCAGGTCCTGTTCGGAGTGGCATTGAGGAATGCTTTGGTGCCCTTCTTTCTATCTCCCATGCCCATCTCCTTGTATTTCATTCAAAATACTTAGTAAAATCCTGTTTATAACTATGCTCCCTTCTGGTTCTACAGAGAGATACATAATTTTTTCCCCCGATGTTCTCTCCTCTTGGGCTGTCATTCCATATGCAATTGGTGCCTTTTTCCTGATAGAATGATCTTGCCCAAGTTCTCAGTCTAATCTGGAAAGACAGACAACCAGAAGGCCCTGTTGCACAGGAAAGGTCAGCTCATCGAGACCTGAAAGAGACCCACAGTTCATGGTTCGCAGCCTTAAAGTCAAGTGGAAATACCTAACTCTTAAGGAAAGCTGACAGAAGCTTCTAAAATGCATCACATTCCACCACAGTGAGAGTTGGCTACAAAGGGCTGGGAGCTAAAAGACACCACTGGAACAGTGCCACTCTAATGTTTTGAAAAGTAGCTGCAAAGTACGAATACCAGCTTTTATTTTTTATAACCATCACAGAGTTAGAGTAGGGCTATTAGCAGCTTATTTTGTGGTCCGGTATTTTAATACATGGTTGAACTCTCCAAGGTCACTTCATATCACAGTAGTTCATGTAAGGTAGCCAAAGAGAGAGGGTAGTCAAGACCATCTTGTACATAAAGGCCATCACATTGCAAGCGTCTAATATTTCTTGACTATTGATTGGATGCAGGCACAACTCTATGCACTTTCGTATATTACTACATTTAATGTTCATAATTACTCTCTGAGATGGGAACTAATATATCATCCTCATCTTGCAAATGAGGAAACTAAGTCATTGAAAAATTAAGTAACTCTCCCGAGGCTACAAAACTAGTCAATGGAACCATAATTTGAACCCTGGTGATATAATTACTGCAATTGTCTTTGCTTGCTTAACAAGAATCAGGAGAATATCCCTGAGAATGTATTTGGGTGGAAAGGGCAGAATATAAGACCAGAGAAGCAATAATTCATTGTCTTGAGGGCACTTTCTCAGAACAAAACACTTAAAACTGTGGCAAGGCCTCTGGGAATGGGATGAACTCGCAGCTAAGGTAGTTATTTGAAGTCTAAAGTAACTTGGCTGAACAAAGTAGAATGCCTGAGCTGCCCTGGAAGATGGTAGAGGAAGGAATAAAATAGATTGAGGGAAGTAGACAGCTGAAATAGATATATTATGTAAATTAAGGACACCCCCCCACCTTCTGCCCCAAGGATTGTGTGCCATTAAAGGGTTCAGAGAACACACTGTTTACCAAATGTGTCAGAAATGATCTGGTAAGAGGGTCATCACTGGCATCACGAGAAGTTCAGTAGTAGGTCAAGGCTGATGGTAGAGGAAGCACCTATAGACTTGGGCTTATTAATGTCCGTGAAGAAGATGAGGTTCCAAAGAAATAGAGACCTAGTGGTGGTGCTTAACTGCAAACAATTTCTGTAATGACCAACCAAGTTGAAGGGAGATCCCGTGAGCTTTGCTTAACCCACAGAGTTGTGTAGATGACTAATGGAATGTGGTGTCCTGACAGAAAATTAGACAAGGATTTTATTTATTTATTTATTTATTTAAAGATTTTATTTATTTATTTATTTGACAGACAGAGATCACAAGTAGGCAGAGAGGCAGGCAGAGAGAGAGGAGGACGCAGGCTCCCTGCTGAGCAGAGAGCCCAATGTGGGGCTCGATGCAGGGCTCAATCCCAGGATTCTGGGACCATGACTCAAGCCGAAGGCAGAGGCTTTAACCCACTGAGCCACCCAGGTGCCCCAAGAATTTTGTTTTTAAAAGTTAACATCAACAACCGAAAGAATGGAAGAATGGAAGAACAGGAGACTGAGGGTGGTTAAAAAGTCATAATTTCTTGCTCAGTTCCCAGGCTTAAGCCCATTTTCAAATCCAGAACATATTGATTGACTAAGAGGAAGCAACATGAAACACCACAGCAAAGATATATTGTGAAGATTCCCCCAGTTTTTCCCCAAAGAAATCTATGGCTATTTATTAGTGATTTTACCCTTGGGAAATAAGAATATCCAGACGTTCTGAAGAGTGTTGGTTGTAGGGTCTGACTTGATACCCAGAGCACCAAAACATCATCAGGGCCACCCTGTTAGAGTAAGAGCTTATTGGAGGGATAAATGAATTTCTGGTACATAGCACCCATGGCCAAGTATCCTCTCTCTCTCTCAGGGCCAAGCTATATACATCAAGGGCTATTTCTCAAAATGTTTATGCTTTAGCAATGATGCCACATTTGGCAGAACTGGAGCTTCTCTTTAGGTAAGTCTCCAACAGTCTGAAATCTATGGTAACTATTCTGGATTCATTTAGATTTTGCAGGGACAGAATGGCAAATTAAATCTAGATAGTGTGATGGTTTATTTTATGTCAACTTGACTGGGTTATGGGGTGCCCAAATATTTAGTTAAATATGATTCTGGGTATGTCTGTGAAGATGTTTTCTAGATGAGATTAACACTTGAAACAGTAGGCTGAGTAAAGCAAATAGCTCTCCTCATGTGAGCAGGTCCCATCTAATCACTTGACCTGACTGACTGAGCTGGCATATGGGTCTGTTCCTTCCTCGGGACTCAAACTGGAACACGGGCCCTTATTGGATCTTGATCCTGATGGCTTTCGCAAATTTACGTCAGCTTTCCTTGTTCCCAGGCCTTTGGATTCAGACTAGAACTACACCATTAACTCTCCTAAGTCTTCAGCTCACTGACTGAAGATCTTGGGATTTCTCAGCCTCCATAATCATGCAAAACAATCCCTTGTAATAATTCCCTCTTGACAGATAGATACATAGATATACATATATATTAAAATGCTTTGTTGAAATTCATCCATGAGTTTGCACCGAGGCTATACTTCCCACTGGTTGCTGCCAGTCAGTGACTTGGCAGGAAGAAAAAAGTAAGGCAGGACAATTTCTGGGAGATATGGGGCTACTTTGACTGACAACCTTGGCTCAGGGCTTATTAACTTTGTCAAGATGTTCTCAGAACTACAGAGAGTCTAAGACTTTTCTGATCCAGCTTTTCTCACCACAGGTGTTAGACTTTTATCATGCTCTATCAGCTTTCTCAGCCCTCTTTACATAATAGGTGTTTTCCCCCAGGAAATCTCTGTAACATCTGATTGCTTCTTGGTGTCTTCTTTTCTTCTTCTTATTTTTTAATTAAAATAGATGCATTTTATTTCATATTAATTATACCTTAATAAAGTCGATTTTTAATTTTTTATTATTATGTTCAATTAGCCAGCACATTAGCCATCGTTAGTTTTTGATGTAGTGCTCAGTGATTCATTAATTGCATAGAACACTCAGTATTCATCACAATATGTGCCCTCCTTAATACCCATCACCTGGCTACCCCATCCTCCCATTCCCCTCCCTTTTTTAACTCTCAGTTTGGTTCCCAGAGTCTTGAGTCTTCCGTGGTTCAACTCCCTCTCTGATTTCTTCCCTTTCAGTTTTCCCTCCCTTCCCCTATGGTCCTTCATGCTATTCCTTATGTTCCACATATGAGGTGAAACTATATGATAATTGTCTTTCTTGGTTTGATTTATTTCACTTAACTTAATCTCCTCCCATTCCATCCATGTCAATGCAAATGGTGAGTATTCATCCTTTGCAATGGCTAATATTCCATTGTATATATGAACCACATCTTCTTTAACCATTCATCTGTTGAAGGGCATCTTTGATCCTTCCACAGTTTGTCTAGTGTGGACGTTGCTGCTATGAACATTAGGGTGCATGTGCCCCTTCTTTTCACTACATCTGTATCATTGGGATAAATACCTAGTAGTACAATTGTTGGGTCATAGAGTTGCTCTATTTTTAATGTCTTGAGGAACATCCATACTGTTTTTCAGAATGGCTGTACCACTTTCATTCCCACCAGCAGTGTCAAAGGGTTCCGGGTTCCCCTTTCTCTGCATCCTTGCCAACATTTGTTTTGTCCTGTCTTGTTAATTTTTGCCATTCCGACTGGTGTAAGGTGATATCTCATTGTGGTTTTGATTTATATTTCCATGATGGATAGTGATGTTGTTGTCTTCTTGAAGGCCTGAACTGAAGAAGAGAGGTTTGCTTTTCAATTTTGACTTGGTTTGGATTCTCCCCAAAGCAGCACTTGAAATAAATTCTTGGCCTCAGTTTATTGGAGAGATGATCCCATTATGCTGAAGTGGGAAATCAGAGTGAGAGACAGGGAAGGAGAAAAACCTATATAAAGATTATAAGGATTAATATACTGGGCAACAGGGACTTAATTCTGCCAGAACTTCTTGAGAAGGGTATAAATACCTCCCATAATTTTCTTCCTGAAGGGCAGGAACTGAATCATTTACCCATGAACTGCTATCTCCCATTGTCTGAGGGTTGCTCTGTAGTTCCAGGTTATGCTGCTAGGTTCCTGCACATCAAAGAATACTCTAGAGCAGAGTGTGAGACTCGGGATGCCTGGGAGAGCAGGCATGTTGTTTATCAAACAGATAATTGAGAAAAAAATGAATTTCCAGTGCTTTGCACATACTTGTTTATCAGTAAGTATGGAATGAATTGATGGATAAATGAATGAATGAATCTGTTGATTGTTAAATATTATTTACTTTAGTAGTTCTCAAGTACTCATCTGTGGATGGATAGTATCAAATCACCTTTTCTGTTGAATATTGGTGGTTCAGTAGAACTGGCATAACCCAATATTCTTGTTTTTAAAAAGTTCCCCATGATTTTGAGGCAAAGCCCACACTGATCTCATTGCACTGATTTACGGATCCGATTCCATCAACTAAAGCTCATTTCTCTTTGCTTCTAATGGAAGATACCTTGTGATATGTTCTACCAAACAACCAAATTGTAGCTTTTTAGGTCTTTTATGTAAACCTTTTATCTAATTCGACACCTTTCATTTGTCAGCAATTGAGGATAGTTCTACAGATGGAAGTAAAATCTGTTGTTATTTATTCAGATACAGACTTAATAGTTTTCCATTATAGATTAGTACTAAATGAGAAAATGGGTTGATTTAAGTTTCACATTTTTCCCACCTCCTGGGTAAGAATTATCAGAAGTCAATAGTTACAAGCCCACTGTAAGTATACCTTAAATCTTCAAAAGAGATACTTCAGTCCTCCTGGGCTATCAGATTGCAGATGGGCTCAAGAGAAGACAAAATCATGACAAGAGTGCAGGCTTTCAGGATTGCTCAATTTCACTTGTGGTAAGTTTTAATTCTCTGTCATCTAAATGCATAGACCAAGACATAGAAGAGAAGACTTCTACAATTTCAGGAATTGAAGCCTTAAAGGGTAGGAAAATAGATATAAGAAAAAGGTTTAGCAACTTTGAGATATAGAAGCATGAATTCCATTTGTCTTAGAATTTCCTGGGCACATATTTTATTTTAACACACATGGTGAAGCAGCTGCTTGGATGTCATCTTTTGGCCATTCAGAGACACCCTCTTCTGGCATTCTTCCTCAGGGGCTCCATCCAAACAATTCCATGTGTAAATTAATATGTAAAATTAGGCTTTCTTTCTTTTTTTTTTTAAATCTCTTTCAGGCCACACCATTTTAGAACAAGATGACATTAATAATGGAGCAGGGAAAAAGATGTGACCCGTAAACATCTTAGCAATGCTTCTGACTTAAGTGTATTTTCACATTATAAAATACTGTAGACACAGAAAATTCAAAAAATTCTACAAAGAAGTGAGTAGAAGATAAAAGCCTCTGTATTTCTACCAACCAAAGATAATTAAAATTTTCGGTGCTATTTCTTTGTATTTATATGCACTTATTGTTTTGAATAGTGTGGTAGGTTAATAAATGAATATATGAAAAAATAAGTAATAGATAAAAGATGTATATGCCATTCTCTTATGTATAAAATTTTACATACTTTTTTCACTTGAGTATAATAACATAAAAACTTTTCATTAAAAATCCTTTATTAAAAAAATCCTTTATAGAAATAATTTACTATTCTGCCTCACATTCTGCTATCTAAATATTTCTCATATAAAATGCATAGATATTTATAGCAGATATCTCATATGCAACCATTCCCATATTGTTATCTAGATTTATTTTCTCTTTTTTTCCTGGTGTCAACAGCATGCCCTGATCATACACATACATAAAGGTTTTTTTTTTTCTATATTAATTGTTCCTTCTTTAATTTTATAAAAGAGGAATTATGGTGTCAAAGAGTTTGAATGTTTTTATATTTCTTGATGTAGAATTTTTAAACCCTTGAGGAAAAGCCAAATTAAAGAGAGGAAATGCACATAAAGACATATGTGGATTCCACAGTGTTTCTATTTTTAGTATATAATTGTTTGGACTTACTCTGGAATAAAGGACAAAGAAGAGTAGGAATGCACTATTTTTTTTAATTTTTTAATTTTTTATAAACATATAATGTATTTTCAGCCCCAGGGGTACATGTCTGTGAATCGCCAGGTTTACACACTTCACAGCATTAACCATAGCACATACCCTCCCCAATGTCCATTACCCCACCCCCCTCCTCCGATCCCCCTCCCCAGCAACCCTCAGTTTGTTTTGTGAGATTAAGAGTCACATATGGTTTGTCTCCCTCCCAATCCCATCTTGTTTCTTTTCTTCTTTTCCTACCCTCCCCAACCCCCCATGTTGCATCTCCACTTTCTCATATCAGGGAGATCATATGATAGTTGTCTTTCTCCGATTGACTTATTTCGCTAAGCATGATACCCTCTAGTTCCATCCACATCATCACAAATGGCAAGATTTCATTCCTTTTGATGGCTGCATAGTATTCCATTATGTATATATATCACATCTTCTTTATCCATTCATCTGTTGATGGACATCTAGGTTCTTTCCATAGTTTGGCTATTGTAGACATTGCTGCTATAAACATTTGGGTGCACGTGCCCCTTCGGATCACTATGTTTGTATCTTTAGGGTAAATACCCAGTAGTGCAATTGCTGGGTCATAGAGTAGTTCTATTTTCAACTTTTTGAGGAATCTCCATGCTGTTTTCCAGAGCAGTTGCACCAGCTTGCATTCCCACCAACAGTGTAGGAGGGGCCCCCTTTCTCCGCATCCTTGCCACCATCTGTCCTTTCCTGACTTGTTAATTTTAGCCAAGGAATGCACCATTTAAAATGGTGTTTATACTAAGTGAGATAAGTCAATCAGAGAAAGATAATTACCATATGACCTTACTCCTATGTGGAAGTTAAGAAAATAGAGGATCATAGGGGAAGAGAGAAAAAAATAAAACAAGATGAAATCAGAGAGGGAGACAACCATAAGACACTCTAAAGTATAGGAAATAAACAGGGTTGCTGGAGGGGAGAGGAAAAGAGTGGAGGATGGGGTACCCGAGTGATGGACATTAAGGATGGTATGTGATGTAATGAGTACTGGGTATTACAGAAGACTTATGAATCACTGGCTTCTACTTCTGAAACTAATAATACATTATATGTTAATTAATTGAATTTAAATTTAAAAAATAAATTAAAAAATAAAAATAAAAGGGTATTTCCCACTGGACAGCATGACAACACCATGGTGTTTTTTCCTCCTCTTTTCCTTTTTTCTCCTTAGTCTTCTTGAATTATCACACTGCAAGTTTAGAAAGCAGCTGTGAATTGTAGGGCACAAATGGAAAGATACCATCCATTCACTCACTCAACAAATGGAGTAACTACTATGTGCCAGGAAACATTCTAAGTACTGGAGATTACTGAGGTGAAAGAGAAGGACGAAACCTATTAAGGAAAAAAGAGAGTGTGAGGCAGAGGATTTGGAAGGGTCCGGTAGAGGAAGTAATTGATCTACTTCTTTCATTTTAGAGCTCAAGGAAATCCTTTCCATGCAAGGCAAACTGAAGCTCAGATGGGAAGGGCAAGTTGGAATCAGCCCTAGTGATTTTAGAGAAAGACCATTAAAGATAGGAAGAACAATGAATACAAGTTTTCTCAGTGAGAGGCTTGCTCTGTCAGAGGAATAAAAGGACAGTGTTAGTGAAATCTATCTTTGTCTTTGATTATGAAAATAGGGAAACATAACAATGTACTATTTGAAGTATTTGCTATTTTTAAAAAATTTTTTTGAAGTATCTGCTATTTTACCACTAGAAATACCAAACACTCTTGTATTAAATTATAGTTTTTATAGATATATTTAAATAATATTTATGCTCATATTCTTCAAGATTACAGTAGCTATTATGTTTTTACTCAGTATTATTATTTAATGTTTTAATAAAATAATATATATATTGCTGGGGTACCTGGGTGGCTCAGTCGTTAAGCGTCTGCCTTCGGCTCACGTCATGATCCTGGTGTCCTGGGATCAAGCTCCGCATTGGGTTCCCTGCTCTGTGGGGGGCCTGCTTCTCTCTCTCCCACCGCCCCACTTCTGTTCCCTCTCTACCTGTGTCTCTGCCAAATAAATAGATGAAATCTTTTTTAAAAAAGCATATATATTGCTATAACAAATTTCTCTTTAACAAATTTTGAATATTATATCAACATAATTGCTTTTCTTTTTTAAACTTTGTGCCTGTAAAACATGATTCTGAGAAAGAAGTCAGAGTTGAAGGGATTCATGGCAACAAAAAAAGTTATGAACACTGGTCTGAAGGAAAGGAGAAAGACTGTGGAAGTTTTTTCAACCATATCATGGAGAGAGGGTGTACCCTTAGTCAACGGTTTGTCATGCCAATGAGTCAATTAACCCACGTAACCACAGAAAAAATTAATGTCATGTGCTTTTTTCTTCCTGTTTAAAAAATAGACCTTATTTTTTAGAGCAATTTTAGGTTTACAGCAACATTGAGCAGAAGGTACAGAGACTTCCTGTGTACTCCCTACACTCACTCACACGTAGCCTCCTCCACCATCAACATGTCTCACCAGAGTGGTACCTTTGCTACAACTGATGGACTTACAATGACACATCAGAGTCACCCAAATCCATAGCTTACATTAGGATAAGTAAATTACATTTGGTGTCACTCTTGGTATTGTATGTATCATGGATTTGGACAAATGTATGATACCATATATCCACCATTATAGCATCATACAGAGTAGTTTCACTGCCCTAAAAATCCTTTGTGCTCTACCTACTCAACCTTCCTTCACCACTAACTCCTGGAAACCACTGTACTTTTTACTATCTTTATGGTTTTTTCTTTTTTCAGGATGCCATATAGTTGAGATCATACAGTAGTTAGACTTTTCAGATTGATATTTTTTTCACTCAATCATATGCATTTAAGTTTCCTCCACATCTTTTCATGGATTGATAGTTCATTTCTGAATCATATTCTACCATCTGTATGTACCAGTTTATTTATCCATTCATCTTTTGAATGACATCATGGCTGCTTCTAGGTTTTGGCATTAGGAATAAAGCTGCTATAAACATACATGCACAGGTTTTTGCATGGACATAAGATTTTAACTCTTGCTGAATTGTATAAGAGTATGTTTAGATCTGTAAGAAACTGCCAAACCATCTTCCAAAGTGGCTGTACCATTTTGTATTCTCAACAGCAAAGAATGAAAGTTCCTGTTCTCCCCACATGCTCGCCAACATTTGGTGTTGTCAGTGTTCTGGATTTTGGCCATTCTAATAGACATGTAGTGGTATCTTCCTATTTTAATTTGAATTTCCTTGATGACATACAGTGTGAAGCATTTTTGTGTGCTTATTTGCCATCTGTATATCTTTTTTGTTGATTTCATAGTTCATGAAATGCATATTTCCTGCCTAGCAAAGGAACTTTTATTAAAAAGTGGTTGGTAAATATTTGTTTAGGCAGTCGGCTTTGGCTGCAAAGAACGTAGAACATCTTGTAGATGGTTTCCCAACTCTAATGTTAGTTGCAACTCATTGAAGACCTGTTCTAAATATTTAAATGTTTAAATATTTAGATAATAAAAAAAACTCTTTTAGAAAGTAGTGAACAGAATAGATTCATAGTAAACACTTTCAGCAGACATACATTATTAGAGGGCCATAAAACGTGCCATTAAATGAAAAGGACAATTTCTCAGCCTTCTCACTGTCACTTTGCAGTTACTCAGAAATCTTTAAGAGGGCTTTACCCTTCATTAGATGAAATCCCAAATGAATCATTGTGATGTGACAAGTAATTTGGTTTCCTCAGCCCTGTCAACACAGGTAGAAAACTAGATGAAAATTGAATTATTGTATATCAACCTCTGTATCTCAGTTTATTTTCCCTCAATAAAGGACAAGTAAGCATTTTCCATTTACTCATCGTGCAAAAATATCCCTTTGAATTGATTAAAAAAGTCTTTACTAATTAAGTGATCCCTGGAGTCACCATTTTAAATGTCTAAAGATAATTTGGTACAACATATTTAGCACTTTCCCAGAAGATAGAATGCACTTATTTGATAACCGAAGAGCTTGAACTATGCATGCTTTAATCAGAAAAGCATGACATTTGCATTTAAATTTTACTCTCACAGGTCAGAATGAAGAAATAATTATGAATATGCATGGCTAGAGATGTGTAAATGTCATTATTTATTTAGTAATCTTGAAAAAACTTGTGATTCTCTGTAGAGATTCCAGTACATTCTATTACCTCAAAAATAATTGTGAAACTTTGTTATGTATTGCTGGTGATATATATCTATGTAAATAGATATATGTATATCTATATATATAATATATAGGTATGTATATAGAATGTATATATATCTCACAACAGAAATGTTATCAAGGTGTACAGAGACATCCTGTATACCTCAAACCCAACTTCCCCTATTATTAACATCTTTATTACTATATTTTTCACAACTAATGAAATGATAATTACACATTTTTAAGAGCTTAAGTCCATGCTTTATTTAGATTTATTGTTTTCACCTAATGCTTTTTTCTGTTTAGAATCACATTCAGGATACCATGCTGCATATGCTCATTATGTCTCTGTTAAGTTCCTCGTGGATGTGACACTTTCTAAGAATTATTTTGTCTTTGATGATCTTGACTTTTCAGAGAAGTAAAGGTCAGGTATTTCGTAGCGTGTCCCTTAGATGGATTATGTCTGATGTTTTCCCCATGATTGTAGCAGAGTTGTGAGTTTTTATGTGGATAACCACAGAGGTAAAGTGTGATTCTCATCACCTCCCAACAAGGGTAAGTATTATCATTATGACATCACTGAGGATGTTAACCTTGAGGTGGTACTTGCCAGGTTTTTATACTGTGTCTTTTCTCCCTTTCAATACTGAATGAACTCTTAGGAAGGAAGTAATTTTGTGCAGCCACCCTTAAGGAGTGTGTAGTTATGCTCCAGCTACATGACAACAAGGCATCTACAAAAATTATTTGGAATTCTTCTGCATGGGAGATTTGTTTATTCTCACTATGTATTTATTTGTTTATTTTTATCTAAGTAATTTATATAATTATGAACTCAGATTTTTATATTATATCCTGGGTTAGAATTCATTACTAATGTATTTTGTTGTTCAGATTGTTTCATCTTTGACCAATGGGAGCTCTTTCGGTGTCCTTTTTTTTTTTTTTAAAGATTTTATTGATTTATTTGACAGAGAGAGAGAGATCACAAGTAGGCAGAGAGGCAGGCGGAGAGAGAGGGGGAAGCAGGCTCCCCACTGAGCAGAGAGCCCGATGTGGGGCTTGATCCCAGGACCCTGAGATCATGACCTGAGCCGAAGGCAGCGGCCTAATCCACTGAGCCACCCAGGCGCCCCTCAGTGTCCTTTTGACATATCCTTGTCCTTGTAGTATTTTGAGTACTTCCTTACTTTCAGAGAGTATACAATGCTCCAGGCTCATTTTGTGTGTCTCTCTCTCCAGCACTAGAATCAGTCATTTCTTCAAGGAACCTTGGCTTATTTTATTGGAGGATGATATTAGAAAAAGAATTCGGGTGCTAGGTATGCTTGCTGCAACTGAGGTATCATTGTCTCCAGACCCTCATAGCTGGCAGAGCAAAAAAATATATGTGTGTACTATCCTGTGTTTGTATACATATCCATAAATATCTCTATATGTATTATTCTGAATCTATGGTAAGCTTAACATGCATTCATATTGATGTCTCCAGCTCTAGCTCATTACCGCTTGCATCATTCCACCTTCCCCTGGCTTGTCTGTAACTGTCCATTCTAACAGGGAGAGCCATGACTTCTCCAAACTGCTATAAACTTAATTATTCAGTTGTAGTACACCCAGGTACAGTGACTTCAGAATTCCTATTCTTTCTCCCTAAAGAATTAGAGTACCTGGATGGCCCAGTTTGTTCAGCATCTGACTATTGGTTTCAGCTCAGGTCGTGATGTCATGGTTGTGAGAGCAAGCCCCACATGGGGCTCTCACTTTCAGCACGGAGTCTGCTTGAGATTCTCTCTCCCTCTCCCTTTGCCCCTCCTGCTCATGTTCACTCTCTAAAATAAATAAATCTTAAAAAAAAAAAAGAAAGGAAGAAAGAAAGAAGGAACTTTACTAACAGAATAGAGACACTTCTGTCATTAGTTTTAGAGTCTCCACATTTTCAAAGTTATATACAATGATTTCCCAAAGAATCCTGTAATAAAAGAACTATGAGGGCCAGAAACACCAGAGGAGAATTTTCAAGTAAAAGAAAATCTAAAAACCACAGTGATAATCAGTCAAAATATCTAGGATACCTGCATGCTATAAAGAAGAAAAAATTTTTCCTCAAGTCTCTTAGGGTCCATGGCTGGGTCTGAAAATTAAACTGACAAATACATATTAGCAGGAGAAAAGCATACACATTTTACTGAATTTTAATATATGTATGGGAGCCTTCTCAAGAAAATGAGGACCCAAAGGATCATTTTGTGCAGTAATTACAGTTAGTAATTACACTGGACAAAGGAGTGACCAGAGCAAGAAATTGTTATACCTTTTATACGTAAAGAAACAATAATATATTTGTGAAGAATTGACAAGACAGAGGGGTTTGGGCTGAAGGTCGTAAATGGCGAAGTAACTGGGAAGATAAGGGTTAGTTTAACAAGGTTTATTTGTACAGAATCTCAGTTCCAATTTCCCCATCTCTGGTGATAATTATGTTTTCTTTCCTCCTGCTACAGGGAGGATACATTTCACATGGGAGTTTTATGACTGTTTCAGGGAAGGGCAGGCAGGGTGTTGGAGTAGATCAGAGTGACTGACCTTCTTGCTTCTGTTGTTTTTCAATCTCCCTTAGCATAAGATATTCAATATTTGGGGGGTAGTGTGTCCTGAAGCCCATCAGCACCTATTTGATTTTGACTTTTGAGTAAGTCTAGGATACATCAGAGCAATTAATTCCAGTAGTTTTACATGATGCAACAGAAAAACGTATATTGCCATGGAGATTTATTTATGATATATGGCTAAGCCAAAAAGGCTTTAGGGTAGTTTTTTTAGGCTATATACTCTAAAATTACATTGTAGAAAAAAGATTGGAAGAAAATGCATCAAAATGGCAACAGTGATCCTTGATACATAATAGTACCATCGATTATTTTAATTTTTCAACTTTTTAAAAAATATTCTACAATGAACAATTTGATCCTATAAAATTCGGAGAAAATATGGATAAGTCTCAAACTTGTTCTTCAGATTCTAGTCTAGATGATATTAAATAATATCAAACAGACAGAATTTCCTCACAATTTGGAAGTAATTCCACAATCAGGAATACTGATGCTTGCTACAATTATTCCAGATTGTAGTCATAGTTTTCCTATGGTCTGGTCAATCTTGTTTATTTATACCTTAATCTACTTTCATTTGCTCTTTTCTTAATAAAAATTGATTTCTTATTAAAGAGCAGTTATAGAGCAAAAAGCTCTCATGTTTAAAAGAATAGAAGTTTTAATAATGGAATGATAAGCAACTGGGTTTTACACTGGACACAAATATTATCTAGTAGCAGATAGAATTATAGGGTTAATTAACCTACTCATTAAAATTATTTGGCAGATTTAAGTTGCTTGGTTAATAGTCACTGTATAACCCAGCTGGAAGGAAAAGAGTCTATCTTATTCTATAAATGAAATTCCTATACAATTTAAATTTGCCTTAAAATTCTCATTTAAATAATGAGACCAGTATCTGACCATCTTTTGAAGGACTGATTCACTTGCCACAGAGACTGGCCTCCAACAGATGGCTGAGGATATGGAGTTTCATGAAGGGCAACTACCCTGTTTAGAGACAATGCGAGAAGGATAAAACTGATTCCAATCTGAGGAAAGAGGGGCTTCATTCAGTCTGGAATGAACATTATGCCTAGAGAGTAAAACTAACTATGGTCTCTTTGAACAAATAGAGGATTAAAAACTCAGTGGCTGCTTTCTGTGAATTAGCTTTCTCTGGGGGTTTATTCTGGTCTTATATTGAAGCTGATATTTGTTTTCTGCCTATCTGATTTCTCTCGTTTCCATTCTTCACTGCTTTGCTGGGTTGTTTTTTGTGACTTTGCTGGTTCCCGGCTACTATTCTGCATCAGACACTATAATCTGCCTTAATTACTGCTTGGTTACAAGGCTGATTTTGAAAATCAATCTGCCTTGCAGTCTGAGTTACAAGCAGAACCATTTGGAGCAAGACAGATGTGGAATGGGAGCAGAGAGAGGTACTCTAGAAAGGAAAATTATCATTGTATTTGTTTTGATTTTAGTTGAGAACTATTGTATATGAAATTAGTCTGTAAACTTACTAAACATTTGTAGAAAGCAAAAGCAGGAGATGTGACAACTGGATGAAGAAAAGACAAAATGGTGGGAAAAGGCATTCTTTTTTAAAATACATACTTACTGAATGCCACTGTAGGTCAGAGACTTCACTGAATTCCCTAACTTTGGGGTGGTTGTCTTCTAATGGGTGTAACTGGACAATAAATAAGTTACACATAAACAAAATATTCTCAAAAAAATGTGCTGGGAAGCAAATAAAAAGTCATAATAGGAAGAGGGAAAAAATCTTGAGATTTTGTCATTGAATGACTTCTGACCTGAAATTGAATGAAGAACCATCTATATATTTGGTAGAAGAATATTTCAGGCAGAGAAAATAACAAGTGCAAGATAGATGGACTTGTAAAGCAAATTAAGCTGTGTTTTTAGATTTGTTTAATGTCGATGGCATTTGGTAACAACTTACACTTTCTAAAAAGAAAAGTGATAGCATTCCTCCGACACCCTGATGATTAAACTCATAGGTCTGTACCTGGCATAGGATTGGGAGCGGAAGGACTAGACATTTACCTGTTCTATGGAAGAAAGCCATTGTGTCAGATGGGCGGGTCAAAACACCAGTACCTTCTTTTAGTTCCTTAGAATGCACAATGTTTCTTCTATCCTGAGAGTCTTTGCACATATGCTTCCTTCCGCTGGTAGAACTTCTTTCCGTCTGTATTGAGTTAACTCTTACTCAACCTTCAGGTGTCAACTCAAATGCCAAGTCCTCTACAGTCCTTATTACTGTTTGCAATGCCTCATTTGCACGATCTACAAGCCCCAAGAAGATAGTACCAGTGTCTGTTTGGCTCAATGGAGTTTATCCCTAGTGCCCAACAGAGTGCCGGGGAGCATTTCCATGGAAGCTGGCTTAAAGAAATCTTTGAAAGCTGAGCAATAGTCTATAGAACCTCTTCTCTTATGTCCAACATGTTCTTGTTGATTTTAATGGAAATAGACTAGTGCACAAATTTGAAACAAACCAGTTCTGAAAACAGAATACAGAATACCATACACAGCATTTTGTGTTTCCTGGAATTAGTTAATTGGTTTTTTATTTTTTTTTCGAAATGAGTCAAAGAATCTTAAATTCAAAGACTGGTACATCATAATGAAGGTCTATTACAAAACCAAATCACACAGGGAGGCATATTGTCAACGGTTTTATGGAATGTTTTCCGGGTGACCCTTTAGAATTAACTCCCCTAGAGCACACCAGGACATGGAGCAGGAGCAAGTAAGAATTCTCTATAGCGTTTGTTACTCCTGAATGTTTTTACACATACTGAAAAGTCTTTTCTTTCTTTCTTTCTTTTTTTTTTTGTAAACTATACTGCTATTGTGAAAATTAAATATATTATCTATCATTGTAGTAGATCAAGATTAACATGCTTGACTTAAGTACAGAGTTTTAAAAGTCTTAGAACAAAATTAAAAAAAAAAACAACTCATTCTGTTTCCTTAAGACTTTGTGTGAAGAAATAAAATGTATCTTGCACTTAGTATTGAGATGCTTTAGTTTTAGAAGTCATCTAAATACAATGCATTGTTTAGGCAGTAAAAAGCCATTTCTACAAACTTACCCCCCCACACACACACCATAAAAGATATACATTCTTTACATAGTTAAAATAAAACTTCGGAAGATTTCTGTTTTCTTACTTGTCTGCATTTGAGTTGAACAAGTCAATGCAGAGCAACTATATTATTTTCTCTTGGCTTGTACTAAGTCAAAAATTGAAAAAAACACACAACATTTTCTTCAGGAGGCAGAGTAAACAGTACCATGAGAAATATTTATAGCTCAAATATATTTCCCAATTGAAGTTAGGATTTATTGCATTCCCAACCATAACTTAACATTGAAAATGTATAATTACCACTTTTACCTATATTTGTAATTAATAAAGGGAATAAAAATGTGTTTTGTTTTGTTTCTAATATGAAATTTTTTAATACCAGAGATAAGATTTCAAGTTCAAGTAAGAGCGGGTGCTGCGAAGTACCAGGACAGGTGGAAGTGATGCTGATATTCAGGTGACAGAATGTCCTATGGTACAAAATGTGTACTTTTGACAATTACATAACAAAAGGAAAAGATACGAAATCACTTCTGCAGTGTTGATTGGCCTTTCAATTACAACAATGTTGAATTGAGCTCAAAGAATAAAGAATAGTCACTATACAGAATCTTAGATTTAGGAAAGAGAAAAAAAAAAAAAAAAGAAAATGTACCTGAGACAGAGGTTTGTTAAAATTTAAAAGTCACATTCACAATGGTAAAAAGAAAGCCACAGGCCCAAAATGGCATCACTTAGGCCAAGTCACCAAACTGGGACTTAATACCTTAATCTAATCGCATTTCCAATCTCCCCCAAAATATAGTCTTAGCTGATGAGTCAGGAATTTTCTGGTCAATAAGAATAAGGTAATCTTTCATATTGGCCCTCTCCATTTCTTGAAGGAAGATGGGATAATCCACCTAATAAGACCCTTTTGTCCCCAATGGAAGGTGGGCTCACCTGAAATAATTTTTCTTCTGTTATGAATTCCTTGTTCTGCCTTTAAAAACCTTTCCCTTTTTATAGATGTTTGGAGTTCCTTTCTATTTGCTAGATGGAATGTTGCCTGATTTATAGATTGTTTAATAAAGATAATTAGATATTCATATTTACTTGGTTGAATTTTGTTTTTTAACACATGAATACATTTTCTTAACTTTAAGATTCATAAGCTAAAAATAAATTTAAGTATGAATGAACATTATTTTGAGCCTCTTTGTAGCCAGCAAATTCTTCCAAATAGTTGTCTAATATTTCTTCCAAGAAACCAATCTAAATGGTCAATAGAGATTTTTAAATCATGGAACAATATAAAAGGTGTTTCTTTCTTGAATAATTACTTATAAAGTTTTGTTCTGAATGATGACCAAAATGTCATAATCTCTCCAATGGGATTTTGGAGTCCATGTGCCTCCAATAAATATTACTTCTGTTTTTCTGTTTTTGTTTTTTTGTTGTTGTTGTTGTTTTTTAATGGAGGACTAAGGTACACTAATTGAACATATGAAGTATATAAATGGCTCAGAATCTCTAATAAGGAAGAAAAAGAAAATTCAGCAAAAATGTTATAAATGTATACAGGCATATGTTTAAGTGTCCAAAACAATGAGTTTCAAAAAGACAGAGAATCTGATGCTTTTCCTGGAATTTAGCAACAGCAAATTGTGTTAGTACTTAAGACAGATGTAATAGTTCAGCAAAACTGCTGATAGTACCGATGGAAAATTGAATTAGTCTGTATCTAAACCTCAGGTCAGTCATGGACATTCTCTGAGTCTGGAAGAAAAAGAAGTCTTTAAATTTCAGGTATGAGCTAGCCTGGAGGCAAGGGCATAACCAAATGTGAACTAGCAGGAGGTGAGAGCAGAATTTGTTGAAGGTGTAGAGAGAACTCAGGTACAGACAGAGTGTCTAGAAGACTCAGAAAGAAAAGGAGAGAGAGTCTCCTTTTTGCTGGGCATCTGAGGCATTTATTGAGGCTTGTGGTCTGATATACATGTCCTCTCAGCTATCCAGGAACAGGTTAGAACAAGGACAAGGGCCCAGGTGACGTTCATAAGTCACTTACTCCTTGGAGTCAGGGGGTTTTGGCATGGAGACGTCAAGTGCTCGTGATCTGGAATGCATGTATGATGGCTTTGTCTGGTCATTCTCATCTGGTCCTTCCTTAGATGTTATCTGTTCTAGAGAAATCGTTAACTCCTTGTCTTTTACAAGGAGGATATACATTATTGCACCATGAAGAATGTGTCAAGTGAGGGTGCCAGTCCTAGCAAGAATAGAAGCATGAAAAGGAACAAAAAGCAGATTTTTACGGCGTCCTTCAGTTTCCCTAGCTCATGTATTTCGGGCTTTCTGTTTTATAATTAATAAGCTTGTTAGAGGGAACTAGAGGCTTCCACTTAAATAGTCTTGCTGGTACTTTATTGTCACTAGCATATTGGAGTTCAGGTTATTTGTTGTTCTCTTTTGTCTGTCCCCAAACCCGCTCCAAAACAAAAACAAAAAACTCAAAACCAAAAAACAACAAGAAAGAGAAAGACCTGAAATAGAGGTGTTTTTTTTTGTTTTTGAGAACACCAAATAACCTGAAATCCAGTATCCTAGTGACAATAGTTTAAAGTACCGGCAAGATTATTTAAGTGGAAGCCTCTAGTTCCCTCTAGCAAGCTCATTAATTATAAAACAGAAAGACACAAAATACATTGCTGGTGCCAGATCATTGAAAATATGTATCTGTAAATTTGGGTACCAATGGACTATCTGGGAATTTACTTATTTTAGTCCTCAGATGCCTTATAAGACTAATGCTTCATCCTTATCTGTTATATTTACATAGCAGTGGGTCTTAATTTTTAAGCATTAAGTTTCTCTACCCCTTGTTCTCTTTCAAGTAGTTAATGATGTGTAAACACATTTTAAATACAATAGGAGAGCATGCTATTTAAAGAACCCCTGCTGGTTTAAGTGACTCCTTTTTAATATAATGAAATGGTCAGTGCTCAATTTTTCCGAATCAATTGTTTCAAATAACACATTTGCCACTTTGATGATAGATGAACTTAGTTGTTTCAGTTGAGCTTTTTTTCCTCCATGAATTGGAGAAGATCCAAAGAGGGTAACATCTTTATTTGCTATTGGGAAGGGAACCGCAGGACCAGAATCAAGCAATTCCATTTTTACATAATGCTATTGTAGAGTCTGTTAATTTTTCATAAGAATGAATCATTGAACCATCAACATTTCTTTCTTCAGACATCACCTTGGCTTCCAAACATTTTGGGAAATTATAAAAATCACTCATATTCTCTCAATTTTCAAGGATAAGGATTTATTATTTTATAATCAGCTAATCGCAAATTTAATAGGCTTGCAAATATCTGGTCTGTCTTTAAACAGAATCTGTAAAATTTTCAAAGATCTTTGTTAAAACCGATCAAGTGAAAAACTTACTTATTTTTGTGTTAAAATTATGGAAGAGTAAGTGGTTTGCCATTCTATGTTTTTGTTAGTTTGACTCAACTTATTCAATTGATTCAAATAAACTAAAAACTTCTGCTTCTCCATTCACTTAGAGCTAAGATATCAGTTATCTTTCCAAGTTATTTTTCTCAAGTAATAAGCATCACAACGTTGATTCAGCTCATCAAGTAAATTTTCTTTTCTATGAATAAAAGCATAGGGGAAAATGTTGATTTAGTATTTTACTCCAGTTTAGTATATCATAAGGAAGACAGAAAACTATAGGGCAATTTTAGAAATATGACACATAGGGAATGAGGAGGTCATTATAGAAAATGATGTCAGAGGAAAAATAGGCAAATAAGACTTTATATAAGGCTGTTGTCAGAGAGAGTCTGGAACTCAGTCTGGACTCAACTGCTAGAGTAAAGGATGGGAGCGTCTTGAAGGGCAAGGATGAGCTGTTGGAAAAGTACTGGAGGACACTGAGGAAGAAGTTGATCAATGGGATGTGTTGAGCTTATTGAGTTATTTCCTGAGTTTTAAAATATTGTTTTCTGTCATTAGGCCATCTGTGTTTGCTAGTGTTCATCTGTGGAGGTTAGAAGTTCGGCTCCAGCATTACACAGAGACAGCAAGGTATCAATGTTATTTTCCTTGATTCCACTTTATTTATTTATTTTTTAAATTAAATTTAATTTTTTTTAAGATTTTACTTATTTATTTGACAAAGATCACAACTAGGCAGAGAGGCAGGCAGGGTGGGAAAGCAGGTTCCCTGCTGAGCAGAGAGCACGATGTGGGGCTCGATCCCAGGACCCTGAGATCATGACCTGAGCTGAATGAAGGCAGAGGCTTTAACCCACTGAGCTACCCAGGCGCCCCAGCCTTGATTCCATTTTAATGTGATGGTTCCCATGTCCTTGAGAAAGACATTCCTTGGGTTGTAAAACTGTGAGAGGACTTAAAAATATTTACTTTTCATAGCAACAGAAGAAGGAATTACAGTTATACATTTTCTAAACAAAATGCTCTAGGTAAAGAGAGGGGAAGGACCTCTTGTGTTTAGACCCTCTGGGTTCTGTAAAGACCAGTGTGAGAGGGAAGTTGGTACTTTGAGGCAGAAAGAAGTCCATTGAAAGTTTAGTCAAGCTGAGGAAAATGTGAAGACCATCTTGGTCAATGATATCTTACATTTTTAAAATATGTTGTATTCAATACATATGGGGATTTTTGTCCCCTAATGATCTGCTTTTGATGTTTTACAGAACTATTATAAAACGGAGGTGTGGTAAACAGAGGTGAATATGCCCTAATTCCTAATCTTTATTATAGTATATACAATATTATTTGTCAGTCAGGGACGCAATACTTATAATGTGGAGGAAGAATATTTAGATCCCACAGTTATGCTGATGTAAACATAGCTGACCTATTTATTTCAGAATTAATCAACCATAATGACAAGGTAATAATGACAGCCTCTTTGGTGCTAATAAGAATGGAGTACAGAAAAGGTAAAGCAAAATCACTTTATTGGTTTCTTGCTCCTGTAATTTGGCTATACTTTGGTTTGATTACATGGAGAAGATACCAGAGTATTAAGAAACAAACATTCCAAAATGGAAAATAAAGCAAAGGTGATTGTTTAAGCATTTAATGTCATCCTATAGCATTGTCTAACTGGTCCACCTCGGATCATCCTACTCTTTAGGAAATTGCAAGTTTGTTTGACATACTACTTGGTATTGATTACATCTAGACATTTCTCAACTCTGCAAAGTTAGAAACTAACTACTAGGAAACTAATAAAATACAGTGATTTTCTTTTTTGTCCATTAGAGAATATTGCATCAAAAGTTATGTTTTATTGTCCTGTAGGTGATTAATCAATTTTCTAATGATCTAATAATATATTTTAAAATTTATTTTTTTGTAGACTATAGAATGCTAGTTTTTCAGTATGTCTTTGAAAGTAGCTTTGTCATCCATCTAGTTCCCCAAGTCATGGCATGCGCTTACTATCTAATTATGCAAAAATTATTATTTTCCCCCAAAAACCCTGTATGATCTCCTGCAATTATAAAGGTATAAGGGCACCAGACAGGTTTACTTTTCAACCCTGCTATGCCAAGGTCATGACCCTGGTTGGAAATCAATAGAACCCTGAGACTTGGAATGGAAATATATAGGTCATTGTGTTCAGAAATTTTGAATCTCTAGCTTCTCCAAAAGTCTCAGCCTGAAGAAGTTGCCTACTCACAGTTGCTTGAAGATGATCAGAGGATTCTACCTTCCAAGAGGACACGATCAATGCACATCAGTATCCCTCTCCTCTACCCTCCAGTTTAACCTGCTAATAACTAGGAATAAATCACGATATAACCTGGACAGAAAATTGCCGGGTTGGATAAGAAAAAGGAACTCTACACCAAAATGCTGTAGGATACAGCCAATATATACTGTCAGGTCTGAAGAACATACATGGGTGCTGGATCAAGGGTGATGGAATATAAAATTGGATGAAGAAGGATTTATTTAAAAAGGATTATTACTCTTTTATGATTCAAGATTAAACACCCTGGCAAGGACCTTGAGAAATATTGCTAATATACGCTAGGGTGGTTTTTGGAAGCTTAGAGAAAAATGGCAGCCGAAAATGAGTGATGAAGAAATGTCAGAATTGCTACTAAAGATAGTGGAGGAAGTTAACAAAGGCTCAGAGAGGAGCTGCTAGAGTGTATGCACTATGTGAGGTTGGAAAAACCACCAGTTAACCATGTTCCACAAGGATGCCCGGAAGAATGTTCATTTACCAACGCAGACATTATGAGCTGGTAAGAGGAGCACCAGTCTCACTGGTAAGTTGAATGCTGAAGGTCTTCTGTAGGCCAGGTCTGAGTGTAGAAGATGCTTTTATAGAACTGGTAGGCTTCATAGAAATAAGAATTATAGACTCCTGAATTAATAGAGGCCAGTTGTTACAGTTAACTGTCAGAAACCATTAGGGTGCAACTATTATGATGAGTGGTAAGGAAAACAGAAACACAGAGAACTGTGAAGAAGGATAATGAACATAGTGTACCTGATAGATGGGCAGCCAATAGGGTATTACTTAATTTGTGAAATAAAAAAATAATCAAAGATGGGGGTTGGGAGGCTGAGGATAGATACCTCAATGTCAGAATATTTATCCTAGTTTCCATCTTAAGCCAGTTCTTAGATCTGAAACTCACTGAAGGAGAGTTTGGGTCCTAAAGGGGGAAGGTAGGGGAGTCCATGTCAAGTAGAAATCATGGCAAGTATGTATGATAATGATTCTTTTAGACCTTCTCAAACAAAACAAAACAAAACACCAAAAAACAAAAACTCTTAGCCCTTCTCAGGTATCAGTGAGCACAGAATTCTTGAGGACATTGATACCCAGGAGCCTGAAACATTATCATGAATCTCTGTGGAGTAGGGGCCAGGTAATAAATAGAATCCTGTATCAGATCCAGCTTAACATAATTCCACTGGCTCTACAAACCTATCCATTTGCCATTTTTTTAGCCCCCTAAATAAACAATTGAAATGGATATATTTGTAGGTTGAAAATCCAGCATTATTTCATTGGCCTTAAGGATAAGAGCAATAATGATGAAGGCCAAGTGGAAATCTCTGTGATTGGCCTCTGTGCCTAAAACTGTCGGCCAAGAAAAATTAAAATTAAAAAATATCTATCTCAGAAGGAGTAGCTCGGGAATCTTATGCTGCTTTTAAAGACCTAAAACATGCAGGGGTAGTGGTCTCCATCATCATTTAGTTCACCATCTGGCCCCTACAAAAAATGTAAAATAAGTTAAATAAACAGGAGAGTATCATAAACTCTGTTGAGTAGTATCCCCAGTGATCTTTATTTAATATGAATGTATACACCAGCAAAGTTAATATGCCCATTTTTATTGATCATATAATTTAGCTAGAGATTGGATTAAATAGTTGTGAAATTAATTTTTTAAAAGATTTTATTTATTTATTTGACAGAGATCACAAGTAGGTGGAGAAGCAGGCAGAAAGAGCGGGAGGGAGAAGCAGGCTCCCTGCCTAGCAGAGAGCCCGATACGGGGCTCGATCCCAGGACCCTGAGTTCATGACCTGAGCAGAAGGCAGAGGCTTTAACCCACTGAGCCATCCAGGCGCCCCATGAAATTAATTTTTTAAGAGACTCTTTTCACTTTGGGGGTTGAATTCTTTTAGAGGTGTATTGATTGTATTCTTGCTTGACAATATCTTATACTTTTCTGCAATGTCTTATTTTTTCAGTTTTTTAAAAAATGATTTTATTTATTTATTTGACAGAAAGAGAGAGAGAGAGAGAGATCACAAGTAGGCAGAGAGGCAGGCAGAGAGAGAGAGGGGGGAGGCAGGCTCCCCACTGAGCAGAGAGTCCGATGTGGGGCTCGATCCCAGGACCCTGAGATCACGACCTGAGCCAAAAGCAGAGGCTTAACCCACTGAGCCACCCAGGAGCCCCATTTTTTCAGTTTTTTACCTTTTACTATTTCAGTATTTATTCACTCCTTTACTATCTTGCTCTTCATTCTTCCCACTTGAAAAATTATTTTTACCATCTCCTTTTCCATTTTACTGTTGGTTTTATTTACTAAGACATTAGATGAATGCAGTGAATTTCTTAAAACCTTCCTTGTCACTTGAAAGAATAACTAAAAGTGTAAGAAGATATAATTTCAGAAGAACAAGTATTATAGACCACATGTGAAAACTAGTGGACTATCAAAATAAATCAAGGTATTATTCTATAATTTCATGTGAATTTTCATGACAATTTTAAATGTGACAGATGCTCCAGTCCATATCACTTCTAGATACTTTGCAAACACCAAGCTTTCCCTTACCCACTGTTGATATGTATGGCTAAGGCTACGTATTCATTCATTGGAAGCATATACTTTGTAAAGGGTAAGTGACATTTTCCATTTCAGATTTTTGCCTTTGGCTTTGACATGTAGTAAAATAACTTTACTCGATATTACTTCATTTACTGTTTCTCGAAATAGGAAGCAAAAAAGTCCCTCGTAATTTTTCCTCCCTTCAATTAAGTGATAGTTTCATGGAATTTGTTGTATTTCTGTTTTCTGTGACTTTTTGTATGTCTGTATCTCTCTCTGTATACTTATTTCATAAGTATAAAATGAATAATGGCATTATCTAACTAAATTGCCTTTTTAACTCTGAAAATGGTAGAAGCACAAAGAATAGACAACTCAGTGACAGTGAAATCATGCCAACAGTGATCAAGCCTGTATATGTGATGTGTTGTAATACTATGAATTTGGCCCTCTGAAGTTAAACAATTAAGGAGAATAAGAAGAGATTGTAAGGATGTTAGAGATATATGAGTGTCTGCTAGAGAAAGGCACAAGCTTAACAAGATGAACCTGAGGAATCCAATTATGCTTTTAGAATCGCAAATACAGCTCTGAATAGAACTGAAGATTTTTCTCTGATTGCTAATGAAAAGACCTCTGAGTGATTTTGCCAAAAGGTTATTTGTTAATTAGAACCAAGTAGAATTATGTCCATGTGGTTCAGAAACTACATGAACTGCTGTTACATTAGTATGCATGCAAGAGTATCAGTTACAGGAACCACCAAGCAGCCTTTATTCAATAACGACTGTGGATACATAAAATTTTGTGTACAATTGATTTTAGTGTAGCAGAAGTATATACTTTCAATAAATTCTGTGTACAAATAATCTTTCCAACATACTGTCTCTTTTTCAGCTTTATTGAGGTATAATTGACAAATAAAATTATATAGATTTAAAGGGTGTAAGAGATGATTTGATATACATCTACATTGTTGAGTGATTACCACAATAAAATTACTTAGTACAAATGTCATCTCACATAGTCACCTTGTGTGTGTGTATCTGTGGTGAGAGCATTTAAGTTCTACTCTCTAAGCAAATTTCAAGTATACAATATGTATTGTTAATTATGGTCACCATGTTGTACATTAGATTCCCAGAATTTATTCATCTTGTAACTGGAAGTCTGTACCCTTTGACCAACATCTCCCAATTTCCTCCACCTCCCAACCCCTAACAACTACTATTCTACTCTGTTTCTATGAGTTCCACTTTTTTCCTTTCAGGCAAATGTAATGGCCACTTGTAAAATATATAGTTAATTTTGTTGTAAAGTAAAATTTACAGGAAAGCATGCTTTAATGTTCTTGTCATAAAAAGTAAAATTCTAATTCCAGGATGGTCTTAGTCTTGACAACATTCATGTCTTTTGATATCTAAAATTGTTTTCACTTTTTTTATTGTTTCTTGTGCTGAAAACCTGGACACACACAGGTATATAGTAACAAAAGGGTTAGAGTTCCCACTGACACATAAGTATAGGCTTGTATTAAGGAATATTGTAATTCTTAAGGACTCTTCAAAATGAATTTAAATTGCATCATTTAATTTGTTGTAACAGTGAGATCATCCTTGGAAATGTATCTATCACTGACCAAGTTTTCTAAGTAGGATAATGTTATGGGCTAAATTGTGCTCCCCAAATTCACAGGTGGAAACCTAGCCCCCAGGATGACTATATAGTTCACTTTTGAAAAACACGAGTTCGAGCTGCATGGGTCTGCCTGTGGATTGTTTTCAATAAATACAGTACAGTACTGTAAATGGTTTTGTTTTTTAACTTCCTTATGATTTACTTAATAACATTTTCATTTCTCTAGCTTAGTTTATTGTAAGAATATAGTTTACATTACAAATAACATACAAAATACATATTAATTGCTGTAAATTTTATCGGTAAGGTTTCCAAATTTTAGGGGAGTCAAAAGTTATACAGGTATTTTTGACTGTGCAGGGATTGGGGTCTCTAACACCCAAGTTGTTCAAGGGTCAACTGTATTTAGAGATAGGACCTTTAAAGAGATAATTAAGGTTAAATTAGGCCATAAGGGTAGGATCCTAATTCAATAGGATTGGAGTACTTACAGGAAGAGAAAGAGACACGAGGCATGTGCATATGGAGAAAGGTCATTTGAGGACAGGGTGAGAAGGAAGTCAGCTACAAACCAGGAAGAGAGGTCTCACCAGACACCAACCCTGACAGCACCTTGATCTTGGACTTCCAGCATCAGGAACTGTGAGAAAATAAATTTCTGCTGTTTAAACCACCAGTCTGTGTTCTGTTATGGTGCTTAAGCAGACAAATACAGATTTGAATTTAAAATGTATATTTTCATATTCTCAATGAAGGTAAGAGTAAAGAGATTTGTTTTTCCTTGTTGTCTAAAGATTCTTATCTGTTGGAAAATTGAAAGGCTTTATAATTGTGGATTCTCACCCAAGCATGTACTGCATCGCATTAGAACCTCTCAAGGATGTATTCAAAGTGTCCACTTACAATCTCCTTTCATCCCAGCAGCATGGTCAAAGACCTTCTAGCTTTTCAGCAGGATTCATTATGGTGATTGACAAGTGTTGATCAAAAGATTCATCTTATTTAAATAGATGAAAATATTTGCAAAATTCTCTATTTTAAATTGTTTTATTAGATACCTTAACAAAATGTGAAAATTCTTTTCTAAGTTCAATATTGTTTTTTTAAGGTTTGCCCTTGAGAATGAGAGTGAACTTATTGGTAGTAAGTAAGAGCTTCATAAGCCGCATTGATTTTTGACAATACCATTTAAAGAGGCAGTGATTTAAATTCCTTGTGCTGATGAATTTGATAAATTTCATGACAGTTGAAGACATTTCTTTCAGATATTTTTGGCTCTGTTTTTAATGCTAATGCATGGCAATATAGAACACAGTAAAACTAGATGTGTTGCCAAGCACTAGAAGTACTTCATCTGTATAAAGAATTTCCAAAATTTCACCCAAGTAAAAGTTTAACACTGCAAATAAATTCTTCACCATTACAATGATGCTGTAGTCCTTGTAGCCTTAAAAAGGGGCTCCTAAAGTAGGGAATTTTCTTGGACAGCTTTACGGTAAACATAGTAGGTAAATACCAGCATTTGACTGAACTGAAAGACTATCTACGTTCATATTTACAAAACTCAAAAGTGAATTGTATTGTTTCCTGTTTCCATAGCCATTGTACAGCTGGCCTCTTTCTATGTGTTATGTAAATATTATTATTAGTTCTAGAAGGAATGGTGTCATTTGGTTAAAGTATTGCTTTTTTTAAATGTTTTTTTAATTTCATTTCTTTTTCAGCATAACAGAATTCATAGTTTTTTCTCTGCTTTATGCCATAAATCAGATCGACCATTTAGAAGGCACATATGGCTTTTCCACAAATCTACATTCACCCAAAATAATTTTCCATGTATTGATATGTCAATGATCTGCAGCGAATGTAACCTCTCCTACAAATTTACCTATTTAAAATATATATTAAGCTATCCCAGAATTGGGTACTAATAAATAGATTGGGATTTTTTTATTTGAAGACTTCCTTAGAATTCTTTTGTTGAGTCATAGTTGGAGCTGGTCAAATAAAGAAAACACATCTGTAGTTCAGCCATTGCTATTGTCAGGGAGGAGAAATTCCTCCTTACCTTTCTTGGGTTCTTTTGGCTGGTTTAATAATTAAGCTGACACAAAACAGATTAACAGGGAAAAAATTAATTTTGTACATACCAAAGTCCTCTAGATATGAAACCCAAGAAGTGACCAAAGCAGGTTCTTCATATACCTTTTAGATAAAGAGACAATACATTTGTGGAGAATTGACAGAGAAAGGCACTTGGACTTGGGAACTAATTAGTGAAGAAACTAAGAAGGATTTGTTTACAGAGACTTCTTGGCCCTGGATTTTCTATCCCTGGTGATAAGGATGTCCCTCTACCAGTTGGTACAAGGAGGATACATTCACAAGAGAGATTTATTTCCTGCTTTAAGGTGAACAGAAAAGGAGGGTCAGAGTGTCCTGCTTGCACCATTTTAAAAGTAACTGAATTTAAAATAATCAATATGCCACTTTGGCATATTTTGGAGCAACCTTCCCTAAGTCCCATCACAGTCATCTAAACAAATATGCTCTCTTCCTTTATGCCATTTCCCATGTTCACTAGGATTAAAGCATGGAAGAGAGACATGCATACTCATGCCGTTTGGTGCTCTTGTCAAGAAATTTATTCTCAACACTCATTCCATCTTTCTCTCTTCAATCTTCTTCGATGTAGAGGTCATCAGATTCTCCTTCAAGATGGAGGGGTTTACCCCAGAACTGTACACATTAACCTCACTTAATAGCTTTGTTCTTTTTCAGGAGGAAAGAACCTTTGTGAACATCAAATATGTTAAACAAATTCAGATCATTAGATATGATGGTCCAAATGTTACTTTATCTTCTTCAAATAATGGCACGAACAAATTCAGATTTTTTTTTAAGATTTATTTATTTATTTATTTGTCAGAGACAGAGGGAGAGAGACCAAGCAAGCACAAGCAGACAGAGTGGCAGGCAGAGGCAGAGGGAGAAGCAGGCTCCCTGCCGAGCAAGGAGCCCGATGTGGGACTCGATCCCAGGACGGTGGGATCATGACCCGAGCCAAAGGCAGCCGCTTAACCAACTGAGCCACCCAGGCGTCCCACAAATTCAGATTTTATCTAACAAATTAGATAAAAGTAGATTTTATTCACTGTATTACTCATAAAAGACATTCTCATTTTTTTTTGCTGCCCATAACATGGGTTAAAAATATAGAGCACATTCTTACTACACTTTTCCAAATTATAGGCCATGGCATGATTTGTAGATTTAGTAAATGCACAAGAAGTTTTGTTGTGGTATCTATGATGGGTCTATTAGAAAAAATAACCTTGATGGCTGAGAGAGGAATAGGTAAATTTGATAACATTTCTGTATTCAATTCTCAAAAGGAAATTGAAAGCATCTCAAATAGATTCAAAATTCCATAAGTATAATAGGCATGCATTATTTTTATTTGTTGTCTGCTTCCTACTGTATGAAGTTGCAAAGAGCTAAATAAGTTCTTTTTGAATGAATGAATGAAGAAATGAAAAAAATGAAAGAAAATAATACTATAGCCATTTTTAGCAGAATATAAGAACAAGTCTATAATCATATGTTTTTGCTATCTATTTATACTAGCTATGTACTTGGAAAGATAGCATTTTTACTCTGCTAGTCAGCAGTCCTAGGATGGACATGGTCAGGCGTCATACCCAGATGTATTTCACAGTAAGGCAAGGGACCACAAAACCTACTTAATAACATATTTTCCACTTCTGCTATTTTCTTCTCATTTTATTGTAACCAACTTCATACTAATTATTGCTTTCATGTGCTAAATGGAAAATATATTATCATGAGATACTCTTTTTGCTAAAGATTTAGATTCTTCCTTCCAGTGGAGTTTGAAGTGTGAAAAGTAACTAACAAGGACTCAAATTCCTCTAAACTTGTGTTTTTTAACTTGGGATCAACTGTCCTACTGGGAAGAGATCCATGGAAATTTTATGAAAATTTAATTTAAACATTTATTTATGTTTTTCTAAAAAGAAAATGTAAAACATTTCTTAGACTCTTAAATGGTGTCAGGATCCCCAAATGTCCAATATACACTACTTATTTCCAGGTTACCTACTGGGAATGAGGTTCACTTAAGAAATCTACGTAAGTGGTATTAACACAATGTAGATAATCAAACCATTGATAATAACATTCAATGGTTTTAATCACACTAGGGTAAGGAGCAAGGTATATTCCATAGACATTCCTGATTTCTTTCTCATCTCAGGGAAGAAGAAATATTTGGAAATTCAGGTTGTTTCTTCCACTGATAGATTTTAGAGTGAGCCAAAATAGTGATTCTAATGACCCTTTGGAGCGTCTATTAAAGAAGAGACTAACAAGTTGTGACACTTGCTCTACTCTTTCACTGTATTTCTGTCTCCAAATCTTGTGAATGACCTACAGCCCCTGGTTTTTGAAAAGTGCCAGAATGAATTTATATAAATTGGAGAAAGTTTGCTATTTAGGGCCATCTTTGTGAAATCCTGGGAAGATCCTCTAACCATCTTATATTTCTAAAGGGCAAGTAGTAAGCTATAATTATGCTTGTTGAACTGGATTATGTCTGCTTCAATAGTACACTATAGATAATATTCTGCAGACCAAAAAAAAAAAAAAAAAAGAAAAAAAAAAAGAAAAAAGTTGAAGGACACTGCTACTGCATTTAATTGAAACCTAACTGGTCAGGGATTCTTAAGGGTAATAATGCCGCAGGATTTGTTGGAAGCACGATATTCTTAACTCTGCCCAGTGTGTGACTACTTCTCACTTTGAAAGCTACAAATGCTTATATATCAGTATCAAGTTGTGCCCTGAAATAAACTTAACATGGGAGAAAACAGTTCCACTTAAGGGAGAAGACATTGTTTAAACCCCTGTGTTGGCTTTTTCTGTAGGCGACGTATAAAGACATGTGTATATGTGGGTTTCCTTGCTTGCTAATGCTAAGGGAGTATAAAAATGAGCATGGTTACTTTTAAGATTACATGGTGAATAAAAGGATATAGTATTATAAAATACAAATACATTACGTGATAGAAAAGGGACAAGTTTATGGTAAAACTACAGGCTACATTGAAAGGTAGCAACCCTGGGCAGGATTACTAGTCCTGGTGACAGATAGTCAGGGAGAGCTTTCATGGATGGGTTAACACTTGGCCTGCATCCTGAGGAGTAAGTACGATTTCATTAAATTCCTCCTAGTTGAAACAAAAAGTCAAGGGCAAGCATAACAAAATAGCAAAAACAGCTTAAAAATAGACACTAAATGATAAAGTATACTTATCATAATGAGCACTGAGTAAGGTATGGAAGTGTTGAGTCATTATGAGGCGCCCTGGAAACAAATATAGCACTGTATGTTAACCATACTGGAATTAAAATTAAAAACTCAGTAAAAAATAAAAATAAAAATAGACAACAAATAGCAAAGCATCTAAGAAAAATGTGCATCCCATGCAAGGATGGGTTACAGAGATTAGTTTCAGGAGTCCAAGCTGTTGCCTTTGAATGTAGCCAATTCTTACTTTGAAGTTACAAATGTTTACCAATCAGCTGGGAGTTTCGTGGTGGAATAAACTTTACTCTGGAGAAGACCGTTCCACTTAAAGGAGAAGATATATTTTTAAAAAGCTTATTTATTTGAAAGAGAGAGAGAGACCAGAGAGGGGCAGAGGATGAGAGAGAGGATGAGAGAGAGAGAGATAGAGAGAGAGAGAAACCTCAATGGACTTGTCTTTGTTGAGTCCGGAGCCCGCTAGGGTGGATCCCACAACCTGAGCAAAAACCAAGAGTCAGACGCTCAACCCACTGCACCACCTGGGGGTTCTTGGGAGGAAAAAAAAAAATCACACACACACACACACACACACATATATATATATATATATATATATATATATTTTTTTTTTATGTGACAGAGCCGGAGAGCACAAGCAGAGGGAATAGCAGAGGGAGAGGGAGAAGCAGGTTCTGCATTAGGCAGACAGCCCGATGTGGGGCTTGATCCCAGGACTCTGGGATCATGACTGGGGCTGAAGGCTGACGCTTAACACTCTGAGCCATCCAGACACCCCAAGGAAATATTTTTAAAACCCTTAGTGTTGACTTTTTCTATAGGTGAAGTATAAAGGCTTATGTACATGTGAGCTTCTTTGCTTGTTAATGCTAGAAGGATATAAAGACGAGCACGATCTTAATTTGAACACACTCCGTTTGACTCTGCATCCCATGGTCTTTATGTTCTCGGGATGTCTGGACTACACAGGCTCAGGGGAAAGGGAATTTCAGGATGAGGTAACAGCAGGTGATAAAGCAGAGAGCCTCATAAGATCCTGAGCCAGAGTCAATGTTGTTTGAGACTAAGTAGCAAGTGGTGATAAAATTGTTGAATCCAGAACTTAAATGATTCTACGTGCAAGGCTAAAGCAATTTCAGACTTTCGTCTTGTAGCCCATAAAGAAGTATTAATCTGTACGCATAGACGTGATTGGATTTGTGTTTCAGCAATGGCACTGAAAAGGCAGCTTCAGGACAAGATTAGCCAGGAGTCAAGACATGGGAGGCTAAGTGGGAGGTGGAGGAAATAATGCAGGTTGGAGAGAGTGTAAATTTAGGAGATACCAGCAATGTAAAAAGGAAAGAATTACTTTAAGTGACATTCTGCAGATAACACTAGGAGGCTTGGTTTCCAATTTGTTACTTGAGGGCAGGGGTAGATTTATTAGTACAGCCAAGTTTATAGCTTGGGTGACTGGAGAGACAATGATGCCATTAGTGACACTGCAAATCCAGAAGGAAGAGAAGATCTTAGGGAGGACCATAATGGATTAGTTCCATTTTAGATACCTTGACTTAAATGTGTTCTTGCAAATTCCAGTAGAAGAGAGCCAAAAAGGCAGTTGACAATTTCAATGGCTTAACATAATAGTTTTCTTCTTCCTGATGTGAATTTCAGAACCTGCGTTTCTGATCAATGTTGCAGCTCTCCTGCAAGCAATACTGGAAGAGATCAGGCTTATTTCACATTATTTTAACCCATAGCTGACAAAGTCACTGGAGTTCTTCTGCATCATCCCTGCGTCGAGGGAACGCAGGGAAGGATCAGCTTGCGAGGTTATCATGGCCTCTGCAGGGAGGTGGGGAAGAAGCTTCCACTTCCACTCACATTCTAGTGGCTGGATTTAAGTCACATGACAGCATGTACCTGTCAGGGAAGCTGGGAAAGTATTCTAGCTCCTGTTCAATTATTGTCTCACAGGCATGAATCTCAGGGGAGACATGAATATAGGAGACATCAGCCAATGGGTGGCAGTTGAGAAGGTGAGAGTAGATAAGAGCACAGTGCATAGGTCTGGGCAACAGGGGTCCCTTTCCTAGGTGCCAAGTTTTGGAAGTCTCCATATATATTACACACATCTTTTCATGCTCATTATAAAGTTTTTTTTAGAAGTTCAGGGATTGATTAACAAAGGGCAATTATGGGAGAAGAGCTAAATTGAGGCTGTAAGCCAGAGGGTGCCAGGTGAGAGCCTGCACACGTGTTCATGTGGAGGGGGGAGAAGAGCATGGCCTCTCTCCTGAGAAGACAGAGGAAGAGAGTTTGATTCTTTAAAAAAAAAAATGTGACAACCCCAAGTCTCCAAGATGGATCAGCTAAGTAGCCCAGAATCCCCAGATAGCTGCCCTCTCTGTTTTCTTCTTGGTTGGTATAGTTTGGGGAGGTGTTAAGAACAGCCAAGTTCCCCACAGTTGGAAGAGTGGTGTGTCCAGAAGACAATCTTGTCCATCCCTGGGGAGCATGACAAGGCCAGTCCCTATACTGGGTTCAGGAGAGTCGAATCACAGTGTAAGAATCCTGGGCCCGACCTAGTTTTTGCCACGCTCCGTGTTAGCCAATCTCCAGAACTGTTCCAGTTACTGAGCAGGAGAGTTGCCCCTGAGAGAGCCATGGAGACTGTAGCCTTGACGTTACCTGGGTAGTGTCCGAGGAGTGGGCTGTGGGGACCCAAGCGGGAATGTGGGGCAGGCCACGGAGATAACGTGGGGTATGATTTCACAGTATGTTGTCTCCATTTGCCCTTTTGCACTAGCATATGGAAATGTCTGGGGGAGAACCTGGTAAATGTAATTTTCAAAATTAAAAGATGGAGAGAAATGAGGGAGGAGAACAGAGCTTTGAACCATGGAGAAGAGCCACATTAGCGAACTCTCAGGGAAAGGTGCAGGAGACTGAGGAGTGGTGAGAAAATTTCAAAGAGCTGGATGGGCAACGTAGAGGGGGAGCGGTTTTCATGGAACAGATGATACTCTCAAGTCACAGGAAGATCAAGAAGCATATGGAGTCAATACCGGCTAATTATTCACTGAACTATCTGGAGAGGCAAATGAGTCAGACCAAAATAAAAAGTTCATCTCGACACAGCAGCGTTTGCTCCTTCAGTTCTCATGTGAGACGCAAGGAAGCTATGTATGAGTCAGAGCCAGGGACCCATACGCAGGCTTCAGGACTTCCTGGGTCTCTAAACATCCAGCAGTTCAGTATTTTTACGGTCTGCACTGTGTAATGTTTCTCCTCTTCCTCTTCCTCCTTTTGGCTATACCCTTTTGATGTAATTGCCCTCCCAAACAAAGTATGTTCTTGAACACTAACCGACACGATACACTGCTTTACTCCTGCAGTTTCAGTGAGAACTCAGTTAACCTCCCGGCCACCATGACGCACTGTGAAACGGAGGACTTTAATTCAGGTTATAACTCAACTTTGCCAGGTGAAGAGAGTGGGCTCTAAGACATACCGAAACTTTTAAAAAAAATTTTTTGAAGATTTTATTTATTATTTGAAAAAGAGCACAAGCAGGGGGTAGGGGCAGAGGGATAGGGAGAAGTAGACTCCGGGTTGACTAGAGAACCCAATGTGCGGCTTGATCCCGGCACCCTGGGATCATGACCTGAGCCGAAGGCAGATGCTTAATCGAGTGAGTCACCTGGGCGCCCCCTGAATCTTTTTTTTTTTCTTTTTTAAGATTTTATTTATTTATTTACTTACTTGAGAGAGAGAGAGAGAGCGAGAGAGCACGTTGAGCTGAGGGACAGGGAAAGGGAGGGGAAGAGAAACTCGGGCAGACTCTGCTGAGCAGGGAGCCCAACGTGGGGCTCTATTCATGACCCTGAGATCGGAACCTGAGCCAAAATCAAGAATCAGGCGTGTTTGACTGACTGAGCCACCCAGGTGCCCCTAAGGCTTACTGAATCTTGAGCCATTTTCTAAATACTGTACTGCTTGGAATTAAAACTTTTTCTCATTATTCGTTGAAGAGTGTTCTTCAACCTGAAGATCGCAGAACCTATGACTTTAAATACTCATCAGTTGTTCCAATGATCCCTTGTCTAGGTGGGTTTTAGGTACAACGATATTTCCTGTCATGTAGCGGTGTCTGCCTCATCTGACCCAGTCCGTCTTTGAGGATAAACCTCTTTGGGGTGCGGGGGTGGGTGCAGGGCATTGCAATAGTTGTATGGTCTCCACGATCAGTTCCTGAGAAGACTGCTGCCTGGAAACCCTATTTTCACTACTAACACTTTCCCAGGGAGTAAATGAGTCTCCCTCAGGAAAGCCTTGACACCATCACAGTCGGCTCCCGGAGGTGCAGCCCAGCCTGCGAGCGGCCCGCTGAGCAGACCCTCAGGTTCAGAACAGTGAGTGTCCCTGTGCAAAGCCCCGAATTCCTGGAGACCGTGGGTCAGGTGCCCACAGAACATTCCCGTCTCTGCTCTGTGATGAGGCAGGACTGGCTGGGGCGGGGAGGCAGAGATGAGATTCAAGGTCATTAACTGATTTCGTTTCCTTTTCTGTTTTTCTTCCTCAGTAAAGCCGTCACGAGTAATTTTCTCTTGTTCCCATATAGGGAAAAGAGAGAGAAACCCTTTTTTGGTTGCTAAAGTAACAGAATATCATCCAGTCATCAAAACACTCAGGTGCACATCCCGATATCAGGGCTTTGGGTTGGGAAATAATTCACAGGGGCAAATGATCGGGTTTGGGAGTATTTTACTCAGTTGGCTTCATTTTCGTGTTTATGTAAATATTTGCTTATCTGTCTCTCCCAATCCCTGTTTCACAGACTAGAGCTGAAATTTAGAAAGGAGCACGAAGAATTCACTTGCCCCTGACATGTTATTCAGAGTTCAACATTGTGGTGAAAGTGGGGTTTATGCTATTTCATAATAAACATGAGCACTTTGTAAATGTCAGGACCTATGCAAAGTAATCTGTGTAGTAAATCTAGTTTATGTATATAATGCTTTACTTTTCTATTTCTTCCCATTTGCTTAAGTTGTACAATTGGATATTGTTACTGTTCAGCCATTTTGTCCTAAAGAAATGGAAGTATTGTATGATTTAACCTAATACCTGTGAGAGGAGATTTAGCTCACTCACCCAGAACCACAGGATCACAAGCTAGTAAATGGAGGCATCTAGATTTGAATTCAACAGTCCATTTTACTCTTCAGTATATGCCATCCACTCACTAGTTTTATATATACATACATGTACACATAAATGTTTTTGTGTACATATGCATACCTACATGGAGATGTGAATATACACATAGACTTACACACTTCTGTGTGTACATATATATAACATTTTAGTTTTAGGAAGAGGTGCATTTTTCTTAGGTATTTCTATAAAGGCCCAAATATAGAGAGACAGCAATCTTTTTTTTTTTTTTAATTAAGATTGATTTATTTGTTTGAGACAGAGAGAGCACAATCAGGGGGAGGAGCAGAGGAAGAGGGAGAGGGAGAAGCTGGCTCCCTGAAGAGTGTGGAGCCTGACATGGTGCTCGATCCCAGAACCTTGGAATCATGACTCGAACTAAATCAAGAGTCGGACGCTTAACCAACTGAGCCACCCAGGCACCCTTCTACATTCTTCTTCTGTGTTCTGTATTTTAACCCTAAGCTATTAAGAGTGGCTCATTATTTTTCATATTTGTGCTTATCATTGATATTCTCCCCCTCCCCCCTCAATTTAATTCTAATCTTTTTTTTTTTTTTTAGCCCAACACGACAGCTAAGCTCGTGACCTCAATACTTTAAAAAAAAGAATTCCACAGGACACCTGGGTGGCTCAGTCAGTTAAGCATCCGCCTTGGGCTCAGGTCATGATCCCGGGATCCTGGGATTAGTAGGAAGCCTGCTTCTCCTTCCGCCTGCCACTCCCCCTGCTTGTGTGTGCACATTCTCTCTCTCTGACAAGTAAATAAATGAAATCATTAAAAAAAAAATCTTAAAAAAAATCCATTTCCATCTACTCATCTCAACACTTAATATCACCAGAGAGCACCTTCTCTTTTTACTGTGGCTTACAGCTATCTGAACAGCCTGTCTTCTGACCAGTGGGCCTCAGGGAGTCCATTCCTGGTCTTAAGGAGACCACTCGGCGGCTATTAGTGAGAGCTGTTTACATTGGCATCACTACTGTCCTCTACATATTGGAGGGTACCCACCATGCTTAAGGTGACATTCAGTTAGGACAAAGCTGCCATCAGCAAAACACACTCCTCTGTGGTCTCTAGACATTCTTATTTGACAGATCAAATGTAGCTTTCCAAAGTTTGATGCTATTTTTAATCCTTATTTATCAAGCATATGCAACATGGGGATAGGGATTGCTTGACAGGAGGTAGATTTTACTCTTAATTGTATTACGTCAAACACTGCAAAGTGGTATGAGTTAATTATCTAGATAATTCAAGCCGAGTATATTTTTGCTCCTGCTGCCTACTGGGAAAGACAGCCTTGTGCTTGCAATCTT
>PISX010000733.1:59188-244722 GCA_004024625.1 Mellivora capensis | reverse complement strand
CGCCTTATATTTCTTCTTGAGCCTTGTTCTGTAAAACCTGGGTGGAACCATGGCTCCCAGGGCCAAGCTGCCTGGCACAGAGCCGGGGTTGGACTAGTGAACCATCATGTTTGATAGGATTATCATGTTTTATAGGATTATCCTGATGGGAACTCAGTGGGCGTCCCACCCACCCTGTGGCTGCTCAGTGGAATGGTGGGACCTACCTGACTGTAACACATTTGTCAAGAGGCCGGCGGTATGGTGCTTGGTGAAGAACTGACCCCGAGGGAGGGACATAACAGGGGCGGCCAGAGTGGCTGCCCAGAAACTGAGTCTTAGCCATCAGGGGGAAATGAGGCTGCTGAGTCAAGGACACTCTTCCCTGTGGCCCTGGATCAGCTGCCTGGTGGCACATCTGGATTCCACAAGAGAATGCCTGCGCTCTCCTGGAAGGAATGCCATTCTTCCACCTCACTTTGCTGTGCATTCTTGTGGCCTTTGACACACAGTGAGTTTGGGTAGCAGACTGCTTTGGCGCGGGAGGAGGGCCTCTGCCCCCCAGCACAAGGGGATACCCAGGAGAGAGGCAACAAGAGAGGCAACAAGCCAGAAGCTGGCTTGTGCCAGAGGCAGTGTCTATAAGAGCAGAAGTGACACCCACTGTTTGTGCTACGGTTAGTCTGCGGAACTGCAGTTCGGCAGAGGGCAGGCAGTAAGACAGAGCAGCCCTGCTTGGAACGGCTGGGTCCAACCAACAGCTTCTGTGGCTGGTACATGCTAGCGAACCAGGGAGCACCATGCGGCCAGCGCTGGAGGGATTTGTGTGTCTGGGAGAGCGGCATGGAGACTGGCGGCTCGTGGAACGCATGGTACCTTGGAGACATGAACTTAAGACTTAACTGAGATAATTCCTTTGTGTGGAAGTGGGGAGCCGGGTAGAAGAGCAGAGGGCGCAGAGTGGCAGGAACAGAGCTGGAACGTGCACACCCAGGAGGTTCCTTTGGGGCCTTCTGGAATGACTCGGGGTGCAGCAGCCATGGTGGCCATGGGCCAGGACAAGTGGAGCCCTTACCCTTCTTACTGACCACTGACACTCACAAGCTGGTACAGCTTAAGGAAATTGGGGTTACAAATTGGGGTACTTGCAAACGTCAGGCATTGTTGGCAATAGTAGAAACAAGAAGGGGATTTACCCTCCACGACGTCTGGGGTGCCCTCTTGCATTTTAGTGTGATCAATCTCAGAAGAGCTTCCCTCAGAATATTAGCAGAACTTCGTATTCAAAAACGTCTTCAATTTCCTTCATAATTAATTATAATTGTTCTCTCCCTCTTGTCAAGCTCTACAAACCTGGGAGATGATGAGATCAGATTACAATTTGCATATATTAGACTTGAACTAAAACTTGCCTCCCCATTGTGCCTGCCTTCCTCCCAGGCTTAGCAATAGGAGATCCCCTCCTACGGAAACCTTGACCTCCTGCCACAGCTGGGTAGAATATCAGCCCTGCCTCTCTTTCTTACTGGCACTCTAAGGCCAACCTGACAGCTTTGTTGATAGCTGGGGCTTAGGAAAGCAATTTGATTATCTGGTGGAGTCAGTCCTGGGGGGGGGGGGTGGCTGGAGAGGCAGGACTGTCCTTGGATCCATCACAGGGCGGGAGTCAGAGAGGCCAGTTCTGGGGTCAGGTAGGTTGGGCAGCCTCTCAAAGCCTCATGTCCTCATCTGCAAATTGGGGCTAGTTATGCCCACGGACAGAGCTCCCTGGAGGTGACCAGCATCCTTTGCATTCGGCCAGTGCCTCCTGACAGAAAAGTGGGGAGATGGGAGAAACAGCCAGGCAGCACGTGCTGAAGCTGGCTTGTCCGACAGAAGACCGCTGTTCAGGGGGGACAAAGGCATTACCACTCTTCTGCCAGCTGCTGTGTCTGTACCATCTGTGTGGCTGGCGGGGCGGGGGGAGCCAGGATTCATCTGGAGCAGAGCTGACCTTTGGTGGGGGGCACCCTTATGGGCTTTCGGGGTTTGCCATTGAAATGAAGTTTCCCTTGGGATGAAGGAGCAGCGGTGGATATTATCTGGCTTGGAGAACAGATGGGAGCTTACGGACGGTAGAAAGGAGCCAAACAGCTTGGTGAAGGGGGAGCAGGAGAGAGGGCTCAGGTCTGAGTGCGAGAAGGTGTTGGGTTGGACCACCGGCGGCCGTGGCAGTACTCTTGGACCACTGAGCTTTAGGGCCCTCGTTTATCGTATTCACTTTCTGGAGAAAAATATATCCTTGTAAATCCATAGACTAGTAAGGAACTAGAAGACATGGTTCCTTTTTGGGAAATGGAGCATGAGGAAGCTTCACTTGTTAACCATGTACCGTTTTGTGTCCGTGTGCTAATAAAGTCATCTCAAATAGCAATTCTCTCGTTTTGCTCTGGAATTTGTCTGTAAGTAGCCTCAAGTGATGAGGAGACTCCGAAACTCCAATGGACTCAGCACTCAGCTCGGTGCTGCCCCCAGCATGTGGAAGGAAGGGCTGGTTTCTCCACGCCTGGGAGAAGGGAGAAGGGGAGAAGCGGGAAGGTATAGCTCTAGGTGAGAATAAGAGACAATAATCGTGCCCAGAGAGCCCTCAGAAATGTTTGGGAGTTGGGTTGGCTTTCCTGCCGTCCAAAAGGATGGGGACTTGGGTTACTTTGCTTGGCAGTTATGTTACAGGAAGGATGACCTCAGAAGCCTTGGAGGACATGGAAGCCCTCAGAGCAAAGCAGGTTGCTCTGTGAGAGAAAGAAAAAGAAGCGAAGATCAGACACAGCGGCTCAGAGCTAGGTGTGGTCTCACACTTAATCTTGCATAATCCTCATTTCACTTTATGAGTTGAGTAGTCTTATTCCCATTGTATTGAATAGGATACTGAGGCTTAGAAGGAAAGTAACTTGCTTAAGGTTTAGACATCTGGGGGCGCCTGGGTGGCTCAGTTGGTTAAGCGACTGCCTTCAGCTCAGGTCATGATCTGGGGTCCTGGGATCAAGCCCCGAATCAGGTTCTCCCTCTTCCTGCCCCCCTTGCTTGTGCTCTCTCTCTCTCTCTCTGTCAAATAAATAAATAGAAATCCTTTAAAAAAAAAAAAGGGGGGGGGTTTAGTTATCTGTCTGACTCCGAGTTCAGTCAGCTTTCCAGCACTTGAAGGTAGCCCCTTGGTGGGAGAGGGTGGGAGAGCAGAGAAGGAAAATGGAAGATGAGGTGGGGATCTAGAAGGGCAAACAGGTGGGACTGGAAGATCCCTGAGAACTAGCTCATTATCCTACCGGGTTTGAATAACTCAGCAACACGGCCAAAGTCTCTGATCTAACTTCCTAATTAGAGTAGCGCGCCTTTGAATAAAAAGTGCTTTGAAAGTTGGCAGGAAGTCTCTTTAGAAGTGCATGCCACTGGGGGAGGCTGGTCGGTGGAGCCGGTTGGGTACAGGGACATTTAGGGATGGGCTCATATATCTTTTGAATGTGAGCACTAGCTTTCTGGAATGACACCGACGGAGTCACATCCTGCTGTCCCGATCTGAACAGTTCATGTGGCAAAGAGCAGGAAATCCAAATGAAACAGGCTCAAAATATTTATTGATTTATCATATCTAATATATGTCAGTCCATTTTCCTTAAAATATAAATCACTGGGACAGCTGCTGAAGCCCCGGAACTACCACGGAAGTACATAGCTGTTTTCCAATAGCTTTGAAGACATGATGAAAATTGTGTGTTTCCTTGCAACCTGGCGACCCGTCCCCGTGCTGCTCTGAGCTTGCCTGCAGGGTAACAACCACACTCCGGCCACAAACTGAACATCTGTTGTATACCTGAGCCTCAGCTTTCCCCTTGCTGAAGTGGGGACCACTGTTGCTGCCTTCCAGGATTGCATGAGATACTCTGTGTAAAAAAGCCTGATAAACAGTAGATATTCAGCACAAGTCAGCCAAATAAATGACAAATGTCACAAGGGGATAATCTCATCGTTTCTGAAAACGTTTGGACAATTGCAACGAATCTATTGCTCCCACATTCATCATCGGAGGAGAGATTTCCGCAGAGGTAAGAACTGAACAACTTTACTCCCCTTGTAGCTTTGCCCACCTGCATCTAGGTGGACAACGCCCAGGACCCTCAAAATTCTTTTTGTCTTTCTACAGGTATTGCCTCTGTTCCCACTGGCCCATCAAGAGACTCCTCTCTGCCCTCAACTTGTCCCTGATATTGGTGATTCCAGATAAGCCTTGATGTAAGCATCCTTTCCTTTTGGTGGCCCTCCTGACTCTGGCCTGGGCTGGGATCTCACAGCTGCCCTGACATGACACAACCTGGCAAGTTTGGTGCTTGCTCAAGTCTTTGTCACCTGCCAGCCATGCCCTAGAAGCTCTGGGTGTGTGTGGGGGGGTGGGGGCGGCGGGCTTGTGTGATAGTCTGGAAGGGTGCTTCTCAAGCTTCAGTATTTAGAAAACGCACTTGAGGAGTGTTTGTGCACGTGTAGACACTGGGTGCAGCAGTGCTAGCATGAGCCCCGGGTGTCAGCGTTTCCAACCAGCTAACTCCTCTCTGCCATCACTGGTGGAAGCTGAATGCCTCGGGAGAGGTACTGGGTCTGCCAGGTCCCCACCACCTGGTCCCTATCCTTAGCTCAGTGTGTGTGTGACGCAGACAGCCCACATGTGTCTGCGGATGACTGGGGAGAAGCAGTGCGACCTTCCACCTTCACCAGTTGCTCAAGGCCACCTGCGCTGAAAGGGCCTCGGATGGGTTGGGGGTGGTTGTTAAAAATTCAGAAGCCTAGGATCCAGCCCTATGAAGTAAAAATTGTTGGGAGGGCTGGGTTTGGTTTTTTGTTTTTTTTCCTCCTAAACAATCTCTCTGGCTGCTTTTTATGCACCCAAAAGCATAGCAGTTGTTGGCTGGGAGGGACATTTGACGTGCCTTGATGGGCAAGTCACTTGAGGCTAGGACCTGAGTTGAATTTTTCCCCTAAATCTTTTCGAGTCCTGGGCAAAAGGCAGGGATAAGCTGCGAGCACCCTCACTGAACATTCGAGAGGAAGATCTGCCCCCAGCAAGTCATTACAGTCGGTCTGTTGCAGCTGATACATAAAATGTATACTGTTTAAATGTCACAAATTCACTCTCACAGAATTTGCCTCAGTTGAGGAAGCAGGAAAAGGAAGTCGTGTTTAATGCACACCTAGGAGCAGGACACAAAGCACTGTGCATGTGTTGTGCCGTTCAGTCTGTCTCACAATTCAAGGGGGTGAGGATCGCCTCTCCATTTTACAGATGTCAAAACTGAGGTTCAGACCTGCTTGAGGCCTTGCAATGGATAGATGGTGAGCCGGGATCTGAACCCATGGCGATCTATCTCCCAAGTCTCTGCCCTTGTTTTCCCTTTGTCTGGGCCACACCACCTTTCCTCTGGAGACCTCTGTGCTAGAGAACTTGTTCCCTCAGAGATGGGGAAAGTGATGTTAGGTCCCCCTACCAGGAGACGTCGGAGCTAGGACTCGAGCGTGAGATCCTTGGATGCCCAGCCGTACGCGTTTATCACCCTGCACGGAGGTGGTGGTGTTGGCGTCAACCCCGGCTGGATTCCCAGGTCACCTGAGTGTGCGGCAGGAGTTCTCCTCCAGAGCCCGCCATTCTGGGCTGACTGGCAGCATCGGTCCTAGGGGGGAGATGCAGCCCCGTGTCTCTGGATTCCTACCTGCAGGGAAGCTGCAAATTCAGGGCGGGATGCCATGCAGTAGGCACGGGGACTTTGGTTGCGGAAACTGCAGGCAGCTGCAAGAACCAGAGAAGCGTTTTAGGCCAGGGAATTCGGCCCTAGAGACGCAGACCACCACACTCGGAGCCCCAGCTGGTAGCAGAAGCCCAATGAACTAGTGCTGATCAAGGTGGCGCTTTCTTCATCACCTCTGGCCAAATCATAGTTGCTCCGATTCAAGCCATCCTTTTTGCAGCTGGGGAAAAATACTGAGCTACTGAGTCCCAAGGGTAACAGAGTAAGCAAATAATACACATGAGGGAAATGATTCATCTAGTGGCCAAAGAAGTGCACAGTTATACAAGAGGTACTGTTTCTGATCTCCTAAATAAGTAAAATAATTGGGAAAATCATAACTCCCAGTGCTCGTCAGGATGTGGTCAAACTGGCACACTTGTGTCCTGAGACCAATGGTGTGAATGGACACAGCACATTCTGAAAAGTAGTAGCAGGATGTATAAAAAGCTTAAAAATGTTGCTTTTTAGATGCAATAATTTTACTCTCCAAAGAAATTAACTTGATGAAGGTGAAGAAATGTGCACCAAGAGGTTCATTGCAACAGTATCTAAAATGGACAAAAGAGGAAGAGAAGAAAGAAGGCCATGCATGCACCCCAAGTGAGTATGTGTGCAGATAAGCCAGGGGTCTGCTAGAAGAACCTGGTAGCAAGGGTTGCTGGGGGTGGATGGGGGTGGCTGGCCCCTGGCTGTCAGGGTGACAACAGTTACAGTGATGGGAAGAGGTGGGCTAGGGGAATGTTGGAGCCTGTGGGATAACAGAAGTGGATAACATCTATCCGACACTTACCATTTGTTGCCCTGTTTTAGACAACAGGCACTTCCATTGTCCTCATGAAGAAGGAGAAGCACAGAGAGGTTAAGTAACCCTTGTCCCTTCGGTTAGCAAGGCCACACCTTCAGAACCCAAACCCTTTCCTGCTAGGGATGCTGCCCCTCGGGGTCTAATCACTGCCTCTTGCAAGCCTGTGATGAGCCAGCTCGGCTGGGGGCTTTGCCTACCTTCCTGGATTCCTTTGGACTCCACGAGAGCCCCATGGGGGAGGCTATTCCCGCCTAGATACTGGAGACGCCCCTGGATAGCAGATTGCAAGGAACATTAGATATTTATGGCTAAGAAGACAGGCTCTGGGAGGACTAAGTAATGTAATAATGAATTCTTTAATTATTAATAATGGTATTAATTAGTTTTCATGCCAGCAAAATATTCATTACAATATAATTAATAATGTGGTCTCCATGCCAGACATCGTCTCTCTAATCCCCCCATGGCACCTCATTTTTATCAGGTGGGATTACTGTTTCCCTCATTCTGTGGATGAGTGAATTGACGTTAGGAGTGTTAAAACAGTTTCACCAAGACCACACAGCTAGTGAAAAATTGAACTGGGATTCCAAGCTGGGTGAGTCTGCCCAAAGGCAATAATCCAATTGCCTTCCTGCTTCTGTGGGATAGTGGGTAAGATATTGGGTCCCCAGCTGGTTGCAAAGATGCCCAGTTCTTTCCCAACAGGAGGTGTTGGGGAGGGGGCATGAGGAGTGTCTCTCAGCCATGCCCAGATGTGAGCCCTTGGGGATGACTGATCCCTAGAGGTTGGTGGCCCGGGATGCCAGCTGACTAGGCATGGCTTGGGGCTCAGCCAGGCGAGCTGGGCCAGGCTGGCCCTGTCCTTCTGCTTTGCTCCCCTCCTAGGACTTGTGCAGGTGGCCGGAATTCATGGTGAAGAGCATAGTGCCTGGGGTTGCTGTGCCGGATTTGGAGCAGAGGCAACGTAACTCTTGGAGTTTGTAGCTCCCTTGCCATTGCCCACGCTCGCCTGGCAGGTTGGAGCTTGTGTGTGCACGTGAGCCAAGGAGCTGCTGGGATCCTTGCACTTGCTGGTGGTCACCAAAGCTGGGCAAATGCCTGGGAGAGGTGGCCGGCCATGCTTGCAACTGACAGTCCCACTGGCCAGCTGGGGTCCCCATCCCTCCTGTGGCCTTTATGAGGCTGGGGCAGCTGATTGATGGCGGTCTGGGGACTCTGATCTTGTGTCCTGCAGAGGAGGTGAGAACATGAGATTGGGAGTAGATCTCTGTTTGAATTTCAGCTGTGCCTTGGATATGACCCTGGGCAGTCAATTTCTCTGAACTGTAGGATATTTTCCATCGATGATTGTGATTTCCACCTTGCGGGCATTAAATTAGACCATGAATGCAAGGTTGGCCAATCCTGAGCACACTGTACTTTTTAGCTGTGATTAGCTCTTATCAGGGGTAATTGACCAGTTTGCCTGGGTCCTTCTCTGTGGCTCTTGATGTACTTAGTGACATAAACCCCTCCAGAAGGAAGAAAGAAGGAATAAAAACTAATCAGCCACCTCCACCTTGAGGCTTTAATTTCAGTATTTGGGTTATTTTGTTCATTGTTATAGAAGTTCAGTTTCTGGGGGACTAGAGGGGCCTTTTGGTAAAAGAAAGCCCCCAATATGGCAATGTTTCCTCTGGGTGGAGAACACTCAGGAGGGAGAGCTCTCAGCACAAAGGACGTGACCGTTAACATCTCTGACTTGACCCCATTGACCCCCTCTAGTGCTGGAGTGTCCACACGGAGCAGACTTGACCCACAGTCCACTGAGCCTGCAGAGGTGGTCCAGGCACATTGTTCCAAGTCCACTGACAGACATCAGGGAAATAAACTAGGGAATCTGTTCTTATTCTAGAGGTCCTCCCGATGCGCTCCGTACCTGGTTGCCGAGGCAGGTAGGGAGAGAGGAGTGAGGAATGGTCTTTCCCTTCTGTTGACAGGTTGGCTCAGCATGGAGAACTGCTCTGTCTTCAGTCCTGCTGACTCTCCATGTGACCAAAGCTTTGCACTCATTTATCCATCTGATAAATGCACATAGTGATTTTATTTAGAGAGGATGGGCTGGAGACTGGGTTTCCATTGAAGCCATGGTCCCCACTTCCCTCTCACCATCCCATGATAGTGCAGGGGGTAGAGGGAGGTGAGAGGCCCCACCGTGAGAGCTCCGGGGTCCTCCCTAGTGTGGAGCTGAGAGAGGTACATGGCTACAAGGCTATGGACTTCTCTCCTGTTCCACGGTCTCATTATTTTAGCACCTTCATGATTGGTCTAGAACTTCTGGGAGCCCAGGAGGGGAAAATACTTGCTCAATAAAGCGATTCCTTATATTTCCAGTGTTACAGTAACAGTCCCTTCACGGGGCCTCAGTTTCTCCATTCGTAAAATGAACTGGTTGAGCTCGATGAGCTCTCAGTTGCTTTTAATCTCTGATAGAATTCTGTGATTTTCCTGCTTCCCTAGCACTCTTGACAGCCTCCATGGACAGGCAGAAATGAATCAGAAACAGATCTACTCCAGGGGCCTGCTGCACTTGACAGCTCTTGGCATGGTCCCATCCCGGTCACCACGGACCCACCACCAAGATTGCAAGAGACAAACACATGTGTGGCCCACACAAGAGGTAAGGAGAGGCTTGATGAAGTGGATTAAGTTTCTTTCTTTCTTTCTTTCTTTCTTTCTTTCTTTCTTTCTTTCTTTCTTTCTTTCTTTCTTTCTTTTTAAAAGATTTTATTTATTTATTTGACAGACAGAGACCACAAGTAGGCAAGAGAGGCCGGCAGGGAGAGAAGAGGAAGCAGGCTCTCCGCAGAGCAGAGAGCCCGATGTGGGGCTTGAACCCAGGACCCTGGGATCATGACCTGAGCCGAAAGCAGAGGCTTTAACCCACTGAGCCAACCAGGTGCCCCGAAGTGGATTAAGTTTCATTTTGAGTCCTGGAGGCTTAGGGGAGCTGATGTAAAATTTTGCTAAGGGCTTTTTGAAAAAAGAAAAAGGAAATAAACTAACTTATTTTCAGGTCCCCTTCCATGCCAGAGCTTTGTATCCATTATGTCTTTCTATCTCCTTCCTTTTCTAGCCAAGCACATGAGGGCTCAGCTCAGAGAAGTTAAATGAGATGCCCAAAGTCCCATGGGCAGTTCACGGAAGAAGCAGGCCTTAGGCTTCTCTTTACTTTCTGTACCTCAGTTTCCCTATCTGTAAGGATAAACCCTATCAAATTGCAAGGATAAAACACAAAGGAAAATGCCTCCCACAATTAAGTGTTAATAAACAGGAGCTTCCCTGACGGCTAGTGGTGCCTGATGCCTAAAACCACCCCCCAGGGAATACCAAAGCTCCGCATCTATCACTGGACTCCCCCCCCAAAATCACGTGACCATACAGGCCAAGGTTGCTCATTTTCAAAGGAATTTCATGCCACAGTCCAAGCAAACTTACAAGAATCATTCCAGCTGCAGCTCCTGAGATTCCAACCTTGACATTTAGGTAAGACTTTACCTGCAGGGAATTTTGTCTTTGTCTGACCTCTTTTTGTCTAATGCCAACTCACATAGGGACGGAGGGCAAAGCTAAGCCAACCTACATGTGTGTGGGCACTAGTGGGTCCTCTGGGGAGTGTGGGGTTTCTTCCTTTACGGGAAGAGCCTCTGCTCATGACCCAGTATCACTGTTGGGAACACAGATGCCCATCCGGGCGCATTCATAAACTCCCAAAAGGTTCACGGTGACTCGTGAGGATGGTGCGCTTGTGGTTGGCTATTTAATCTGCATATTTGAATTTCTCTTCAATGAATACATACAGCTTAATAAAGTAAAACAGAATATAATGGCTGTTCTTTGCCAGCCCCTCTCGTTTTGTGGGCTGGACATTATACAGTGGGTTTTTCTAGATGTTAGAACTATATGAAGCCTCACAGTCATCCCACAAGGAAGGGTTCATTATTTCCACATATTGAAGAAGGACACTGAGACTTAGAAACGCTAGGGAATGAAGGCCCTTTGTTACCTGTCCCCAAAACAGGCCCCCGGATCTTTTCAAATTCAGGGTCCTTCTGTGATCTGCCACCAGGGGCCTGCTGATGACCTCTGGCCCTCTCCCATTCTTGTGAAGCTGTCTGTGATGGAGAGCCCACCTCACTCTCACAGGCCCCTGGGAAGAGGTTTTGGGGGTCTCGGGAGCTCAGGGACTGTGTGTTGCTTTGCCAAAGGCCCGCTGGGTCTGGACATCATGACCTGGCTGACACTGTTCTAGCAAAGGGAGCGGAGGCATGAACAAGCCTGTGAGCTCAGATGCCTGGATTTGCATGGATGCTGCCTGAGATTGGGGGTGGGTGAGTGTAGGCAGTGGGGAGCGGGGTGGGAGGACCGGGCTGGGGCAACCCAGAGCTGGCCGGCCCTTGCCCCCATGAAACTCTAGATGCCGAGACTGAAGTCAGCTGGGGGTGGGAGCTGGCACCTTAGTTTGGGTTTCTAGGGCTGTTATCAAATGATATTTCAAAGCAGAAAGGGAGCAGAGATTGCGTTTGATTTGGCCCAGTGGGGAAAGGAGGCTTTGGGGTTATTTTGTATATTATCTAAATTGGACCCCACTGAGTACAGTCCTAAGCTGGGAGCAATGGTCCACATTTCTCTGGGCCGATGTGAGAGTTACAGGAATGCGAGGGCATCAAGAGTCTGAGTTAGTGTCTGGGTAAATTAGAGGGGCTCAGTAAATGCGAGTAGAATCTGCTTCCTGCTTGCTGCCTAGCAGGGGTGCAGAGGCTCATAAATATTCAGATGCTTCCAGTGTGAAACTGGCTTTACAGAGTCAGATGCAGAGGCTGGGGAGCTCTGAGATGGGAGTCTGGGGTATGGAATTTTTTTTCCCCCCGGGAGGGAAGCATAGAGCCCTTTTAGAAATACAAAAATAAAGCTAGACCATATATAGGACTAGTCTTCACCTGTGGAGCCTCTCCCAGTTCTAGGCAATGTCCTGACCCTTATACATATCAGCTTGTTTCCCTTGTCACAAGCCCAGGGGTTGATATTCTTTTCAGGTCAAGGTCACAGTAGAAGCCAAAGGACAGAGGTAGCCTGCAGGGCAATCTTGAGTCGTCCTCAGCCGCCTTCTCCTGTCTATTAATAATCCCTCCCTAGGTGCTGCAGTCTGTGTCCAGGCTCTAAGCTGGAAGCTCTCAGCCTTCTCCTGTCTATTAATAATCCCTCCCTAGGTGCTGCAGTCTGTGTCCAGGCTCTAAGCTGGAAGCTCTCAGCCTTGGTACAGCTGGTGTTTTGTGGGGGCTGATTCTGTGTTGTGGGGGCTGCCCTCTGCTGTAGGCAGGGTGCTCAGCAGCATCCTTGCCTCTCCCCCCAGAAACTGGTAGCATTCCTCCTCTTCCTGCCCCCAGATGTGACAGCCAAAAATGTCTCCAGACATTGACGATGTCATCTGGGGGCAAAATCTCCATGAGGACTGCTGCTCTAAGTAATGACCTATGAATGAATGATGTCAAATGAATGTCCAACCCCAACTGAGTTCCAGGTTCATATAACCAGCTTCTCACACCATAACTTCGCTTGGGGACTTTCCAGATTTCCTGCAGGCAACGTGCTCAAGGTGGAACTCTTGGTCTCCCCGAGGTCCGGGCTCCCTGCCTCAACTTTGACCAAGTCAAAGACATTTTCTTTTGCTCATTGGCTGGAATGAGAGATGTCAAATGTATCTTCCTTTTTCCTCACCTCACATCCCATAGATCAACAAGGTCCGTTCAATTTCTAGAGTATTTTCTGACTCCGTGCACTTTTTTCCATGGCAGCCCTTTTCCTAGCCCAGCCAGCCTCTTCTGTCCCCTGGTCCCTGTAGCATTGCTTTCCTCCTGCCAGTCTCTTCTCCAAACAATAGCAAAAATGGTCTTTTTCAAGTAGAAATCTGAATATGTCACTTCCCTGCCTAAAATCCAAACTCTTAACCGTGGCCTTGGAGGCCTTCATTGTTCTGGGCCCAGCTACCCTTTCCAAATTAGGATTTTGAGATTCTCCCAGGTAGTTCATGTGTAAGTAAAAGTAAGTTCATTTATTTTCCCCATGGTCTTGCCACAAGGTCCCACCTTCAAAGGTACTCAATTGAGTGGGGACATAGAAAGGTAATATATAGAACTGTGAGATCAATAATAGTAGGGCATAAAGAATCAGAGAGTCCTGAGAACCCTGAGTGCAACCAGTTGGGCCTAAGAGATCATGGAAGACTTCGTGGAGGAGGTGATGTTTGAAAAAGGTTGAAGAGAGAAATTCCGAAAGGCTGGGACAGCACACATAAAGGAAGGTATAACTATGTTGGAGGAAATGTAGTTCAGTGTTGCTGAAACATAAACTGTGAGAAAGGAAGTAGTGACAGGAGGAAAGACAGGTGCGGGGGCAGCTGAGGACTTAATAATAAAGGGCTGAGGTGCCCTTTCCTTGCATAGAGCGTTCAACTCCAAGAAGTAGTCACGGTCATGCTGAAAGATGGGTAAAACACAGCTTAAGAAAGCCATGCCACTACCCAAAGTCAGAAACTAGGAAGTGGCAGAGAGGGGAATCACACTCAGGCTGCTCGAATTTAGGCCCATGTGCTTCCTTCCCTGTCACTGATAGGGAAGTTATATTGGCAGATGGAACAAGTAGGGCGATGGACTTAGGGAAGCTGAATGAAGGCTATGTAGTGAAAGCCAATACCATTCATATATACAAGAAAGAGAATGATCAAAAAGTCTGATTTCAACTTACAATACAAACATAAATCTAGATCTTTTATAATAATGTAAGGATTGGAGTGCCTGGGTAGCTCAGTTGTGTAAGTGTCTGACTCCTGATTTTGGCTCAGATCATGGTCCCAGGGTCATGAGATGGAGCCCTTGTTGGGCTCCACGCTCAGCCGGGAGTCTGTGAGACATTCTCTCTCCCTCTCCCCCTCTCCTAGCTCGCTCTCTCTAAAATAAAAACAAATCTTTAAAAAAAATGTAAGGAGTGACAATTAATTCAGCCATTTCAGAAGCATAGTAGATCAATCCAAACATGTTTGTGGCTTACCTTTAGCCCACGGCCACTGTTTTTGACTTTCACAGGCATTTCCTAGGATTACCTTCAGGATGGGTCTGTTACAAATTAATAGACAGATAGATAGAAAGATAAATAGATAGCTAGAAGGATATATAGATAGATAGAGGACAGATGGAAATCATAGAGATAGTTATCACCCATTTTAGGGATGAGAAGCTGAGGCCCAGAGATGAGAGTGTTCATACAACTCGGGTGGACGGAGCAGGGACTTTCCCCCACCTGTGTCCTTTTTACTGTATCTCCTTGTCTCTCCACGTGGGAAGCTGTGGTCTTAGAGTAGATGCCTGTTATTCTTTTTCACACAACATCTGAATCCCTTTCCCCTGTTTGAAGACAGCATCTTTGGGACAGAATCCACCTTTCCCTATAAAAATATGGAAATGCCAGGATCTTCTTCTAGGTTTGCTTGTACGGAGAGCTGGTTTTGTCCATCAAGGGGACCCACCCCAGATCTTGAATGACAAGCTAGAGACACAAAAAGGCAGGATTGTGCCAAAGCTTTTGTGGGGATGGGTGGAAGAAAGGGCGCCAGCTTCATCTGAGTTCTAATTCTATTGTTATTACCCCTAATATTGGCAATAAAAGCCACAGGATCATCCCCAGCAATGGCAGCTCTGAATCGATGTCTCTGCTGGGTCAATAACATACAGTGATTCGGGGACATGGTCCTCGGACCCATAGCATCTGTGTTCAGGTCTCCAGCCTTCTTTGAGGTGCAAGAAGTATCCAGTATCCCTTTTTGTGCGTGGGGGAAAGGGCTTCAATGAATCAGAGCCAGTGACCGTCCCAGGTGTCTGATCTCAGAACCACAGAAAACATACAAAAGATTCCTGGGAGCTTTGCATGGTGATTTTTTCCCTTCTTTCAATACTTCACTTGCCCATTTTCCATTTAGAAATTACTGCCAACAGTTTTCTGATTGCCGGGGATAATGTATTCTGCCTATTTACAACTCCATCTGCGGGGAGAAAGAAAAAAATCCTCCAGTATTCCTTGAGTGATGGCCTTTGCATAATTTTGCTTTCCCTCTTGTTCTTATGATTGCCGCTCCTCTAAATAGTCACCCAGGACGGATCGTCTTTCTTTTCAGATCACAGGAGCTGAGTCTCCTCTTTGAAGTCGCCTCATTTTCAGAGAATGTGGATGGTTGCATTGCTTCAGTCTGCTCTTTCCTTAGATATCTGTGTCTTTGTTTTCCAGAAAAATCCTTTGGGAGCACTGTACCAGTCAAGACAGGCTAGGTGATGTTATGTTAACTAGCGATCCTAAAATCCTGATGTCTTATGAGAACAAAGGTTTATTACTTTCTATCCTGAGTCAGGCAGGTTCTCTTAGTCTTCACGCTGAAGTCCAGCTGATGGAAAACCTTTGTCTGGAACTGTGCCAGATGTATAGCAGGAAGAAAAAAGTTCTAGCAAATCACGTGCTGATTCTTAAATCTTTTCCCAGGAAAGGACTCATCGCTCCCTTCCTACTGTCATAGGCCAGAGAAATCACATGGTTTACTTCTAAGCTCAAAGGAGTGGAGGTATATTGTTCTCTCCCCGGGAAGGACACACACACGGGAAGTCCATTCTTCCAGCCACTAGGTAGTGAGTTCCTTTATTCTACCTCAAGCGGAAACACTCAACTCTTCCTTAAGGGGGACAACTCAAGAGTTCCCCCAACGCCCCACCCAGTCACTGCTTCAAATTCAAAGTTCAGAATCTGTGTAGGTAGTTTCTGCCTGGTCTCCACAGGATGCGAACTCCTGGATCCAGGGAGCAATTGTCATAGTTGGGTTTCTTTCAAATGGGACTGTGGGATAAGGATTCATGATTTATCTAGGAAGTGACGAAAAAGGCTAGAGGATTGAGAGGTGAGACAAGGACCAGAAGACAGCCAACAAAAGCACAGAAAAATGGAGCTCAAGTGCATTGGAGAAATTATGGGAGCTGGTGAAGGGACAAGCTTTAGGATTACCCACTTCAGAGACAAGGAACATTGGCACTTATTCACTGACCCTACCAGTGATTGGTTGAGAGCTGCTCGTTGGGAAGCTTAATTCCTCAGTACATCTGGACTGCCAGCTGGGCAGAGAAAGCCCTCAGGCCAATAAATTCAGGCAATATAGCTGGGATTTGTGCTAAAGAGTTAGGGGTGAGGGAATAGGAATGGGGCACTGAAAGCATCCCATATCAGAGAACCAAAAATACAAGTTATCTGTTTATTTCTACCCCAAAGGCACTGGTAAAACAGGGACAGGATAATTCCAATAAATACTCTCATTTGGGAGGGAAAGAATGGGAGGTACACAGCAGTCCCTGGTCCGTAGCAATTCTGTAATCCTGTATGACAGGCGTGATAAGATTCTTAGCTGGGGATGGAAAAATCCTCACCTCTTCCTTGACCTTCAAGGATTCCTTTTATATTCTCTTTCTTAGGTGCAGCTGAAGAGGGCTTTGGAGAATCTGTTCTCAGTGGGGCTGAGCAGCTCTCTCCCCTGCTTCCTCCTGTAGAAGACTGAGGACCCACAGGTCATTTGAAGTCTGGCACTGTCATAATCTTTTTGTTTTTTTTGGAAGGGGGGGTCTACAATGATGGTTCTTTAGACTTCAAACTCTCTCAGAAACTTAGCTGGTATCTTGCGGTCCACATCATGTGCTGGTAGCATCCACATTAATTTTTAAGACGTGACTTTCTCTCAAATTTTAATTGTGGGTGTCTTGAGTTTGTCAGTTATCTGAGCGAGAGCCACCCACTTCGGATCTTTCCCCTGAGCCCTTTGGTGCAACTGAGAAGGTTTATTAGATGCTCTGTTGGTTTTCTATTGGTGCTGAACAAATGACTAGACTCTTATTGGCTTGAAACAACACATGTCATCCCATAGGTCTGTAGGCCAGAAGTCCATGTGTGCTGGGGCTGGGTTCTCCACTTAGGGTCACACAAGGCAGACCTCAAAGCTTTCGTAGGACTGTGCACCTTTCTGGAGCTTGGGGTCCTCTTCCAGGCTCAGGGGGTTCAGAGAAGAATCCAGGTCCATGTGGTTTTAGGAGTGAGGTTCCTGTGTCTTTGCTGGCTACTACCCAGGGGTCACTTTCAACCTCTAAAAGCTATCCTCTGGTCCTTACAGGACAGCTGGGAATTTCTTCTTCTTTAAATCTCTCAAACCCCCTTTATGGGTTCACCTGATCATGAGGACCCCCCGGGAAAATCTTCTTGAGAAAATCTCCTTAAAATCTTCTGGTGACGGACTTTAATTACATTTGTAAAATCTCTTTTGTTGCATAATTTGTAAAAATTTTGGGAGTGGTATCTCCAGATTCACAGTTTCTGTTAACATTGGAGTGGAGGGGATTATACAATGTGTGTTCATACACGCCGACTTAAGCTGAATGTCAGCCTCATTCGGAGGGTCCGGCGTGAAGGTGTGCTGGCTCTGTTCTTGGGTTGGTCATACCCAAAGGCTACATTTTCATCAGCCTTAGCTGCTCAAAGACCTCAGCTTCATCTTTGCCTGTTTGGGTCTGAGAAGGAGCAACTCTTCGAAATATGCAAGGTCTTGAGTTTCTGGTCTCTTTATCATGGTTTGGTCTTGACAAAGAGTTGGCCGATCCTTTGTGATCTCATCTCTTTTTTGAACTATTTTGTCACTCGCTATGCATAGTCATCGAGGCACACTGCTGAAATTCTGTCTGCTTCTCTTTTAGTCTGAAGTCCCAGCTCAGGGTGCCTGGGTGGGCTCAGTCTGTTAAGCCTCTGCCTTCAGCTCAGGCCATGATCCCAGGGTCCTGGGATCGAGTCCCACATTGGGCTCCCTGCTCAGCAGGAAGCCTGCTTCTCCCTCTCCCACTCCCCCTGCTTGTGTTCCTGTTCTCACTGTCTCTCTCTCTCTGTCAAATAAAGAAATAAAATCTTTTAAAAAATAAATAAATAAAGTCCCAGTTCGTCAGGGCTAGTCTCTGTCTTCTAAGTTATGGCAGATGAAAGTTTTACCAATTGTTTCACCACTGAATTACACACACTGTCATCCTTCTGGTTTCGATGCTGAGTATTCTAGGTTTTGTAAAAGGGACCCCACTTTGGAACAGATTTCTTTATTAGTAGGACAGGCTGGGTGGGCCACAGTAGAACAGATGACTCAGAAACCTCAGTGGCTTGCCGCAAAGAAGTTTCGTTTCCTGCCCCTGCAACGTACTCATTCCGGGTCAGCAGGGTCCTCTCTCTGATACTCAGCAGACTGTGGAAGGGACAGTTCCAGTTTTGTGGCCAAGGGGGAGAGAGACACAGGCAACCATGCTAGGCTCTTAGAACTTCTATACAAAGTGACAAACATTATTCCTGCCCACATTTCATTGTCCAAATCAAGTTAAATGATACCACTGTTCAACAGGATGGGAGTGTGAGGACGGTGACGGTGTGCACTCCTGCAGGGGTGGGGGCGAAATTGGTGTACTAGTGAACAGGAATGCACGCTAATGCTCCCATGGCCCTGGGAAAGGGCGTTCTCATCTCTTCAGGACAGAGGCTCTTCCTGCTTGGTGTCTCTCCCTTCAGTATCTCTGTTGAGAAAGATGCTTTTGGAATTTGGGAAGCAGGACTAAGATCCTCCTTAAAGGGTCACCTGCTTTGACTGGCATTCCCTGACTTCACTCCCGCCCCCCAGGATCCGGGCACTTGTAAGCCCTCTGCCTCTTTGTCCACATGACACGACATTCCCAGGGATGTCCAGCACTTCTATCACTTTACAACCTTTGTCTCTCTTGAGTTGACATGTTGGACTTAGGTAATTTTTGTATCCATTTGACCTATGGTTTTCAGAGACGAGGGAGGACTTAGGTGTGAAAACGATCAGAGATCTTGGTTAATCTGCAGTCTAATCGGCAGCTCCGGTGGCCAATATTTCCAAAGGCCCATAGAGAAATATCATGGCTGTACCTGCTTTCTGGCGTGGTAGGCTGATGGACTACGTAAGAGTCAAGGTCGAGTCAGGGAAGGGGAAACCACACAGGTGTGGGATAGGTGCCCTTACCATGGGAAGCTCATCTGATCGCGGGAGGATGCTATACAGGTTCCTGGCGGTGGATGGGAAAGCTCCGTCCACGTTGATGTTTGAACTGAACCTCAAAGGTTGAGGAAGAAGTTTGCCAGATGGAAGACGTTAGAGATAGGGAGGCGAGACTGGGAATTCCAGGCAGAGCACAGTAGGTATGAAGACCTAAAAAGCAGTTTAGCCTCGTGGCTAAGAGTGTAGATGTTAGAGTTAGACTGGTTTGGGTTTGAGCACCAGACCTGATGCTGAGTAGCCGGGCAGCTTTGGACAACTCACTTCATTCCCCCGAGTCTTGGTCTCCTCCCATGGAAGATGGTGGTTTCTCTACCTCAAAGGAGCATTATGAAAATTAAAAGCAATAATGCCTATTATTTGTTCCCCCAAAGCTCAAAATAAATGACCCAATTCACGTTTAATAGAGGCACGTAAATAGAATGGAGGAAGGTGTTACTAGGAAAAGGGAGGAGATTTGTGTGTGGGGAGGATGACTGTAAGTCACAATGCTCCAGGGTTAGAGGAAGCAGGTGACAGAAGATGAAGCTAAATGTGTTAAGTTGTAAAGTCTCAAGTGTCTTTTGAGATAAGAGTTTTGGGTTTGATATAAGGACCAAAAAAAAAAAAAAAAAAAAAAGAACGATGGAAGTAGTCAGCAAGAGACACAGCATGATCAAATCTGGTTCTGGAAAGCTCATTCTGTAGCATTGCAGAGGATACACGGGAATCCGGGACCAGCGAGGAGCCTGGCATCATGCGCAAGTGAGACATGGAGTGGCTTGATGTGGGACAGGGCCATGGCCAAGGGCATACTGACACACACTCAGGGTAATATGTTGTGAAATCAAAGATCAATGCGAAGAAAACCCACCTGGGTTCTGTCAAGGGGCCTCACTGAGCTCAGCTTCCAGAAGCCACCACGGTCCCTTGAGACAGCACTCAGCCTGTGGCCACAGGGATCACTTCCACAACATGGCAGATTATTTATGCAACGGCATATAGGGAGAGTGTCTCCCGCTCCAGTCTGCTAAAACGACATCTTCTATAATCATGTGAGTGACGTCCCATCATTGCCATGTCCTGTTGGTTAGGAGCAAGTCAAAGTTTCTCCTGGACTTGAGGGGAGGGGAATCTACATGGGGTGACTCAATAGGGTGGTCACTCAAGGTGTGACACACTCTGTTACAGCGACGGCACATAGTAGGTGCCCAATAAATATTTGTTGAAGAAGGAGATGACAAAGAGTGAATCTGGTAAAAGGAGGTCTAGGGAAACCCAACTGGACTTATGTTTTCATACCTTTGCAGCATTTATTCACATGGGTGTAGGAGTTTGTTTAAAGGAGAGATAATAGAATGGGCTCTTATATTTTTGGATCCTGATTCTCATCCTGTGTTTCTCCCTGGATATAGGATAATCATGCACAAAATTGGGCAGCCAGGCTTTGGGGCAGGGATCGAGGCGTAGGTGGCCTTGCACGGTGAATACCATTGCCCCACCCATGTAAGTGCCAAGGGAATGGGGGCAAGTCTCCTAACATCACCGCACTTCTGTGTGCAGTCAGCGCCATGGCTATAATGAAGACAATGATTAGAGTGGATTTCCACAATTACCACATCAGCTCTGCCTATTGAGATATGAAAGCCCAGATGCCCAGGGCAACCCAATTCCTTCTGTGGCTGATTTTCCCTCTTCTCTACCCAAGTTAATTTTTCTTTTCACAAGCCCTTCCTGGGAGAGTCAGTTATAATCCGAGGTGCTATCTGTCTTTCTGGCTTCAAGCCAAACAACTTCATTAAAAATTGGGAGAGGCTTTCCTGCTCTGTTTTCAGCTTGCACTGTAGCAGAGGGAGAGGAGTGGGCGGGGAGGGTGTCTTGGAAGGAGGGCCAGAGACAAGGATTTGAGTATACATGATTTTGGGGCAGTGACCCCAGGAAGCACCAGTAGGGGAGTGGGTAAGCGAGGCAGGGGAGGGGAAGAAGCTCGTACAGGGAGCTGGTTACCACGGGTAACAATGAGGAATTGTAAACATGCCTCAGAGTTTTCTCAGTCAAAGGGCAGGAGAGCAGGGGAATTTATCACCAGTTCCTGTCCACGAACACTCGAGGGAAGCCTCCAAGGGTATGTTTTCCGTGGCTCTGCAGCCCGCATGTAGGGCAAGAGGAAGGTTGCATTGTAGGTGCAAGGTGCTGATAGTAAGAACGGTGCCCAACGGTGTGCACAGGTAAAGTGAGTGCTTATGTGGTTGGGGCTATGGCAGGTCAGGAGCACGGCTGTTAAACCAGGGCTCAGGTGGTCCACAAGGACAGCCATGCTGGGTCTTTAGGCAGGAAGGAGACATGGATCTGTAAAAATAGCTTTTTATTTGTTGCTGGATCCCGTTTGCCAATATTCCATTAAGATTTTTTTGTGTCTCTGCTCATCAGAGATCGATCTGTGGTTGTCTTTGTCTTGCTTTGGTATTAAGATAACACCAGTCTCATTAAGATGAATTATGGAACTTTCCCGTCTTGTCTATTTTCAGAAGGAGTTTGTGTAGTGTCTTCTACTTGAAATGATTGCTAGAATTCAAAAAGAAGCTCTCTGGACCTGGGCTTTTTCATGTGGGAAGATTTTTAATTGCTAATTGAATTTATTTACTTGATACATATCTCTTCGGATTTTCGATTCCTTCCTGAGTGACTCTGGGTAATTTGTGTCTATCTAGGAACTTGTTCATTTCATCTAAGCCTCATTGGTTGGCATAAAATTGTTAACAAATGCCCCATTACAATCTTTTTCTTTTTTGTAGGTGTGAAGTGATTTTCCTTTCTTCATGCCTGACTGGTAATTGGGTCTTTTTGTTTTTTTTTTTTTCTCAGTTGTTCTGGCTCAACGTGCATCAATTTTGTTGATCTTTACAAAGAACTGATGTTTGGTTTAATTGATTTCCTCCTTTTTTCCCTAGGTTTTGACTGTTCTCCTAGTTTATGGCTCTAATAGTTACTAATTCCTCTTTCTGTTTGTTCTTCCTCCAACTTCTTAAAGTAGAACCTTATATAATGATTTTTGATGTATTTTTCTTTCTCTGTGATTTTAGCTATAAATGTCCATTGAAAGACTGCTTCAGCTGCATTCAACATAATTTGATTTATTGTATTTTTCTTTTCTTTTTTTAGTGATTGTACCTTGTTTGGATAATTTTAAATTTATTTTTAATTAATTAATTAATTAATTAAATTTGGCTTAATTGTTGGGCTTCTTAATTTGTTGAGCCACTGTCATCACACTTCCCTTTAAATTTTTTTTTTTAAGATTTTATTCATTTATTTGACAGAGAGAGACACCGTGAGAGAGGGAACACAGCAGGGAGAGTGGGAGTGGGAGAAGCAGGCTTCCCGCTGACCAAGGAGCCTGATGTGGGACTCGATCCCAGGACCCTGGGGTCATGACCTGAGCCGAAGGCAGACACTTAACTGAGCCACCCAGGCGCCCCACGCCTTTAAAATTTTTTATACAGAATTTCATCAAATTCTTCGCACTTTTTTTTTTATGATAGCCTTTCTGATGTTTTGCTCTGGTAAATACATCTAATATAAGTTTCTACTTACCATTTATTCCCCCTTAATATGGGTCATATTCTGCAGTTCTTCACATGTCTCCGGATTTGGTGGAAACTAAATACTTTAGATAAACTATTGGATGACTCTAGATTCTGTTTTATTTCCTGGATAGTCGTTAATTTTTAAAAAGTGATTTCCCGGGACCTAAGCCATGCAACCCATCTCTCCTACAACGGGCAGCCACCATTGCTCTCTATTCTTGTTTTCAGGTATCAGCCTTGCTTTCCAGGGGCACGCCTGGGTCCGCAGAGCTGAGTAGTCAGTGATCTGGGTACAGGTGTGTTCAAAACCTCCAAGCCACAGAGCTCCTGTCTATGCTGACTGATATGCGTGTGGGTTTGGAACGCGCTCAGAGAGTTACAGGCACTTCTCACGTTTCTCCTGGGTTTTACGTTCCACTGTGCTTTTCTGGTGTCTCCTGATCGTACCTATAGTATGTAGAGTTTTTCAGTCAGCCAGCTGTGTGTCGAGGGCTTATCTCAACCCTTGTACAGCCTTCCCCGGCCAAGACTGTTTCTGTTTTAGTCACTGTTACATCCCCACTACTAGCTGAAAGCCTGGTATGTCAGAGGTGTTCAGAAAATATTAGCTTAATGAGCAGATCACTGCTTCAAAATTGGGCCCGGAAAGAAATTGGATTTCTCATTTGTGCGTCCCCAACTCAAAGCACAGAATGTGACCTAGAGGGGTCACGCACTCCTACATTAGTGATAGGAAATCTAACCCCCGATCCTGAGTAAGCAACGGTTTGGAAAGGTTCAATGGGTGAGCTGTGCCAAATATTCAACGAACAGACGGTCTCTGTTTGGTACAATAACTTCTAGAGTGCAGTGATTTAGGGAGAGCAAATCAATGCATTTTATGAGACTGGAATGACCTTGATGTCAGACGGAAAAAAGCAGTCTGAGAAAAGAAAACTGTAGGCTGGCTGACCACCCTTTATAACATAGATGGAAATAGTCCCACACAAAATATTAGTGTGTGAATCCTAATTCTTAAAAATCCCATTTAAAAATCAGACATTTTGGAAATAGGTCCGGGATTGGCTCCTTGAGCTCTGCCATGTGTAGCTTGCATGGCCTCAGTTAAAAGATGGGATGAATAAATCTCTCTCATTTATCCATGCTTTCATTCATTCTATGTCTATTAGAGTAATCCTGTGCTGTCCGTTGCCTGCGGTACTGGTGACCAGACTTAGCATGCCACCCGCCATGTGGCCTGTGAAGCCTGAGTCAGTGGAAAGGTCTTAACACAGCACTGTGCCTGGCAGAGTAGATAATTAGAAAGCATGGATTCCTTGCGCACCTTTAGTCTTCTAGCCAAGCTCAGTAGTATCACTAGCTCATTTCCTTGCCCATTCTTCTCTCTGAACGTCCCCTCCCCAGGGAGCCCATCCCTGCTCATCCCATCTGCTCTCATCCTATCTAAATAGCGGACTGTCCCTTTGGATTATCATCCCATTTGATTTTCTTCCTAGCACTTTCCAATTTTGAAATTTACCTTCAAAATGTTTTCCCCTTTTACTGTGTCCCTGTCTGAAAACTTAAGCTTCATGAGAGCAAGGTTCTGTTTGCTTTATTCTCTGCTGTGTCCCCAGCACCTGGAAGGGTGCCTGGCCCACAGAAGTGCTCTCCCAAGAGGGAGTGAAGGGACTGAGTGCCTGTGTCTTCTCCCCCTATAGCTCGGAGCCAGACCCAGAGACTGGCCAAGAAATGGGCCTCAGAAAGTGTGTGGAATGAAATTCTTGCGTGGTGGCCTCTGGGTCTCCCTCTTGAATGGTTGCCCCATAACCTGCTTCTCCACTAAGATCTGCAGCCTGGAGAGGTGTTGGCTGTGACGTTAGCATGCATGTTGGCTCTGTAGTTGGGCCAACGCTCCATCCTTAAAGGCAGGTCTATACATAGCCAGGGGGACACAAGCCCTGCCTTGCCAGCATGATGCTTCTGGGGAAAACCTGTTGTTCTCTTGGGCCTTCCAGGGACATCAGTAAGTACAGAAGAGCACGCGTCCCCATCATGACAGGTTCCAAACTTGGTCTGTCCTCCGGAATTCCATTGGCCACTCATGCCACCCCAGGGAGGGAGGAGACGTACCCATTTGCTGAGCAGAGGGCCGGGTTGGGTGACTTATTCCTGGGACACAGCAAACAGGTGGTGAGGTGGACCTCTGACTCCGAATCCTACACTTACCCACTTGAATTTCCATCTCTCGGCATGAGAGGGAACCTGTAACTCGCTTAAGCGCATGTCCAAGTTGGAAGGTAAGAACATGAAAAGGAAAGGAAAAATAAAATGTTCATTTCAAAGGATTTATTAAAGAGTAAGAAGGAGAATGTATGTTGAAAGGCTGAAAACTGCCTCCAATTTACTCTTTTAGGTGGAAAAATACAATATCCCCTATATATTGTGTCAAGAACAGACATTCGGTAATGCTGTCTGTTGAGAAAGGAATTAAAAAACTTTCAGAAGGAAATCATGGATGTGTTCACTTGCCTTTTTAAGATAGACAGTAGAAACTTTGAAGGGGATGCAAACTATCCCAACAGATCTGACAATGTTGGAAAAAAAAAAAGCTGAGATTGAAAAAAATTTCAGCACATTTTTTAATAGAACACAGTCAGCAGGCAATTCTGTGTTCTAGCACATTGCTTCCCAAACTCATTCAGTGGGTGCAATAACCTTGCAGAGCAGGGATCCTTCTCTCCATTTCTCCCTGAGTTGAGCTCAGAGAGGTGGAGTGATTTGTTTGAGGACACACAGCTAATACGTAGTAAGGCCTGAGTTTGAGAACCTTTTTCACTAGACTGGGTCAGAAGCACAGTGGGCCACACGGGATAGACCCAGCCATTAACTCTGGGTTCACAGCCTGGATTTGGCGGTTGCATCATGTGGGACGTGGACCAGAGGGGATACAGAAATGAGTCAGAGGTTGTGAGAACCAGGCAAAGGAGAGGGGTCAGAGAGAGAGCTTCGGCAGCACCCCAGGTTCTCCTGAATTACATGCTCTGTTCTCGCAACCTGCCATTGGGAAGGGTTCAGTTCTACCAAAGCACCATTTATAATCTGAGGAGTGTCTGCAGCACACACGTGCCCATGAACGGATACACGAGACACCAAGCGCGTGTATACGCACACACATACATACGCATGACGGACATTTGTCATCAAACTGCTCAATACATTTTTCCCCCCATAGGTGCTTTCCATTCTCGTTAGTTAATATTTTTTTAGGGGGAGGCAGCCTAACACAGGGCAGTGATACTTAAATTTTCAACAATCTTTTAAAGAAAATGAAAACTCACGTCAAAAAAATGTCTCATAGAAAGCACACAGGTGGTACTTCGGTAGCTCAAATTTATGTTACAATTTCAAATTATGACAATTGCTTATGTCAGTCAATAGGACAGCAAGGCAGTTTCAGGGAATTCACAACTTGAAATTGAGGCTTATGAATGGCTATCATATAGTAGCCTGAGTGCCCGTCTAGTGCTGTGTTTGGTTCTACCGTTTAGTTGTTCAGTGTTGAGCAAGTTTCAATTCATATGGAGAGGAAGCTACAAATGGCAGACATTTTTTTTTAAGCTGTGATGTTTTTCTTCTTTCCTAGAGATGTGACCCATATGAGTTCATCAGTAATGTTCTACCCAACATTGTACTAAAATAAAGCAAAGCCAGACAAATGACCAGAAAGCTCTACAGCACCAGGGTAACACCACCTTGGCAGAGGAGGTTTTGAAAGAAGAAGGGATTGAATTTTTTTTTTTTAAGATTTAAGGGGAAGGGGCCAGGGGAGAGGGAGAGAGACAATCTCGAACAGACTCCCTACTGAGCGTGTGGCACCATGCAGCGTTCCATCTCACGACTCTGAGATCATGACCTCAGCTGAAATCAAGAGTTGATGCTTAACCCACTGAGCCACCCAGGCACCCCTCATGGATTTTTAAAAAAATATTTTTATTTATTTATTTGAGAGAGATACAGCAAGAGAGGGAACACAAGCATGGGGAGTGGAGAAGGAGAAGCAGGCTTCCCGTCAAGCCAGGAGCCCAATGTGGGACTTGATCCCAGGACCCTCGGATCATGAGCTGAGCTGAAGGCAGATGCTTAATGACTGAGTCACCCGGGTGCCCCTCATGCTTGTTTCTTTGTTTTTAAACCAAACATACTCCCACCAAAACAGAAAACCTAACAAACTCAGTTATGCAGAAAGAATCTTAAGCCAAGCTGCACAAACATACCTAACACATGATAAGTCAGAGAGACATTTTAGTCCATTTCCAGTGGCTCACACACGCAAGCTGGGCCCAGAAAATAGGGAAACCAGTCCAGAAAACGCGTGTGCTTTCGTAACACTGACAACTAAAAAGCACACAGTAGACAATACTTGGATCTTTAGGGGAGTAATCAAAGAAATTCCAAAGTTAGAGCCGCTGGGTGAACTTGAATATTCATCATTCAAAGTAATGCTTAAGAGAGTCTTCTGGGCACAGGAGGCTACCTCGGGATGGACAGGAGATGCAGGAAGAGGAATGCAGATACAGGCTGGGGTCCGTTTTCCTGTGGGCCTGTCAGTGGAGGGCATCTCTTTCGGCCAGTTCCCACAGCTAAGCCAAGATACCAGTGGGGCCAACACTAGCTGGGACAATAGGGGTTCAGTGGGACAACTGGTCTGAGTCACCCCAGAGCATCACTCTCATGCTGTCCTCACCCAGCTGGGCCACTTGGGCCAAAGGACTGCGACTCTAACCCAAGGGGAAGGGCTGGGGTGCAGAGATAATGTGAACCACGCCTGCTGTGGTCTTTGGGACAAGGTGGGCTCATAACGATGAGTTCTTCCACATTTTTGACACACCGACATGTGTGCTTCTGGAGGGGGCCCCCTGGGGGGGCTGCACAACATCAGCTTGCCCCTGAAGTCTGACTCAGAAGCAGCTGAGAGGGGCTTCTACTCTGGAGGGAGTATTGAATACAGGTGCTTTAAGGGCAGGTCATTTTCTTCTAGACTCATCAGTAGTTACATTAACACAGAGTGACAGACAGAGTCATTCTTTTTCCCATCATCAGTAATGGACACCTCCTAGTGGGCTGTCCGCCAGGGTACCATTGCCTGCAGGGGGGAGTTGGGGCCACAGATTTTTCTACAAAGCTCCCATGGGAGGCAATTTGCTCAACAAAGCCACCACCAAGCCACCGCTGATGTCTTGTCCTGTTCTGTAGTCCGGAAGCATGTCCTTAAAAGCCTGGAACTCGGTAAATGGGAGCAGCGCATTGAGTGTGTCCCCAGCCACACCATCTTCATGGTGCCACCGGTTGCTATGAAAGCCGCCAAGTCTGGGCAACTGCTCCAGACGGTCTTTTCCAGTCTGCTTGCTGACCAAAGAAATACAGCCGTTAAAAGGAGACAGGGAAGTGAGTTGATTCCCTTATTGTTCTCAAGGTTCAAGTAGTACTCATCCCTGAAATGCCTCTGCAGCATCTGGAACTTGTCACCCATCACGACATTGTCTGAATATCCAGCTACGTGCAGCTTCACATTCTGCTTCGGAGGTGACAGAGATGGGCGTTATGAATCCGTGGCCTCTTACTGCACCTGCAGAGCCCTCAGCCACCTGGAGGCCCCGGGGGCAGGGAGAATGGGGTTAGGCTGCAGGTAGGTCCCCTCGCTCAAGGCAGCAGTGGCCTCCTTGGGATCCAGCCGGTCTGCGCTGGCTCGGGAGGCTCTGGCCCCAGGCTCCTCAGGCTGCGTCCCCTACCTGCACGGGTTTGTTTTGAACAGTTCACTGGGTCAATTTGTCAAGTTAAGCCAATCAAGCATCTTGAAAGCCCAGTACTGCACCATCTCTGTTTGATCATTAAATCCTCGACAGCATATTGGCATTTCTGAATTGCAAGCATATAATGCGAAGGAAGTCAATGTACTGATCCTTGGGTCAACGTAGACTCCCCACTGTTCAGTATTTTAGAACATGATTTCATTGCTAAAATAATGACCATCCTATGAGGGTCAAAGTGGCCCAGCTTCTTGTGTTTGGGGTGCAGTTTCATTGTGGATACTTTATGTGCAGTGGGAAGCGTGGTCACCCCGTGAACTTAATCACAAGGGGAGGGGAGGCCCCCAAATTGCTGCAAACCCCCATAGTCACCCTAGCAGGGTGTGGATGTATGGTGTCATGTGGACTTTCATATGGGATTGCACACCTGGCTTGGTGCCTTGATGATGGTGATGACACCTGGACAAGACACCTTCATGACATTTGCACCAAGCAGATCTATTCAACATTTACCCAATGATGCACGTATTTTGCCCTGATATATTTGCTTGGACATTTTATGTGAGTGTAAATATGTCCATGACAAACCTGATTTTTTTTTTTAAAGAGGAAGACTTTTAATCATTCTACTCATTCTAATCAGTGCACCTGTTTTCCAGATGTTCAGTGGTAAATACACAGGTGACAGAAGGAGCCTTCCTTAGGGGTCTGCATCGACGGGAGTCAGCGGGCAAGGGCGCAGCAAAGCACTAGAAGTCTCCCGAGTGCTATGGTTTGGTGTAAGGGACAATTGAGTGCATGCTTTTTTCCTGTCATGGCTTTGAAAATTACAAATGTGCATTTAAGAGTGATATCTGGGTCAGACTTGAGCCACACCTGCACCATCACCATCGTTTGGAAGCCACTGACCTAAAGGAAAAGGGACTCTTGAGCTGCATCCTGATTGCTGGTTTTTTTTTTTTTTTTTTTAAGATTTTTATTTATTTATTTGACAGAGATTACAAGTAGGCAAGAGAGGCAGGCAGGGAGAGAGAGGAGGAAGCAGGCTCTCCGCAGAGCAGAGAGCCCGATGCGGGGCTCGATCCCAGGATCCTGGGATCATGACCTGAGCTGAAAGCAGAGGCTTTAACCCACTGAGCCACCCAGGCGCCCCTGATTGCTGTTTGTGAGCTGCTGGAACATGGTTCCCCTGCTTTAACTGCCAGTTTTCTCACATCCAACCAGGGACGGCCATTCCCTGGGGTTAATGCAGTGAGTCAATGAAAGCGATGTTACGTAGTGTATGTTCCATCCTCTTACAGAGAGAGGGCTCCCAGCAAATGCTAACCCATGTCTCCCTGACTTTATAAAACCCCCATCTCATAGAATGGAGCCATTACTCAGGATGTGAGAACCTCAACAGAAAAAAAACCCCATGCCACACATGCCACACCAGCTGTCAGCCTCCTGGGGTCTCCCGGGACCAGGCAAAGGCTGTGTTCAAGCGTGGTGGCTGTCAGCCCTGCTTGTGCATGCATCACACGGGAGTTCCAAGAAAAATGCTGATGCCTGGACCCTACCCCCTGGGGTTCTGATCTAGGTAGTCTGGGATACTGCCTTGGCACTGGCATTTTAAAAAGTCCTCCAGGTAATTTTGATGTGCAGTTGGGGTTGAGAAACACTGCTCTAGGTGGAGGGCTCTTGATCCTTTGCCTTCTACCATGGTTCTTGGCACAACACTCTGGGCTCATCTTTTATCCTCCCCAGTTCTCTGTAGGAGTATAATTTGTTCTCCAAGTTATTCCCATGGCCAGTCCCCCTGGCAAGGTGCCAGTGCCACCATATGCCACACCATGTGCCTCCCCTTCTCCACTCTGTTGCTGCCTCTAGATCTCTTCCCGGAGCTCCTAAAGCAAGATGCTTGGCACATTCACTGAATGTCTTGAGGAAAATTCCAAGTGCCTTCTTTAGGCTAAAGCCAAATCTGGCATCCCACGGTGCAGTGGGAACATGCTTAGCACGTTTCTGCTCACTCTGTAGGGAGTGTGACATAATTGAGAATGGAAGGGAAAGGATGCACAGCCCGAGGGTCCTTAACATAGCAAAAGATGGCAGACAAGTGGTGTCCAGCCATAGACTCCACCCCCACCCCCAGTCATTCATGGAATGTCTTCTGAATTGAGCTCAAAGGAGAGGGCATTTACCTCTGCCTCCAGGAGACAGAAAAGCCTTCATGGAAGAGGTGACACTTGATCTGGGTTTGAAGGAGGTATTGAGGGTTGATTGGATGTTGGAGGACCTGTGAATAAAGACCAAGAGGGATCAGCATGAGAAGGATGGAACTGAACAGTCCCACGGTTTGTATAGAAATCCTATCTTGTGGAAATGTGACCGGGAGGCCAGCAGTGCATGCATAATAATGGGTCAGGCTATGTTGCAGTTACAGATAGCTTTCAAATCTCAGTGGTCAAACACAATGCATGTCTATTTCTTCTTACCTGTGCTAAAGATCCATTAGGGGTAAATGTGGGGTAAGGTCTCTATGTTGTCCTGAAGGTGATGGACCCTCTATCCCTGGTGTCATCATCATTCCTGGCAAGGAGACAGGAAAGTGATGAATAGGCTGACTTTTGTAGGTTTCTATGACACTTCCATGCCAGCCACACGGCCGTGATTAACTTGAAGACAGTGAGATAGTACAATAGGCCCAAAAGGAGAGGAACTGGAGACATTGGTGAATAGATTTAATGGCCACCACAGGGAGGAAGGACCTCAAAAATCTCACTAGGGCACTTGGATTTGATCTTGAATAGGGGAACCAGCCAAGGTTTGTAAGTGGGAGAACCGTGGTTGGAACTGTGGTTTCATGGAACCGGGCTGGAGAAGTACATCTCTTCCCTTGCCCTGGACAGCCTTTTTCTCTTTCTGCTTTTTAGATCTGTCTGCCTGCATCAAAGTCACAATATTGATATGCTCTCTGCTTTTTCACAAGCTTAGCCCAAAAGATTCCCTCTCATCCTTTGCCCTACAGTTTTGAAGGTCCATGCAATTCAGGGGATTCTTGTCATCCTGCTTGTCCCCAGGTCTAAGCCATGTCTTCCAGCCCAAAATTTACCAAAGAGAACAAAGCTGGTGTGTTAATTACCATCTGACTTTTGAACCTCTTTCTCAATTCATAGATTCCTAACTTCGTGAGAGATGAAAGAGGCTTCCTCAAACCCCAAGATGGATTGGAAGGAGAGAGAAAAGAGAAAAGCAGACCAGTAAGAAGGTGTGGACAGAAGCTAGAGAGGGGAAATAAAAAATTAAAAAAAAAACCATAAACCATCAGGGAGAGAAGGAAGAATTTAAGACAGAGATTTTTGACCGAGTGGAATATGGGAGAGATAAGGAGGAGCCTGAGAGCCAGGCTGCCCTAGGCTTCTATCCCAAAAGGGTAAAGAGTAAGACCCTGGGCAAGTTACTTACCTTCCTCTGCTTCGTTGACCAACTCTGAAATGAGAGCAAGTTGAATAGAACCCAGATTATCACCTTGTCTTGAGAAATCAGTGAGTAAATCTAGGGCACATGTTCAGCACAGTCTCTGACATATTAAGTCCTCGATAAACAGTTTTGACAATTATAGTTTTGCATACAGAAGTTACAGCTGATTTGGGTTCAACATGTATGAAGATAATTTGGACTTCTTAAAATTAAAAGGCCATGTCCTGACTTCAACTTGTCTCCTTATTTTTTGCCTTTTGTCCCTAAAATCAAATTCCTGATGATAAAGAGATTTGGTGACTTAGTCGGGAGATGAACAGATCTAATATATTTCTTCATATCTTTCTGCCTCCTGTCCCTTCTGTGGTTCAAATTCTATTTGTCCTTGGAACTTTAATAAACTTCTTCTTATTTTCATTCTCACTAGACTGGTTTTCATTATCGTTATAAATTCTAGTTCCTTCCACTTTCTCAGGTTGGCCTGGATCACAGTCTTTCCATGGATCTGCAGTTGATTATTACAACATTTGCTCATGGTGGTGGTTTGGGGGGATAAATTCTGATGGATGGCAAGGTTACTTCATGCCCTATGCTGGAACGTAGTGTATTTGTCTAATATGTTCTTAATGCAGGTGGGACTGGAGTCATTTTTCACATCAGAGTCTTCATTTTAAAAATTGTATGGAAATTTACCTATGTGGAGGGATTTTTTTTCTTTAACTCGTGTATAAATTGGCTTTATTTTATTGTTCAGAGTTCCTGTATAGATGTGAACCTGAGACTCTGGCTAAAAGACAATTTTCCAGTTGTAGGGCTGGAAATAATTTTGTGGGGTATCTTTTAAGTTGAGGTCCCTGGAAGAGGACTCTGGGATGGATGTTTGTGTGCAGGAGTTATACTGGATAATGTTCTAGAAGCAAATTTGCAAGGAAACAAGGGAGGCTGCCTTGGGCTGAGAGGGGTAATGGAATGAAATGCAGTTAGGATAATGGCTTCGGGTGACCCCACAGAGAGTTTGGGAGCTGGGATGACCCCTACAGAGATGTCCTCAACTGAGGCAAAGGGTCGTTGGATCTCTACATCAACCAGCAGTTGACTATGGCCAGCATTAAGGAAGAAGACAAGATGTCAGGTGAAGTGGCTCTTGTCCGCTAAGAACAATTCCTGGAGAAGGACACGTTTCTGAGCCCTCAATGCCCATCATTCCCAGGTGGGGGGCAATGAGTGCCGTGGTCCTGAAGGGAGGACCTGGATGGAGCACCCCAGAACACACCATGTGGGGCCTTTCTTAATAACGATAACATCGTGGGAACTGCTGGGTAATGTTGGCTGAGTTCTTTTTCTCTGTGTGATTATATTCATTTCTTAGGGCTGCTGAAACAACGAACCACAAACTTGGCAGATTAACACAAGAAATTTATTGTCTCACAGTTCTGGAAGTGACAAGTCCAAAATCAAGGTGTTGGCAAGGCCATGCTCTCTCTAAAGGCTCCAGGAGATGATTTTTCCTTTCCTCTCTTCTAGCTTCTGGTGGTTGATGGCAGTCCTTGGTGTTCCTTGGCTTGTAGCTGCTTCACTCCAATCTCTGCCTGCATCATCACATGGCATTTTCCCCATGTGTCTCTAGGTCTACATTTCCTTCTTTGTGCCAGGACACCAGTCATTGGATTAGATTGCACCCTGATTTAGTATGGCCTTACTTTAATTGATTACTTTTGCAAAGACTCAACTTCCAAATAAGGTAATATTCTATAGGTTCCTGGGGCTAGAAATTCAACATATTTTTTTGGATGTGGGGGGACACAATTCAATCCGTAGCAGCCACTCTTTGAGTAGATATTTAAATTCATCGGCTGAACCATCATCCAGACCACATCACTGCACCTTGCTCACAGAAATATCATTAAAGATACCTCCACTTCCGCCATCCTTGATCGGGCCTAACCATCTCTCTCCTGGATTACTGTATTACTGTATTACTATTACAAGCCTCTCTGCAGTTCTCCCTCCGGTCCCTTTGTCTCCCTCTACCTCCTCATTACCTCAGGGGACCCTTTTAAGACCCAGTTTTGATCGTGTAACTCTGCTGCTCACAACCCAGCAGTGAGTGGTTTTCAGTTACCTACATCATGAAGTCCACACTCTTCAGTTTCATCTTCAAGGTACCATGTTACCTGATCTTGTTGACCTGTACAGTCTCTTCTCTGATTCATGTTTGCTTTGAACCTCACACTGAAAAAATAGTAAGTTGCTTCTGTGTGCAGAGCACCTCGTAGGCACTCAATAAATGCCAGTTCTCTTTCTTCCCACGCTTTAGAAAAAGATGTTTCTCCTCCAGTGATCTAATGGAATTGCCACATTCACCTGGTGATGCAGATATGTTCACAGGGAATGGATGTAGTGGAGGAGGATGCTGAAAGTCAGAGAGGAGAAAGAACTACCCAGCTGATGGGGAAGCCAGGAGTCAGACTCAGATTTGTGACTTCCAGTATGGAGACCTTTCTGGTGTCTATGCAGTTCATATTGACAAACTCAACCTTCCGTATATTTAAACTGGTTGCCTGTTGCTCTTACCAACATTGGTGCAGCCTGTGAAGTTTGAATGAGGGGAAAGATCTCTCCTTTGTTACATCAGGAGCAGAAATAATTGTGGAGGAAGAAGTAGATTTTCACAAGTTGGGATACAGAGAACATTTAAAATAAAAATGCATTTTAACTCAGGGAGACTACATTGCTCTCAGAATTTCTCCCTTGTGAAAAGATAAATGCATGTCAGAAACTGTCCCCTCACTGCATATCAGGAAGGCACCGTCGGCTCCAAGGATTAAGTAAAAGCATCAGTGTGTATCTATGTTTCTTTAAGATACAGCTGTGTGAGTCAGAGGAGCTCTGCCAGGTGTTACAGAGGTTTCCATGACAACTTCATCTTTATTTTCCTTCCTGAATAGCACTGTTAAACACTGATTTTGAGTCAACACCCATCTGAGATTCTCCAATTTAATAGTTCCTTTCCATTGTAAGCTGCACTTACACCTCTCCAGGTAGAGAGGGGAATTGAACAATTTCTTGAGGAATTGGGAATATGTAGACCTTTCATCTGATACGGACTATTTACCTTGTCCTATTGTTACTGTTATTACTGACACGATCCTGGGCCCACTTTACTCTCAACTTGGTTTTTCCTCTGTAGAAGCAGGTGAAGACACTTTGGACCCTCACTCTCATGAAGGAGACATTTCTAGAAATTATTTCCAGAAAAACCAGATCAGGATCATGAGTCAACCGAGGTAGAAAATATTGCAATATTTGGGCAGTCAAGAGGGAATATCTATAAAACTGGAGTAGGAGTAGCAGTGAGTGTAGTCATGTTTCATATTTCATAGCCCACAGGAAGTGTTGGAATGGACTAAACATGACAACTGGTCCATCTTGGATGGTGCTGAACCGTTCGTTCTTTGTGAGAATACCATACGAGAAAAAGTTGGCAATGGACTTCCCATTGACAAAGATCTTGCACAAGGAATATTTTTGTAGACAACTGCATGCCGTTCTTCTTGGTCAATATTTTCTTCTAAGACTGGCTCTTCAGTTAATCAAAGTCTTATAAGTCAATTGCAGCTATTGGACTCCAGCTAAGACAAGTGCAGTGGGCAGGGATGCAGATGAGGAACCAGGAGACCTGACTCTTGTTACAATTCAGTCACTCATTAGCTGTGTGGCTTGGTAAGCCACTCAACTTGGTAAGTCACTCAACTTTCTTTATAAAATTGAATTAATATTATTTCTGGACTTTGACCTTTTAAAGTAGCATTAAGAGATTTTTATATAAGGATATTCTATTTGCATTTATCTTGTACGTGGACAAAAATTATCAGAGGTGGGGCACCTGGGTGGCTCAGTGGGTTAAAGCCTCTGCCTTCAGCTCAGGTCATGATCCCAGGGTCCTGGGATCGAGCCCCATATCGGGCTCTCTGCTCGGCAGGGAGCCTGTTTCCTCCTCTCTCTTTCTGCCTGCCTCTCTGCCTACTTGTGATCTCTGTCTGTCAAATAAATAAATAAAATCTTTTAAAAAAATTATCAGAGGTATTCATTCATTCATTCATTCATTCATTCATTCATTCACCAAGAGCAGTGGAACGGTGGTTAGTGCTTGCATTCAAGACTGGTGGATCTGGGTTTGACTTTTACCTCTTTAAGTCTGTTTCTTCATTTTTATTTTTTAATTAAAATTTTAAAAAATATTTTTAAAGATTTTATTTGTTTGAGAGATAGAGAGATAGAGAGTGCATGAGCAGGGAGGAGGGGGAGAAGGGGAGAGAGAAGCCAACTCCTGCTGAGCAGCGACCCTCACATGGGGCTCGATCCCAGGACCTTGAGATCATGATCTGAGCCAAAGACAGATGCTTAACCCACTGAGCCACCCAGGTGCCCCTTGTTTCTTTCCTTTTAAACTGGAGTAAAAAATGTAACTTCCAGAAGGATATGGGGAAGATTAAATAAGGCAATGCACAAAAAACAAGGAGCAGAGTGCCTGGGTCATCACAGGTACCCAGTAAATCTTTGTTGAGTGCATGAGTGGGAATGTTTATGGGGCAGCTACTTCATTCAAGGCTCTTTTTGAGCTACTGATGCTAGAGCGGATTCACATATGATACAGGCCTCAGTGAGTGAAGCAAACACAACCCACTCATAGTTGGCCTATTCCCTGACCACAGCCCGTAGCATTTACATTAGGTATTTGCAAATGTTATTAATATGAACAGTGAACATCTTTGAGTTCATCTCAGATTATGGATCTTCAAGATTCCTGGTAGTGGAACTGGTGGGTGAAAGGGTGTGATTCACACCGCACCAGAGGCAAGCCTGGGGGTCACAAGAGCCCTGAAAAGGGGCAAATGGCACTTGACCTGAGCTGGTGGAAAAGGGCAGTGAGTGAAGGCTGCTTGTTAAGCGTGAAAGGATGAGGAGACAAAACCAAGGGCGGTGGGAGATAGGCGCCATTGTTACTGCCATTTTGCAGATGAGGAAACAGACAGAAGGGGCCCAGCAATCCATGCCACACGTCCCATAGTGAGCATGGTGTGGACCTGGGGGCCTGACTGCTAGTGGGGTGGGGGGGCCGGGCTAATGGGGAGTCCATGGGGAAAGGAGGAAACAGGAGAGGGAATTCCAAATATGGGGAATAGCATGTGCAAAGAGAAGAGGGTCTCAAAAACCAGTTCTAGAGACATAAGAGATGGTTACTGTGAGTAGTAGGACTCGCACCACCCGGAACCCCTCTGGAGAACGGTTGACTGATTCCAAAATGAATAAGATTCAGTTCTGAAAATCCTAGCAAACCCCGCTTCGTTCCTTTGTTGTCCAGATACATTGAGACGGGTACTTTGAAAAATGCGAAGTTCTCCAAAAGGATGCATATTTATTACCATTGGGGACAAACTGGAAGGGATTCAATTTATACTCAGTTTAATTAATTTACTTTGACTTGCCCATATGGTTCTCATGCTAGCTGCTAGCATGCTCCTGGCCGGTGAATAATTATTCTCTAGATGGGGTATCTGCTGCCTGCCAGGCCCACGGCTCAGTGCTCTCATGCAGCGTTTCTCATCCTTTTAACTATGTTCCAAGGTAGATGTTTTCCGCCCCATTCCGCAGATAAGCAAACTGAGCTCAAGCGTGGCTGCGGGGTGGGGCATGGTGGCTGCCGCTGTTGGAGCCCACCTCAGCCTGCCCTGGGAATCCATGGCGGGGTCATGTTGGGGACAAAGAAAATAGTCCAGATTGCCAGAGCAGACCCCAGAAGGGACTGGGGGGCCCTCTAAGCTCTCCCAAGATCCTAGAGCTGCCTTTCTGCCCCTCACTTAACACCAGAAGACTCAAAATGGTCCCTTAACAGCTCTCCCAACCTTCATGTTTTCCACAGCTCACTTCCCCGCCCAGCACTTCCCATACACAATCCTCTAGAATTGCCCGCTCACGTCTCTCACCTGCCTGCCAACCCCACAGATGGCCAGTGGGAGAGCCGAGGTTTGGGCACAAACGGGCCTAACCCAAGGGCGCTAGTCCACCTCCAGTCCTCCGAGCATGCTGTTTCCACCACGGAGCCGACCTCTTCTCCCTACTATCTGTCAGAAACGCCACAGGGCAGAAGGAACCAGTCCTTTCCTGAACCTTTTTCTGTCCCCTTCTGAAGTCACTTTCCCCTTGTTATTGTTGACTCTGGATGCTTCTTAAAGTGTCCACCTGTTTATTTCTTGAAGCAACAAATGTGTTCAGTACCCTTTGCCAAGCACACAGAAGGCAGCGTGTTAGATAAATATAAAATGCCACATTCTATCTTTGTGGCTGAGCTCAGTTACTTCCTTGCTATGGGGGCCAAATTTGTCCCGTAAGGTGGAAATACTGAGACTTCCCACATCCTTACAAAATGGATCCGGGCAGATTGGTCTTTTTTGACAATAAGGGATGACGGAAGCTTGGTGTGTTCCAAGCCCGGTGTTACATACTGGGGACTCAGCGATGAGTAATACAGTGTCTCTTCCCCCGAGGAGCTCAGGGTGAGAGGGTGGTGGGTGGGATGTGCAGAAAGAACTGGAAAATCGATGATCTCTGTCCACTGTGACTTCGAGTGCACTGTGACTGGCCACGTCATCCAACCTAGGGTGGGAGGTGTCAGAGAAAGATTCGCAGGGGGAGGTGGCCTTTAGCTGAATTAGGAAGGAGCAGAATGTGTTAGAGAGGTTCATGGGCGAGAGGGTCCATGAACACTTGAAGCAGAGACAATAGCATATGAAGAGGCTCTGGAAAGTAGGTGGCCCTGGGGCATATGAAGTACTTGTAGCTAAATGTGGTTTTTGTCTCTCTAACAGTAATAGAGGTGGATCAGACAATGTCCAAAGAGCCTTGAAAAACTCTGATCTGATAGAGAGAGCATTTCATATGCCTCTCCTGTCAATAATAACTGAAATTTCAAGCACAGAATGGATCATAGAAAGAAATAGATGTTTAGTCTCCATCCAACAAATATCCTTGCAAAGGATTCATGGGGCTTAGCTCCAGACACCTTCCTCAGATTTTGAGCTTGAAAATCTTGTTTTAAGGACTAGTCAGTTTAGTATCTTTCGAGAACTGGTCCAGTTAAACATTCTGAGGGAAGTAAAATACTTCTCATCAACATCCATGTTCTCATATCCCATCTCATGTGTTTAGACCAGTTCTTTTTTTTTTTTTTTTTCTAAAAATGAGATTATCCATTTTTGCTCCAGGATCTCAGGGTAAGTAGAAGTGTTGAATGCTAATGCTTTCAAAATAACTCCAGAATCACACATGCTTTAAGACAGAAACCATTTCCTATTCAACTACATATTATGAAAGATGCTTTTGGTTTCTGCCACTGGGAATGCCTGGTTAAAGCTGCTTATTTCCAGGCCAGTGTGGTGAGCAAGAGCACTGAGCAAGCATCTGTTCCTTGCCAGTTCCCTTCAACACCTTGTGCTTTTTTTTTTTTTTTTTTTTTTTAAAGTAATCTCTACAGGGGTGCCTGGGTGGCTCAGTGGGTTAAGCCTCTGCCTTCGGCTCAGGTCATGATTCCAGGGTCCCGGGATCAAGCCCCACATCAGGCTCTCTGCTCCGCGGGGATCCTGCTTCCTTCTCTCTCTCTGCTGCCTCTCTGCCTACTTGTAAGCTCTGTCTGTCAAATAAATAAATAAAATCTTAAAAAAAAAAAAAAAGTAATCTCTACACCCAGCATGGGGCTCGAACTTACAACCCCGAGATCAAGAGTTGCACACTCCACCGACTGAGCCAGCCGGACAGCCCAACACCTTGTGCTTTTCATCTTCACAATGGATTCAGGATTCAGAACGGCTTGTCTCCCCACCCCCACCCTCACTCCCACCCTCACCCTCCCCAACCCCCCAGGGGAGCTCAGCGGGGTCACTTTGGAAATAGTAGATTTGGGACTTGAACTCGGATCTGTGCAACACCATGACCAGTACTCTTTCCAACACACCACTCTTGTAGTGGGCATTGTTTTGCTTACCCAAAATATCCCTTTTCCTCTGATAGTAGAAACTTGATTTCCCTCTGGGGACACATCTCTCTTTCTTTCTCAAGTCTGTTTGTTTTAATACAGCTGATTCTAAAACTCAGCCCTAGGGGTGGGCATGTATCCTATGCCTGGTCAGTCAATGCCCCATATTTCCCACCGTCAAGGGAATTGGCTCAGGGACTGTCCCTGTGATCTGGACTAGGCCACTGAGACACGGTTCTGAGATTTGATGAAACCATTGTGAAAGAGAAGTTCTTTCCCGTTAGAATTGTTAACTGAAGAGATACTTTAAGCCTTGAGAAACCAGACTACATGGAGAGTTTGCCTTGAGATGGCACTAGTGCAGAGGGAAATGGAACCAGAAGGTGGAGAGAGTAAGGTGCCCAGTCTGTCTTGATCTGCCTGGGACTTCAGCATCGAGAGTCCCCCATCACGGGAAGCCCTCAGCCCCCAGCAGACTGAAACTCCTGGTCATCTTAGTGGAGAACGACATCAGGTTTTGTGTAATTTTTTAGTCTTATGGATTGAGCCATGTCTGAGTACACATGAGCACACGGGGATTTTTCTGTTGCATTTCAACCAATCCATCTCCTTTTCTGCTGAAGCAGATTGAGTAGTAGGTTTCTGGCGCTTTAACTGAGAGGATCCTGATGAATACATGGGACTACATTCAAGGTTTGGAATCTTCTCACAGGATCATATAGGGTTTTGTCAGAAAACAAGGGAGGGCAAGACACAGAAGGTTACCAGAGAGAAGTTGAAGACTGTTGCCATAATGCAAATGTTGTAGGAACTCCAAGACAAGAAATGTCAGAGAGATTAGGTTTTAATTGGATTTTTAAAAAATATTCTATTTATTTATTTGACAGAGAGAGACAGCGAGAGAGGGAACACAAGTGAGGGGTGGGGTGGTGTGGGAGAGGGAGAAGCAGGCTTCCCACTGAGCAGGGAGCCTGATGTGGGGCTTGATCCCAGTATCCTGAGATCATGACCTGAGCTGAAGGCAGATGCTTCACAACTGAGCCACCCAGAAGCCTAGTTTTAATTGGATTTTGAATAAAGTTCAAGATTGGGGTTGCATCAAGCAAGAAGGTGTGGGGGGGGGAAGTGGAGAAAAAAGAGCTCACTGAACATCAAAAAATGTTCAGTCAAAAATAATGCTTCTCCCTAAGCAGGAACATCAATATGAACTATAAATCAATCTTTCTTCGAGGTTCCTGAATCAGGAAGGAGCTTGGAAGGTAGTCAGCAGGGTCTGTGAGCTGTTTTTAATGTTAAATGCATTGATTATCCATCCGAACAGGCTATCAGAAGTGCTGTGTGCCTCTGCTTTCCCATGGCATTCTACTAGCCCTTTCCTTCCAGTGGACAGCGCCATAGCCAGTCCTGGGATGAACAGCTGATGTTCAGAAGAACCAATTAATTGAATGGATGGATGGGGTCTTTTAAAGACATCTGTGGGGGGGGGGGAGTGGTCTTAGAGGAGATCTTGGTGTGGAAAGGATCAAAGGATATTGAATCCCTTGTCTAGCCTGACTTAACGTCATGAGATTTGGAATCAGATAGATTTGGACTCAAAATTACACATTAACTGATGATCTTGGATTACTTATTTGATTTTTCTAAGCTTAGTTTCTTTCCTGGTCAAATAAATAAGGATGTATACATCATATTTTCCTATGAGATTCTGCATGCAAGCCTTGTGCCTAGCCATAGTGAGAGCTCATCCTGATACCCTCCCTAAATTATCAGCTTACAAAACAGAGATGTTGATTCCACCATCTCTTTAAGGAGATAGATTCTTCTTGTGTATCTCCAGGGATGGAGAGCTCACTGTCTTACAAGGCGACTCAATCTGGGACAGCTCAGATGGTTAGAAATTCTCTCCTTATTTTGAGCCAACAATTTGTCTCCTTGTAACTTCCCACTGATCCAAGTTATGATCTCTGTAGTTATTTTAGTAAGTTTAATTCTTGATTCCTTGTGACAGTCCTTCAATATTTGACAACAGCTTTCATGTCAACACCTTCTGGATGGATGTGGTGAGGACCATGTGTAGTAATGATAATGTAAAGAGCTCAGCACAGTGTCTGATGCGTGGTGAGACCTCAGGAGATGGAGTTCATCAGACTTTGGGTTAGAAAGTCCTGGGAGCAAATCCCAGCTCTACTTTCTAGGTGTGAGACTCGGGGCAATTTACTTAGTTGCTTTTCACCTCAGTTTACTTCTCTACATAATGGGAATAAAAAAAACCCCTACTTTATAGAGTTGCTTTGAGTTAGTTATATCTGAAAGGCATTGTTGTAATTAATAGAAGTGATATCCCATACGCACCTAAATTTTCCATAGGATTCAGGAGGGACGAGAATCTTTATACTTCTCTATGGGGCTCAGAACCAAAGGGAACAAGTCCTGAATGGGAATGGTGTGGGATGTAGAAATGGTGGGTCCAACCCAGGGAAGAAATGATGGGAAGTCCCAGAGTGTCTGGGCTAGAAAAGGACCAGTCTAGAGAGGAGCAAGAAGAGGAGTACTCTGGGGGCTGCTTAGGCTTGCAGCTCCATGGGGAGTCTGCTTCTCCCTCTGACCTTATTCTCTCTCTTACTCTCTCTCTCTCAAATAAATAAATAAAATCTTAAAAAAAAAAAAAAGAGGAGTGCTCTGTAAGGGAAGGCTCCTTGAAAAAGGGGGGCTTATTAGAAAATCTAATGGGGTAAAGCTTTAAAAAATTGTACAACACATTGTAAGCAGTAAATAATGATCTTTAGAAACTATGGGGACAATGTAAGAATTGAAGAAAATGTAAGCACCTTTTTAAGTACACAGTTTGAGAAGTTTTAACAAATATGTACACTTGTGTAACCACAATCAGGATGTAGAACATTTCTCTCATCCTCCAAAATATCCCTCAGGCCCCTTTGCACTAAATCCTCACGCTAACCCAGACCCCAGGCAACTGCTGATTTGCTTCCTGTCCTTATAAAAGAGATTTGCCTTTTTCAGAATGCCGTAGAAATGAAATTATTTAATAGGTACTTTTATATGTCTGACTTGTTTTGCTCAGCACAACGATCTTGAAGTTCAACTCAAATACGTATTGATATGGTATGAATCAATAGTTTTTTTTTTAATTGAGGAGGACCATCCCACTGTATGGATATCCACAATTGTAGCTTATGAATAAATCTATGAGCTTTCACGTGCAAATCATTGTCCAGATAGAGGTTTTCATTCCTCTTGGGAAAATATCCAGGGATGGAAAGGCTGGATCAAATGACCTGTATATGGGTAACTTTTATTTAAAATAATTTTCTTTCTTCGAGTTTTTATGTAAATTCCAGTTAGTTAACATACAGTGTAATGTTAGTTTCAGGGATAGAATTTAGTGATTCAACACTTCCGTACTACAAGCACTCATCACAGCAGAAGTACTCCTTGATCCCTAGCACCCATTTCCCCCATCTTCCACCCCCTTGGCTCTGGTAACCATCAGTTTGTTCTCTATAGTTAAGAGTCTGTTTCTGAGTGGCTCAGTGGGTTAAGCCTCTGCCTTAGGCTCAGGTCATGATCTCAGAGTCCTGGGATCAAGCCCCGAATCAAGCTCTCTGCTCAGCGGGGAGCCTGCTTCCCCCCCCCTCCCCTCTTCTCTGCCTGCCTCTCTGCCTACTTGGGATCTCTCTCTCTCTCTGTCAAATAAATAAATAAAATCTTAAAAAAAAAAAAGTCTGTTTCTTGGTTTGCCTCTCTTCCCCCCACATGTTTGTTTGTTTTGTTTCTTAAACTTATGGCTAACTTTTATTATTAATTTTTTTTTTTTTAGTTTCAGTTTCTTAATTTTTTAAAAAGAGTTTATTTATTTATTTGAGAGAGCACACACAAGCAGGGAGGAGGGTTAGAGGGGGAGAGACAAGCAGGCTTTCCGCTTAGCAGGGAGCCTGATGTGGGGCTTGATCGCAGGACCCGGGGATCATGACCTGAGCTAAGGTAGACGCTTAACTGACTGAACCACCCAAGTGCCCAAATTTATAACTAGCTTTTAAAAACAATAAACCACCAAGCTATTTTCCAAAGTAATTGCCAACACTTGCTAAGGTCAAGGTTTTTAATTTTAGCTGTTCTAGTGGGTATAGTGGTACCCCAATGTGATGTAACCTATAATTTCCTTAGTGACTAAACACTAAAGCGAACATCTTCACAGGTTTATTGTGCATTCATATATCTTCTTCTGTGATGTTTCTGCTTAAATATCTTATTCATTTTTATTAGAATGATTATTATATAGTTACGGAACAACAGAGGTACCTTCTAGAAGGCCTTCATCTATCTATCATCTATCTACCTACTCCCAGTCTGTGTATTGCCATTTCATTTTCTCAGGAGTCTTGGAAGTATAGAAGTTTAAGAGTTTTATAAAGGCTAACTTTATGAAAAATTTTATTAACTTTTTATTTTATGGTTTGCTTCTGTATCCTAGCTAAGAAATTTTGACTACCTGAATATCACAGAGATTTCTCCCATGCTTCCTCTCAGAAACTTTGTCATTTTGTAGTTTTAGCTCTTATATGCAGGTCTGTGATTGGTGGTGAACAAATTTCTATGCATGGTGAGGTAAGGGTCAAGTTTTGTTCTCCACAAATGCACGTCCAGCTGTTCTAGGAGCATTTGTTGAAAAGGTTATTCTTTCCCTCATTGAATTAACTTTGCACTCGTGTCAAAAATCAATCACCGCATAGATGTCAGGCTATTTCTGGGCTCTTTTTTTGGCTCCATTGATCTCTGTATCCACCTTTATCATAAGCATATTATCATGTTCTCTGTAATGTTATATGAAGGCTAAAAATCAGGTGGTGTGATGCTGCCAACTCTGTCCTTTTTTTTTTCAAAATACTTTTGGCTTGTCATGGGGAGGAAGTATTAAATACATCTAGGGGTCATGGAGTCTCCCAGAAGAAAAGGATGGGAAATCCCTCTTCTTTCGGGGGCTTAATGCCACTAGAGTTCCACAAGTAGGAAAAGACAAGAGCCTAGAGTGTCACTCACCAGGAAAGAAGGGAATTTCTAGGTGGGTGAGTAGCCTGAGTTCAGCTGAAGTTCAGCTGAAAGGGCTGGGCTGCTTCTAGCACAGCTGATGGCTAGAGTTGGAAAGCCCCATCCAGCCTCAGTTTCCCTGGCCCAGTGAAAGCAGGGCCACAAGACAGAGATACTCAACTACTGGCTCATAGAGACATCAGGGGAACCATGGACAGGAGTGTAGAAAGGTGTCTCTTAGAGCAGCAAGCTGGGGAAACCGGATGTAACTTGCTCAGTCTTCAGGCCTGCCTCATCAGACTTCAGAGCTGTTGACTTGCAAACCTCAAGTGAGGAACTGGGCATTTGCAGCACCCCTGGGCAGAGAAAAATGTTAAAAACAGTGATAGTGATGATTGTATCAAAATAACCTTCCAGATGCCAACGCTTCCGTGGTAATGCTATTTGAAGAATTGCTCATGAGAGAAATTTAGAGACATTAGAATATGGGAGTTGCTTTTGTATTAGAAAATCTGTCACATAGTAGACACTTTTGGGAAAGAATAAATGAATGAATGAATGCCTGCAGACAATGATGAGACAGGAAGTTTTCCCAATATGGTTAGATTTCTATGGCCCATGTTTTGAATATCTAGCAAAATGTAATAGAGGGGATAATGATTTGCAATTTAGTTGTAATCATTTCAGTGAAAACTGCTGGGCTTCTTAAAACAAGCTTTTGGAATGCAAAGCGCTCATCTCAGGATCAAGTGGCAATAAGACTCACTTACTCAAGATGTCTAGAAAAGACATTTAGCCCCAACCCTGCTCCCTGAGAAAGAACTGTGGTTATTAAGGTAAGTATAACTTCAGGGGTGCCTGGGTCGCTCAGCTGGGTAAGCATCCGACTGGATCTCAGCTTGGGTCTTGATTTCAGGGTCATGAGTTCAAGCCCTGCATTGGACTCCACACGTGGAGCCTACCTAAAAAAAAAAAAAAAAATATATATATATATATATATACACACACACACACACACACACACACACACACACACATACACACACACACATACATATATATATATATATATATGGTTTAGAACTTGTGGAGGCTTTGTGTGGTCTCAGGTCTCCAGTGCCGGGAGACCTCTGCTGACATTTGCATGACCTGAGGCTAGGACTCTGGTGTTAACTCTGAGGTAAAAAAAAAAAAAAAAATTAAACTTCAATGTGGGGTCAACAGAATTAGCTTCTCTGGTTTCAGGTTCTTTCTAAGAAAATCTGTCTCGAAATAGGGTGTGGGACCCTTTTCCCAGATGGGTGATCCAAAGAAGGGTGCATGGTGAGGCTTTGTAAGGGAATGTTTGTCTTTTGTCCTTTTCTTTTTTTTCTCCTGGAACAAGGAGTCTCGAACACTTGGGATGCTTGGATTTGAGGATGCACATCGTATTCACATTCACCTTGGAATATTTTTTTTTAATTTTTTAAAAAGATTTTATTTATTTATTTGACAGACAGAGATCACAAGTAGGCAGAGAGGCAGGCAGAGAGAGAGGGTGGGGGGAAGCAGGCTCCCCGCTGGGCAGAGAGCCCAATTCGGGGCTCCATCCCAGGACCCTGGGATCATGACCTGAGCTGAAGGCAGAGGCTTTAACCTACTGAGCCAACCAGGTGCCCCATAATCTTGGAATATTTTAGATGCAAGTGACAGAAATCCCAGTCCAAACAAACTTTTGTTCTCGGGAGCCCGAGATCGCTGGAGAGTCATCTTAGAGGCCTCTTACAAGGCCCAGGAGCTATATGGAAGAGAGAATGCCCAAGTTCCGTGCCATAACAACCAACTTGCTTTTGCCTCAGAAGCAGCCCAAATATGGACACCAGGAGGTGGGGAAGATCGGCCATCACTCCAGAGTTTGTCCACACAGCATCTTTCTCAATCTAAATCTAAAAGAAACAAAAGGAAACAACTAAATAAGACATGAAATAAAATATTTCAAGTATTTGCTCCCTCAGGGAAACCTCCTCAGGTTCTGTTTTCCTCCTCTAGGCAGATGGCTTAGCTCTCTTTCTGGGGACCCACAACCCTTATACTTGTCATAACCCCAGTGGAGATGGAACAAGTGTCTCCCTATGTTATACAGGTCTGTTGTGATGTGTCTCCACCATCAGACTGTAACTCTCAGAGAGTGAGCACTGTGCCAGGCACAGGACATAGTCGTGAATCAAAGACAGACAAGGTCTCATGCCACACGAAATATTACTCTGATGGGAGAGGAAGTCATTAATGTAATAATGACATAACAAATGACTATTTAAAATTGAGATGAGTGCCAGGAACCCCAAGTTCAGGGGCAATAAAACAACATGCTCTACTCTTACAACACTTAGAAAATGCTTATTAAGTACAGAAATGAAGTAAAGACAGAATCACTAAAAAAAAAAAAAGAACTTTGTTAGTCTTCTTGATTGTAAAGGAATGAAACAAAGACAGAATCATTTAAAAAATATCTCTGTTTAGTCTTCTTGATTGGAATATATGTTCTTTGAACATGGAGTTTGTTGCCTAGCTCAATATAGTCAGTATAATTTGAGCTCAGTAAACAGGTTGAGAATTTGACTTGATGTATTATTGATTTTCAATTATTATGACTCTTATTTTCAATATACTATTCAGGATCTTTTGTGATTGTTGTAAATGGCAGAATTCCTGGTCAGACCGGTGTCAGACAAGGGAACTTACTGCCTCTTCTCACTGATGATTGGTAAGTCCAGGGCTGGCACTGGTTTTAGTCATGGGATCTTCATGTCATCAGAACTTGACAGTGCTCCATTTCTCAAGTCTGCTTTCTATGAAAGCTCAGATATGCTGTCTTCTAGGTGATGACAAAGGTGACCACCCACAGGTGTAAGCTTAGTAAGTGTAGCACACAGACACACTTTCCTGAAGCTTCCGGCAAAATCCCAGTCTTGACTCCCATTGGTCTGGCTTGGTTGTATGTCTGCTCTCACCTAAATCAGCCACTTGAGCCAAGAGGATACAGGATCACCTTGGTCAGACCTAGGTCAAATGACCACACTGAGTGCCAGGGATGGGCCAGTCAACCCCTCGCCTCTGGCTTGCACCCCAACTTACAGACAGAGGGTGGGTCAGAGGTGGTTTTGCGTGGAGATACCAAACTGTCAAAAATCTACATTTGTATTTACTCACATTCAAGGAGATGCAGAAGAGTATGATTCCTTAGATTTCCAAATCTAGGGCTCAAATAAACTTTTGCATAACCAGACAAAGAAAAGCCTTTCTACTATGATTGCAGAGTAGAGTCTCGTGTTCTATAAAAGATCTAAAAATGAAGACTGAGTTGGATTGCTACATTTTATAACCTGCCATTTCCAGACAATGGATAAGTAGTAATTATTTCTCCCACAATCCCTTAAAAGACAAATAGCGTTATTCAAATAAATCTCTCACAGATTTGAAAACAGAGAGGTTGTGACATCTACAGAAGAGAACAAGACTGGCATTAATGGTTTTAAAAGTTCTGGAGTCATAAAACCTGGGTTGAAACCTTTGTTCCATCTCTAACAGGCTGTATGGCATAGTTAAGTCATTTCATCTTTTTGGGCAATAATGATAGAACCCTCAGAGGCCTCTCATGAGGGCTCAAACCTATTCATAACTCGTGAAACTGACAGGCGATTCATTTCATTTCTCCAGCCAGCCACTCGGTATTTATTTGCCCTGGGCTGGACACCAGAGATAGGAGTCCTCAAGATACACGAACCCAAATCAGCCACGGAAATAAAAGCTCGTGTGGTTCCTGCTGTCGACGCGTGTCCCGCGGACCCCGAGGATGCAAGACCTGATTCTCCTAGTGGGTGTGGAGGGTAGTTCATGGAGCCATAGAAGGCGCTTAGAGGTGGTGTGGGCCTTCACCAGGTGAAAGGTGGGACGGGCAAGGGACACAAAGACCGAGGCAGGCGCCTGCTCAGTGAAGTTTACAGCCCTCTGCAGCCATGTTTCACAGCGTGCACCCCCGTCTCCGCATGGCCACAGCGGATGGGGCCAAGGCGGACAGCTGACCCAGGAGACGCACTCCATTGTCTGAGTAGAGCCAATCAGACCGTCTCCTGGGAGCTTGGAATTAGGAGCTCGGGTCAGAGGGGAGCAAGCGCTGGACCCTTTGGGTCCTGGAGACTTGGGGCTCAGACTGCTGCACGGGGGTGGCCCTTTGGAACCTTGTGCGAAGATGGGCAGAGACTGCAGGTTTGTGGAGAAATCTGGAGGATGAGAGTGGAGAGAAAAGCAGAATGGGAGATCCTGGGGCTCTTATGAGACACGGGAAGGGAGTGTCTGTCTTACAATAAATCACCTTTAACTAATGCTTGGGTTTTTTTCGCTTTTTTTTTTTGTTCCTTTTACTTCGTTTGCTCGAAACAAGCAATCCCTGACCTAAACAACGTGCCAGTTACAGGACACCAGCACAAGCGAAATTCTGGAGATGAACTCACTTAATTTATGGTACTCGTCACCCTCCTTTTATTATGTTCCTTCAGTTCTCTCCTCCTTGCCTCTTGCAGAGCCAATCTTTTCTGATCTTCTTTAACACCTTTTGGGGCTTTTCCTGAAAACAACAAAGGATAGCTTCCCAGTGCCTGCCTTACCATCGTCACCATCATCACATTAGGTTACAAGGTTGGGAATAAAAAAGTCCCATTTTTTAAATTTTCTTTAAGCTAAACTCAGGCTGGTTTGGAACCACCATCTACCTGTTTGGTGGGAAATTTAACCGCAGTCACTCCTGGGTCACAGATCTGTCCAGGCTGTTATCCCTGTGTGAGGTCCTGCCCGTCCTGGGGTGCTGCCAGCCTCCTGCACTGCCCATCACCACTTTCTCAGTCTGCAAGGGACCCTGCCCCATCTTAGAGGCATTGCCTTCTCCCTCCTCCCCCTACATAAACTCCTCAGTGAGGGCCTGTTCTGGAAAAGGAAGACTCAGAAGGCAGTTCTAGAAGGAGAAATACAGGAATAAAAAAGAACAACTGTATAAATTAAAATTAGCATGCCATCCAGATAACTTTGCTTGATTACTTAGTTGAGCACTTAGCCCAGGCCAAACATTGTACTAAGATTTTTTTTTTTCCTTTCAATTTTGAACAAAATTGTGGTGTGATTATATATGTATATATATGTATATACATATATATATATATATATATATACATATAAAAAATTTTACATGCCTTATTTAATTTAACTTGGATATTTTATCAACTTGGACGACAACCCTGGAATATTCGTGTTTAATAGGCTGGGTATACTGCAATATTATCTCCCTTGTAGATGAGGTCGTTAACTCTTAGGGAGGTTAGTTAGCATTTCCAAAGTGACCCACGAGGACGTGGCAGTGCAGACACCCCCATGGGGTCAGTCTGACCCAGGTATCTTCATCCTTGCCCCCTCCCCTAGTTACCCCAGCCGAAGGACATCATAGGAGGGGGCTGTCATGTCTGAAGACAAAAGCTATGTGAGTTCTCTGAGTCAGATGCTCCCCAAAAGCTCTGTTTCCTTGATTCTATTGGTGCCATTTCTGGGGCTTTTCAGAGAAATATAAATTAGAAAAGATGAAAGCTTTTGACCTTGAAAGGCCACTGTGTTTAACTTGAGGCGATGCTTGCCTGTCTGGAGGGTAATAGCAGAGGATGTGTTGTCCGTGTTCCTTTAAGAAAGGTCACGGTTAAAGTGAGGTTTAGAGAAAGCATCCAAACATGAAGCTTGACATGGGCCCGGGGTCAAGGTTCTGAGAAGACCGGCTGGGCTGGTAGGCTTGTCATAAACCAATGGTAAAAGGCGATGATGTCTATTTTCTCTAGTGACATATGGTAGATGAGATGAAGGGGTCCTATAGTGTGGCTGGAGGTGGCATTTCCAATCAGAAGTCATACCAGGATCTCAAATGTGGGCCACGGGTGGGAGAGTCTACAGGGCAAGAAGACCATGATGGATCGAAAGTTTGCATTCCCCCCACAGATTCCTACGTCGAAGCTCTAATCTCCAATGTGATGATATCTGAAGGAGGGGTGTTTGGGAGGCAAATAGGTCATGAGAGTAAAGTCTTCATGAATTCGATCAGTGCCCTTTCGAGACCTGGGAGAGGCGTGCTCTCTCTCTGTAAGAGCACAGCCAAGAAGTAAGCCCTCACTTGGAACTGAATCTGCCAGCCACTTGATCTTGGCCTTCCCAGCCTTCAGGACTCTGATGAATGCATTTCTGATGTTTACATCACCTCGTCTATGTTGTTACAGCAGCGTGAGCTGATTAAGACAGATGTGTTGGAGTTGAACCTGACACAGATCACTGACCAGAAGCCTCCACAGAGCCGAGAATGAGGGGTTCGCTGGTGGTGTTGGGCAGATTGTAGCACTAGACTGACTCTCTTTTGGTTTTAATTCAAAATACTCTGAGATCCTACTGATAAAAGATGAATGGTGCCCAGTCCCTGCTGTTATGGATTTTCTAGGGGCTTGGGGCAGGATTGGGCCTGGGAGGCTCCTCCTGTCCATGTGTCCATGTGAAATTCTTGTGTTCACTCAACCCAGCCTTGCCCACCCAGTCCTAGCAAGTCAGGGCTATGATGCTGGTCCTGACTCACCAACACGTAAGGGCTGCCAGTCTGGCTGCCTAGGGCTGTGGACTTGGTTTCCAGGTTGAGGCCTTGGCCTTGTAGCTTCCAGCCAAGCACTGAGTAGTGGCCAAGGATTTTTTTTTTTTTAATTGAAACGAGAAGGAAAGGGGACAGACAAATTCTCCTGCAATGGCTTCTTCATAGCACTATCTTTGCCAAATTGAATAGGTGGGTCTATGAGGATAAACCCTGAATGCAAATTCTTTTAAAAAAAATGCTGACAAAATCTCCACTTCTTTTTATGTTTATAGGAGGCCAAATAAATTTGATTTTTTAAAAAGAATTTTTAAAATTTATTTGTCAGAGAGAGAGAGTGCACAAGAGAGTGAGTGGCAGGCAGAGGGAGAAGCAGGCTCCCTGCTGAGCAAGGAGCCCGATAGGGGACTCGATCCCAGGAACCCAGGATCATGACCTGAGCTGAAGGCAGCCGCTTAACTGAGCCACCCAGGCATCCCACTACTACTATTTCTAAGAATACCTGGAAGAAAGAGGGAGGACACAAAAGATGGGGCTAGGAAAGTCATAAGGGAGAGGGAAAGCATATTTGGGGCTTAGCTGAGCTAAGTAAGTGGCTGAGGCGCTTGGTATCCTGGAGGAAAGGAGCATAATTCTTCATAAAAAAAGACTGAGTGCACAGACTCTTTCCCTCGGGGGTGTCCACTCAGTGTGGGCTGGGGTGCCAAGAGCCTCCCTGGGTTCGGGAGGCTTTGCTTGTTTGTGGCTGCCGTGATGGCCATGCCTAGAGCGCCCCCCCCCCACCAGAGGTGGACAGGCAGGTGACAGCAGGAACAAGAGAGCGGTAGGGGTGTGCATGGCATGACACGTGTGGCAGTGGGAACACGGGCATCCCTGGAAGGAGTGATGCTAAGTAACGTGGAGAACACGTGCTCCTTGAGACACAAATAGGGCCTGTGACTGGAAGGATACTCAGAATCTCAAGAAGTGTGAAATTTGAATAAATAGAACTCCCTGTGCTAGCAGCCATGCCAAGAAGGACTAAGTAGCCCGCGACACAAAGAGGGCGGCACGAAGAGGGTGTCACCACCGTGGGCGGCCCCAGGGGCACAGGAGGTCTGCTGTGCTCTGCTCCCAGCTGTGTCCCGAATGCCTCGGACCTGGAGAAGGCCGCCAAGAAACACCTGCCCGATGAATGCACCATGTAAGTGCTCAATGGGAGTCGGAATATGCAAACGACTAGTGGCCAGACCAGATGATGATGGCACAGTGACCCACAGTGTCCGCAGGAGCCAGTCCGAGAAGCCAGACCAAACCACCTGTGCACATCTTCCCAGAAGGGTCGGCGCTGGACCAGTGACTGCCGGCTCCCCTGTTTTCAGCCCCCCACCCCCTTCCTCGGGACCAGTGAGAGGAAGCCAGATAGGCTCCCCAAACTGATCACACGAGGCCCCTGCTTCCAGCTCCCGAGGACAGCCTGTGATCGGAGGATGCCGGAAGCCTTCGTTTTTTCCCATGACAAACATTTCCCACTTCCCTGCCTGCCTTTGAGTCTCTGCCAAACTCAAGTGATGGTGGCTGAGTCCTGAATAAACAGCCCGTGTTTCTTCTCATTTGGGAGATCTGTGTTTATTTCACGGGGAATGGCATTTAAACATCACTCCGCCTCTCCCTCTGCTGGTTGCGCCTTTCTAAAGAGCTGTGACCCCAGCCTCGCACGGAATTCACCCGGCAGTTCTCAAGGCGGATGGCATTACTTCCATTGGGGAAGTGACTTGCCAGGACTAAAATCCAGGGACCTATGACTCCGTAGCCCCGTGCCCTTTCCTCGGCTTGGTCTAAGATCTCTATACCATGTTGCTTTTTGCATAGACTTTCCAATAGTTGTCTCTCTGCTTTTCTCAGCTCCCTCTCATCTCCATGATGACAACATAGAAAGGCTTAAAACAACCCTAGCATTTTGTCCTCGCGGAGGTCTGACTAATGTCCCCAGATTGGGTGGGTGCATCTGAGCCTTTGGTCTCCATGTGGAGCCCTCTGTGAGGCGGGAGCCACCTCTGCGGTGTGAAATGGGTTGAGATATTTTAGGTGGCCGCGAGTTCCTTCCAGAAGCATTCTGGCCGGGCAAAGCTGTATTGAATTGATTAATTCGATTCCTTCATTCGCTGCTTGCTGAGGACTGGCTGTGTGCCTGGCCCTGTCCTGAGTGTGAGATACTTGAGGTCTGCAAAGTATGGCCAATAGGCATCCTGCAGCAGAATCCTGGGGCCCACCCCAGACTCCTTGAGTCGGTTTCTGCTGGAGAGGCCTGAGGATCTGGATTTCTCAAAAGCTCTCAGGGGATTGTTACTCTCGCTAAAGCTGCAGAGCCGTTGGCCTCAGGAACTGGCAGCCCATTTGAGAAGCCCACACTGAATTACTTACCCAAGCTCACCCAACGAGAAAATGGAGAAAGCTGACTTTGATTCAGTGAGGTTCGCCCAAGGTCCTCCTTGCTCTACTAGACTCTGCCCAAGTACACCCAATTCTCCTCTTGCCTTTGGGCCTTTGCACATGAAGTTTCTGCCATCCAGAAAAGCCTTTCTTCCAAGTTCTACTTGGTAACTTCATAATATCCTTCAAAATCCATCTCTAGTATCACCTTCTCCAGAAAACCATCCCTGATTCTACTACACTCCTCCCCCGCCCCATCTCAGTAGCAAATTCCCATGGCATTTTCTGTAACTAGCTTCATTTATTATTATTTGTAATTTGTCTTTAAAATAGACATACTCTAGCCTCCTACTCGGCCAAAGCCTCAAGACAAGAGATGTCGTGTTTCAAAGGGAGACTCAAGACCCCTCTGCGGGACTTGCAAAAGAAGGGGTCAAAACCTGGTTCTGCCTCTACTAGCCCTTCACTCGCATCAAAGGTGGAAGGCATTCAGGAGTTAACTAGGTTCTGGCTGGTGGGAGGGGTCTAAAGGCTGAGAGAATGGTCCAAGTGCCTGAGGTAGGGGAGCAGGGTCTACACCCCCATTCTCACTCCAACATGCCAAAGGTGGGGAGTTGCCTCAGACTCTGCCCTACAAGACCACCAGAGAGGGGGAGGTGAGCTCAGTCAAAGCTGGGGATGGCCCACTGCCGGACCATAAGGGCTATTAAAAAAAAAAATACGAGGGATTCCAGACCCACATTGGGACCAGACAGATGAAAGTTTGCTGTTCCCACCTTCCTACTTCTCTCTCTGAGTTCCAGCCCCCGCCGGGGGTCAGTTTGGTGAGCTAAGAGGAGAAGAGAATGCTTGCAGGGGAAGTCATGGTCACCGAGACCAACCACGTGCCAGTGACCACACTGTTTCTGGTTTCCCTTACTTCACAGAAGAGGAAACTGAGGCACGAGAGGGTAAAGTCATTTGTCCTGATGACTGTCATAGCCGAGGCTGCACATCCAGGTTTGTGGTTTCGAGCCGCTGGTCAGTACAACTGCCCAAGCAGGAGGTCCCAGACCACACGCAAACCTCAGTGGGCCTTAGCGTCGGGGGGTGGGGGTGGTTCATGACCCTTCTGGAGCATCCGATTCCAGCTACAAGGCTCTTCCCTGGAAAAACGCTCCCACGCGCACACATACACACGCATGTGCGGAGAGCTGCCTGTAAAGAAGAGCCCCTGAGCTGGGACGCGCCAGACAGATGGGCTGCAGGGTTATCCTCCCTTCCCTGAGCAGGATTTGGTGCCACACTAACAGGTCCTGAGACAGCCCATCCCATTCTCTTCCATCATCAGCAGGGGTTTGATTCCCGTGTTACAGATGTGGCAATGGAAGTTGAGAGGGATGAAACCCTGCCCTGGAGTTCACCCAGTGACTCAGTGGTGGAGCTTTGCTTGATACTGAGCCCTCTCTGTGATCCCAGAGACTGCTTCCAGGCCCTGGGAAGTGAGAACTGGTGATGTATGGCCCAGGGAGATCACAGTGGTGCAGCTGGGGGTGGGGGAGGGAATGACGGAGGGCGGGGCAGTGAGCGATTAGGATGGCTCCACATTTTTTTTTTTTTAGAGATTTTATTTATTTATTTGACAGACAGAGATGACAAGTAGACAGAGAGGCAGGCAGAGAGAGAGGAGGAAGCAGGCTCCCTGCTGAGCAGAGAGCCCGATGCGGGGCTCAATCCCAGGACCCTGGGATCATGACCTGAGCCAAAGGCAGAGCCTTAACCCACTGAGCCATCCAGATGCCCTTGGTTTGTCATTTTTATGGCCATGTGCACCAATGCCTAGTGCCTCTTGCAGCTCCTGGAACACCTTTCTTCCTCACGAACACTTGCTATAGCTAGATGCGCTTGGCAAATTACTGCCAAAGGATTTTGTTCCATTACTTTGTCAAAATCATCGAGCTTCTGAAAAAAGCCCTACCCCTGCTGGAAATGTCAGTCATGTCTCCCAGGGGCAAAGGGAGCATCAGAAAGTCAAATCCATCCACTGAAGGTGGAAGTCGGTGGAGGAGGGAGGTGGGGAGGTCGCAGGACCTCTTTCCTTCTGGGCCCTGCCACCATACCTCCTTGCTTGGAGTGGGGGCCGCTGAGCTCCCCCCTCTCTTCCCATCCTCCTCATCCTGCTCCACCTTTCTTTTCAATTCCTTGCCAAATTTTGACCACATAAGTATTTATGGAGTGCCCACTATGTCTCAAACCCTGGCCTAACTCGTAACAACGATTGTAGCTATCAATGACCATTCCTGTGGGCCAGACACCATTTCAGGTGCTCTGTGCCTATTATTTCCTTCAATCCCCAAACAACCTTGTGAAGCAGGAGCTTTGGTTACCCCCATTTTACAGACGAGGATGATAAGCACAACGGGCAGGGATCGCAACACCCTCCCCATTTTATAGATGGGCAAACTGAGGCCCAGAAAACTGAGAAGACAAGTCCTACATGGCAGAGTTGGTAAGAGGCAGAGCTGGGAACAGAAAACAGTGCTTTTAACCCCAAGTTCAAGTAGTTGCCTCTCATTTATGCCCTGTATTTCTTTTTAATTTCCTACATCATTCCTCCCTCTCATCTCAGTGTTTTAAGTAGATAGTGACGGGATTAGGATTGGGTTTTGTAATTGGGGCAAGACACTCTGGGCTCTGAGTATGAGCTCTTCAATGGACGCACAGGCTTGTCTAGTGAGCCTCTGAGCTGACTACTGCACCATGGTGGGTGAGTCTGGGGCTGGCTGACTCTCATTTCATTTCTCCTTAATGAGGGGATTCATAGTTTCTTCCACACAGGGTTGCATGAGAACCAAAGGAACTGAGAACGTGTGCAAAGTGGGTGGGACATAGTGTCTGTGTTTAATCCCTGCCTTCCTCTCCTCTTCCATCTCTCAACCCCTGTCTGGTGGACTTAATTCCTGTGCTCCAGGGTTTTCTGGAAACTCTGCAGAGCTACGGTGCTCAGACAATGGAGGCCGCAGACCTGGCCCAGGTTCAGTGAGTGACAGAGCCCACCGTGAAACAGAAGCAAAGTGGTAACACTGCCTTGGGCCCAGCCATCCAGTTTGGATCCCAGTTGGCAGGGTCATGGCAAACTCAGCATGCACCTTTTGGAGGTCTCCAGAGGAGAAACCAACACCATGGCATTCCAGAAGATTCTGCACAGCAAGCAAACATGTCTGGCATTCCTTGGAGTGTTTTTAGTCTCATGTAGCATGAGTTGCTTATGGCGGAATTTACCCATACACTTCCCAGGAACCATTCCTTATGTATGTTTCCTCTGGTTCCTGAACACACTAGGGCTCCACATATTACAGGTTACTGTAGAAGCTCTGTGAGGGATGGAACAACGGCCACTGACATCCTGGCAAACCATAGATGCTCAGTGAGTGCATGTCCCAGAAGCAGATGAGTAAATGAAGGCTTCGTTGGCTCAGATCTACCAAAATGCAGACAATCTCCAATCCCAAACCCTTGTACTCGTGTTGATCTGGGTGGAGCTGTGGACTCAGGGCATAAAACCCTTCGATTACCCCATTTTCTGCACAATAGATAAGTCCCTTGAAGGGGGGATAATACTAACCCTACCTGGTATGGTTGTTGTGATGAACTCATCAACACAACATAATACCCAGTAACAGAGGGAGAGTGCTTGGTACTCAGTATGCCCAGTAATGGCTTAGCTGCTATGATTATTGTTATTATTATTTCTTGAACTTTTTGTCAGCTTCCCCACAATGTCTCTGAGAGCTCTCTCTAAAGCACAAATGTAATTATGTCATCCCTTCATTCCCCTGTGCCCAGAAGTCTTCAGGACAGAGTCCAATAAAAATTTTATGTATTTTTTCCTGGGTGCATAACATGTAACAAGCATTTGTCTTGACACATCTCATCTTATTTAATCCTCACATTGATCCTGAGAGGCAGGTAATGCTATTAATTCTATATTATCAAGGAGAGGACTGAGTTGAATGAGCTTAGATCAATCTCCCAGATAGATACAGCATGGGGGACCCTACCCGCTCATCCATCCTTCCCAAGAATGTTGATGTCTGTTGTCCTTCTCATCACCTCTAAGGCTGGTGTGCTGTCAAGTCTCCAGAGTTTTGCCCATTCTGTTCCCTGCACCTGGAATACACTCTCCTTTTTCTTTTTCTGGAAAACTCATACACATTATTGAAAACTCAACAGATGCACCATCTTGAAATACTTCTCTGTCTTCCTCTCCCCACTGTCACGTCCCCCTTTGGGTTTCTACAAATGGTATAAATGGTTCTTCTGGTCCTCTGATGGTGATACCAGATTCTAGCCTTGTGTTTCCTGACCTGAGAGGTCCTTTAGGAAAGGGATTGTGTCCTCTTTTTGCTGGGTCCCCAGCACCAAGTGTAGGGACAGGCAGAAAACAAACACTAGCAAAAGGTTTGATGAATAAATGAATGAATTGATCCTCCCAACATCCAAGCATGAGATGCAGAAAATTCCTATGATGATGAGACCATTGCTTAATACCTGAAATAAAAAGACAAAGCTTTAAAAGAATTGATTGCTTATGGTAGTAGTCAGGGACAGCTAGGCTGGTCAGGTAGAGTGGACCGCTGACTTTGTCCAGGCCTTTGGGGAAGCATTGTGTGCAGGGCTTGGTGGATTCGTAGAAGCCTAAGCAGGTTGATATTGTTTATAGAGAAGTAGTCACCTGAGCTTGACTGTTGTTGGTTGGTTGTTCTCACAGATGTTGTTTTCTGGCATGAGTTTGTCCCTGTTCGGCTGAAGCAAGGAGTTGGTGCTGACTGGTCAGAGAAGCAGGTTCACCGAGCCAAGTGGTCATCGAGCGATTGAACAAACTTAAAATCTGCTCCTATGGCTACTTTTTACCATGACTATAGAAAAATCTCTCTTTTCTTATGTTTGTGGAAACATCCCCCCTGCTCAGAGAGAAAGTATTTATAGTTCCATATATAATATTAATTATTTTATTTTTTATTTAAATATTTTAAAGATTTTATTTACTTATTTGAGAGAGAGAGAGAAAGTGCACACGAATGGGGGGATGGAGGGGGTGGGGTGGTGCAGAAGGAGGGGAAGAGGGAGAAAGAATCTTGAGCAGTCTTGGGTGCTGAGTGCAGAGCCTGACATGGGGCTTGATCCCATGACCCTGAGATCATGACCTGAACCTAAATCAAGAGTCAGAAGCTTAGCTGACTGAGCCACCCAGGAGCCCTAATATTAATAATTTTAGTTAATGCAAAACAACTTTGATGGGCTCCAGATTTCCCAAACTCATTTAACCAACAGAAATAAACTGTTATAATCACAAAATCAAACTTTCATATCAGCATTTATAGACTCAGTGTTTCCAAGAAATTCCATTCCTATGTTTCTCCAAGTTAATTGGTTCTTAGAATCAATCTCCAAGTGTTATTTATAGCTTTGAAAAATTGTTTGATGCTGTTGGCAGGTCACAAGTAGGAACAGAGTTCCTGGATTCTTTATTTTCAGGGTAGTACTCATAATAAAAAGTTGCTTTTTTAGGTAAATAATAGCATTTAAGAAAGCCTTTTGGAATTTCATATAAAATTCAACTTCAACCAGAAATAAGTAATTTTCTTTTTTTATTTTTTTTATTTAGAGTCAGTCTGCTTTTGCCCCACAGGCTGGGAAAATTCCAGAAAGTTCCCCAGGGCCAGGCTTGTGTGGGGAGAAATGGCCCTGTGATGGATGGCAGTCCACGTGACCACAGAGCACCGGGGGCTTTTCCTGAGGCCACTTCTGTCTCCAGAGGAAAAGAGCAGGATGCTCTGGGGTTGCATTCACAGCCTATGTTTGTGGGCTGTCCCATGTTCTCAAATTCTTTTTTGAGGCATGATGGTGCAGCAGGGAGCGTAGCTGTCCCAGCTACCACTGGTCTCCATGTTGTCCAAGGCAATGGGTGGTTACTCAGTCTCTTGAAGCATGGGCAGGTCCTTGTCAGGCTTCTTTTCAGCTCCTTCCCTATCTTCCCAAACTGTCCAAGCTAGAGTGCCACGTGGCCTTGTTTGGAGCCCTTTTCTTCATGTACCTTCTTGCTCTCAGTGATCTCAATCAGCCACATGACAACAACCCCAATTTCAGATCTCTGGTCTCCACATTATGCTTGAGCCTGATACTCAAATATCCTGTTGCATCTCCAGAATCTCCACTTGGGTATCTAACAGGCATCTCCAGTGTAACATTGCCGAGCTAGACCCAATTCCTTCTCTAGTTCTCCTCATTCCACCCACACCTTACACCTTTAACTCTTCAATCTTGCCCATTGGCTTGTGGCTTGGGTTAGAACTGGGAGTCCTTGCTGATTCCCTATGTCCCCTGAACCCCTGCATCCAGACCATCAACAAGCCCTGATGTCTTAGCTCCCAGACACAACCCACTCTGCCCATCTCCCCTCTCTTCTTCTCTTCCACCATCAATCAGGCCACCTCTGTCTTCTGCCTGGACTATTGCAATAACATCTTCACTGGGTTCCCTGCTTCCAGTCTTGCTTCTTACAGTTTGCCTCCACGGTGGGTTGTTACAGACATGTGAACCTTCCAGTGGGCACCACTAGCATCTGAATCAAACCCAAGCCTCTTATTAAAAGTCCAGAAGGCCTGCTAGAATCTAGTCCCTACCTCTGTCCCCAACCTCTTCTCACATCATTGTCCCCATGCTCCTTAAGGTCCCCACATGGATCTTCTTTTGGTTTCTCTTGTATATCACACTCTTTGCTTTCCAAGACCAGCTGTGCCTTCACCCTCTGCCTTAAACAATCTTTCTCCAGATTTTTGTACAGCTTGCTTCTTTTCATTCGGGTCTCAGTTCAAATATCACTTTTTGGGGATACTTTTGGGGAGACATTTCCAATTGCTTTGTCTAGAGCAGTTCGCTCTGTCACCTAGGTATCTGTCACATTACTGTATTTTACTTTCCTCATAGCACTTATCATTATTAAGCATTCTTTTCTTTCTTTATTTGTTCAGCCATTGTCTCTCCCTACTGGAAGGTCAGCTTCAGAGAGCGGGGACCCATTATGCCTACAGTGCATAAGAATTGGACTCATGGAAGACAATTGATAGACTGTTGAGCTATAGAATAATGTATAATTTTGTTTTCTCCAAACCTTCTAAAATGTATTTTCATTATTTTATAAAAATAGAGTAAAATTTAGGATTAGTTGAGGGAGACTCATTGACCAAATTACTATAGTCTAGAACAAGCTTACAACCTGAAATGCTATATTAGGTTGGGTGAAACACAAATATGGCAGCCCCTTAGCTGGGTGTGTTCAACTGAAACCATTTTGCCCAAAAGTAAGAGGCTCCGTGCTTCATCTTTGTGTGTGTCCTTTATTTCATTCAATCTCAACAACATTCTTAGAGAGCGTAACAATTTTGCGCTCATTATGCATGCCCATCCCTGACACCCCCTCCCCACCACCCTCTGATTCATGAGGACACCAAGGCGCAGAGAGGTAAGGTCATTTATCCAAACTTGTGTGATTCATTAATGGCAGTACCTGGTGTCAGATTTAGATCTCTCTTAGACAGTTTTAACTACTAAACTTGGCGTTCCAGTTCTTAATGGAGTATGTGAAACAATGAAGCCAACCTCAGTTTCCACTTACCACTACTTTTAAACCTCACAACATTGCTATGAGTTAGTGTCATTAACTCTTATTCCTAAAGCCTGATCAGTTTCGGCTAAGAAAATTGTTGGTCTGGATTGTAAACACAGTTTCCTGAGGTCATCCAGTAGGTGACTGACAGAGCCAGGACAGGATACAGTCTTGGTATTTTTTCTGCTGCTTTGATGCTTCTGGCCAGACATACCTGTATCTCTGGGGAGCTGGCTTCTGGCTCCCCAAATGATGAGGCTAACCCCCTCAGAATTTCCCATATTGCTACATTACTTCTGATGCCCATGTCTCTTTGACTTCACATCCAAAGTGCATCAAGGGGGTTGGAGAAGAAGGTCTCATTTATTGAGTACCTACTGTGTGCCAGAGGTTTCTGCATAACATTTTGAGAATGTTTAACTATAGGTCTGAGAGTTCTCTTATAGGGAGAAAATTAGACAGACTTCCCATAAATGACAGTGTGGGATGGAAACAAGCTTGGACTAGATTCATGTAGAAAGAGATGAGAAAGTTGGGAGGAGGGAGGGGAAGTGGCACTGAGCCCTGGTAGGAAGATGTCCTGCAGAGAATTCTGCTGCCATCATGAGTGAGAAAGACTTGGGGATGACCAGAATCATGAAGTGGGGCAGTTTGTAATCACCTATCATGCCACATGTGACGTCAAGCCTAGGCTCACGTTCCTCTCTGGGTTGCAGTAAGATGTACGCTGCTCATTGTTGCCTTGTGCACTACAGGGGGATGAACTGATGTAGGCTTACATCTTTCATCTCCTGTCCTCTTAACACATTTGCATGGGAGACATGATGACTCTTCAGATAAGGGGCAAGTGGAGCTCCGAGAGGGTTTAGAATTTCCCAAAGATCCCATGCTGGTGAGCAGTGGTGGGATTGAACTCCCAGATCTGAAGCCTGGCATTTCACTTTCCAAGCTGTGTGATGGGGTAGCTTGAATTTTACCAGGTTTCATCAGCTATGGATATCGGAGATGCCAAAGAGACCATGATGATTGGATTCCATGGGTGAACTACCCCTATCCGATGACAGTTTCTTCCTGAAAAATTGTCCCTCATCTCAAGAGGTTTCTTGGGGCCCCTGGAGGGGTCTTTCAGAGGCTCACTTACAAGCCTGCTTCTGCTGACCCTACACACCCGCTTCGTGCCCCAACACTATGAGCTGTGGTACACCCATGCTCACCAGGCATAACGTTTCCTGGTAGTGGTCACCAAGGATGCATGGAGGCACAGTGGGTATTTTAGGGCCATGGCCAAATTAGAAGAAACTTCTTCTCTGGGCTCCGTCTCCTTGGGAATTCTTTCAATTGCAATGACATGAAAGTTTTCAAACTCTGTTTCTGGGACCATTCCTGATCAACTAATCCTGGTTTCAGCTCTCTGCTTAAGATGCTGTGGTTGCTAATTTTTATGTGTCAACCTCCCTGGGCTAAGGAATTCCCAGAGAGCTGGTAAAATATTAGCTTTAGTTGTGTCTGTCAAGGTGTTTCTGGAAGCAATTAGCATTTGATTCAGTAGATTAGTAAATGTGGGCACCTGTCATCTAATCATTTAGTTTATTGGGGGCCCAGATGGAACAAAAAGGCTGATGAAGGGCTAATTCTTTCTTCTTGAGCTGGGATATCCAACTACTCCTGCCCTTGGATGTCAAAGCTCCTGCTTCTTGGACCTTTGAGCCCTGGGACTTAGACCAGTGGCTCCCTTGGTTGTCAGTCCTTTGGACTCAGACTGAATTATCCCACCAGTGCTCTTGGTTCTCTAGCTTCGACAGTAACTTGTGGGACTTCTTGGCCTCCAGAACCACATGAACTAGTTTCTGTAATAAATATCTTGTTATATATCTCCTGTTCGTTCCGTTTCTCTGGAGAACCCTAATATAGATGAATTAGAGCAAAAGCTTTGAGGTAGCAGAGATCAATTAGACAAAGGAACGGACATAAGAGTATTTGCCCACAATCTGCAGACAATCTTGGTAGATATAAGTTAGCTGTTTGGAAAGAGGGAAGTCTTTTTATTTATTTATTTATTTATTTGAGAAAGAGAGAGAGAGTGAAAATCGAGGGGAGGGGCAGAAGAAGGAGAGGGAGAAAAAGAATCAAGCAGACTCCTCACTGAGAGTCGAACTCGTCGTGGGGCTCTGTATGTGGGGCTTGATCTCATGACCCTGGGATCATGATCTGAGCTTAAATCAAGAGTCAGATGCTTAACCGACTGAGCCACCCAGAAGCCCCAAGAGGGAAGTCTTTTGTTGCCATTTATTAGGTGTCTCCCTGCCCCACTCGAGCAAAAATGAAGGGTCAATGATGACATCCAAGCATTACTTTCTTACTTCTTTTGAGACACTAAGAGACAGTTCTCTCTCTATTTCCTGAGAAAGCAAGCCACCAGCCTAAAAGATCAAGGGAATCTGTGGCAATTACATTTTTTTTTTCCTTCCTCAGTATGGCTCATCTCCCGAGAGAGAGGATACAGTTGTACTTGGAACAACCAAAGGCTGTCATGATTTGTCAGTGTAATTTTTCACAATGGAGAACAAAATAATAAACTGTGAGTGGCTGATGCTAGAGGGGCTTTAGTGGAGGGTATCACATCATGGGATCTCTGCTGCCTGAGCTGGAGATGAATTTATTCATTCATTGATCATTCCACACATAGGCCCTGAGCATTTGTGATGGTAGTTTCTTCACTGTCCTCGAGAACATTCTCTTCACTGACATTGAGATTCGAGTTTCACCCTGGGTCAGCCCAAGATTTTTCTTGAGGATGCTTCATGGTCTCCCATAAATTGTTGGCCCATCTTTCTTGTGTGCCAGATGTGTCCAGGTGAGTGCCCATTCCACCCGAGGCCACGGCTTGTGTTCCTTTGCAGGAGACTCCCCACCTCCTCTGCAATTAGGGAGATAACAGCCCCAGGATGACAGCGTTTGTTTGCCAAGTCATCTTGGGCTCATCTGACTCTCTCACACTCAAGAGAATACTTCTCTTTGCTGGGTTAAATGCAGGCAGACTTGAAGGAACTTGGTGTTTCTGCAGTTTATCAAAGTGATGCCTGCCCACTGTGCTCCTCCTCAAGGTTCTTCTGAGCTCATCACCTGGGTGGTCATTGGACTTCCATCCCATGTCAGGGCCAACACAGGCTTGGATGAGAAACCAGCTACTGGGACAGCCCCAAGGCTCCTTCCATTCATAGACACCATACCTGGCTTCCTCTCAGGATCCCTTGCTCACTGTAGCTCCTCTGCGACAGTCCTCCCTACATAAGTGAGATCTCTGCAAAGTCCACACAAGAAGCAGTTGTTTCAGAAATATTGAATCAACGTTCCCTTTGATGAGTCTAAGGCATCATCATTAAGCAGAGAAGTTCAACCTTTGCTCCCTCTCCCTCAGATGGTCGCCCACTTGCAGAACTGGCATGCCAGCCTCCAGGATGTTCCTGGGCCACTCAGGGCTTGGCGATGCCCTGTCTGTTGAATTTTAAAAATCAGGCACATCCTCATTATGGATTCATTAATAACCTAGTACCAGAGAACACACATGGGATTTACCACTTGACAGTGGCTCATGTTTACTTTATTGGATGTAAATGATTTTACTGCTTATAAATTTATTTCCTTATTTGCAAACTTTAGTCAACTGTGTACCTCTTTCACTGTATCTGCCACCCATATACTGGGTCATACCATGACTCTAAGTCATAGCTCTGTCCTGCCAATGTTATCTACCCACTTGGTTGACTCACTTGGAAAAATAAGTGCATTTATTTAAAAAGGAAACTTTACATCATCACCTGAAATAAAAACAAAGCCCCACGGACTATAGGTAGAAGATAGTTATAAAAATAAAGAGAGTGGAAATGAGGTAATGCCAATGGACTCCAGTCAAGAGTAGCCAAGAAGTCCTTACATATGAGATTCCATCTAGTAGGATTTGAAGAGTTAAGATACAGCTCTCAGGTCCTTCACTGAATGACTTCCAGTGATGGGCATGGCATACATGTCGGGGAGAAACCTGGACTAAATATAATGTGTACAGAGTGGAGGAAAGCATGAGGGTGTCTCTGAGGCACCCGTGGGATGAGTGTGGCCACTCTTTGCATACAGTTGCTTGTGTGGCTCTGAGCCCAAAGCTCTTGTTCTTACTCTTGTGAAAACGGAACGTTAGAGGAGGTGTTAAACATATTAGCACCATATTAAGAACTTCTCCTTGAAATAATCAGAAAGTCTATTAATACCACACTTGATACCATCTAAAATCATGTTTTCTGCAAGTGTTCCAGAGCCTATTGGGAAATGTTGCATTATCCCTTTGGACCCAAGGACAATCCCGGCTAACAGGTGCTACAATCCCATTTTATAGAGGAGAATGTTGAGGATGTTAGAGAGAAAGTGCTTCACCCAGCAACACAGACTTTTTTTTTTAATATGACTTTATGTTTTTCAGATGACAAGGTGTTTGAAAAGAAGCAATCCTGAGAGGTGTTGCTCTAGGAAACGAAGTAGTGAGGCTCCTTCGAGCCTCTGACTTCATCTCCATAGCACATGTCTTTGTTCCTAAGAGTAGCAATATGGTGGCTTCGGGTAGCTTGTATGGATCCCTCTTGGAACCACAGCTCCACAGAACAGAGACGAAGTTCCCTCTGTCGGGTTTTCATTCTTGTTGGTTCCAGTAACTGCGGCCGCCGTTTCCACCACCACCAGATTGCCTGGGGAGTCGTCCTTCTTTCCCATCATGGCTCCATCTCAGAATCCTGCAGTGAACTCTGTTATGCGGGTAGAGGGGAAGAGGATCTTCTTCAATCTCCCCCTCTCTGTGCCCTGCCCCCAAGCCCCACCTCCTGGAGAGCCCTCCACCAGTACCCTTCTCCCACGCCCTGCTCACATTTCAGAATTTACTCAGCCTGCCCTCTGTGGTTGACCAGAAGTCCTCCTCCAGGGCTCTTCTGTCCAATTTCCACTCCATCTTCAGGGAGCTCTGAGGTCTTTAAAGATGTCCTTGTCTCCAGGGTGGACAGAGTCATCTGTACTAGAGGGTGAGGTGGTACTTCATAGACAGAACTAGACTAGGCCAGGCAATCAACCTGCTAGCACAGAGCCCAGCACCACACAGCAATGAGATAACAGCATCTCGACCCCACCAGCAGGCCACCATTGTCCAGACTCCCGTCAACCAGCTTCAGAGCCTACCCTTTCACAGTATTATCTCTATGAGGAATAATCATGACAAGCTCTATTTGCCTATGCCAAAGAGATCTGAAATCTCTAATTGCCATCTTCTTCCATCAGTGTCTCACATCCAGCTGGAAATGGTGGTGGTATGTGGGGGTTTGCCTTTTCCAGTGGATCTCTGATCGCTCCCGGCCATCAAGGCCCTCCTCATCTCTTGACTCCAACTCTCCTGTCTAACAACATTTTCTCCTGGTGCTTTCCATGTACCTGCTTCCCCTCCCATCTCTCTGCAGCTGGAATGCCCAGGACATCTCCTCTTTTCTTCTGGCTGAAATGTTCAAAGACTCTCTGAGACCTGTTCTTCTCCATATGGTCTTTCCAGCACCCATGGCAATCACTAATTTTCCCTCTTTCCTCTGCTCCTACATTTGTATGGACAACACCAATAATAACCCAGAATCCCCAGGACAGAGCACAAGACTTAGTAGACAGGAAGTGCTACACGCAGGCACTCACATTTCCACACTTGAAATTCTCTATTGCGCCTGTTTGTCAGCGACCCTCACTCTCAAGTTTATGAACAACTGTAATTAAACGCACACAGCGTAATTTCATTTATCCTGATAGATTACAGTTGCAGGGCACTCTCATCATTTGCTGAATTATGTTGAATAAATAGTTGTTAAATCGAATTAATTGAGGTGGAAAACCTTCACAGCTTGTGGACATTTAAAAATAGCTTTTAGTCATGTGATTTAATTAATTTCAAATCAGCATATTTCCCAGACGTTCACCAAGCGCTTCTTCTATGCCAGACATTGTCCCAGGTGTGAAATACGAGATAAACACGGCTCTTCTGTCCTTAGGGAACTCATATGCAAGTGCAGGAGCCAGACATTAAAGGAAATAAATACAACAGAGTGTGAGATGGGCAACAGTAGTGGTAGGCACAGGACAGAAAGATTGCACACACACACGCCGGGGTAACCTTTAAGGCACGAGGGTCAGGAAAGTCTTTCTGGAAACACTGACTCCTGCCTTGGGCTTTGGAGAGGACTGGGAGTTTACCAGTCTTTCAGGACTTGAGTGAGGGGACACTCTAGGCAAACAGAGCAAGACAGGGGTATAACACTGGGTAAGCCTTTCTTATCGCCCAAATTATAAAGATTACTTTTTTATTCAAAGATACTTAATAAGTTCTTATAAAGTTCAAAACTCCATTCCAGGCAGTGATAGTAGTAAAAAAGGTAAGGTCCCGACATTCACAGAGTTTCCATTCTGGAGGGGGAGACCATCCACACATCCCCAAACCAAGGGGTGAAAAGGGGTACTTCCAGTAATAAATGTGCTATAAAGAAAAAAAAAAGTCTGAGATGGAAAGGGAAGGGGGAAGGACAACGACACCCAACAGTGTTTAAGGAAGGCCCTGGGAATGCAACATTGGAGTTGACACCCAATGGCAGGAAAGACTTTGTCTTGGGAGACACAGCTGAAGAGCATTCCAGGACATGGTGGAAAATTTGACTCTCATGAACATTAACAAGGTTTTCATTTTGCTAATCTTTCAGGTCCTAAGACAAGATTGCTAGGTGGGCTGGGGAGGGGCTGTGGCTGAAGGGCTGGGCTGTTGCCTTCAGAGAGTAGAATAGAGCAAATGTTTGGGGCTCTAACAGTCTTGACTTCAGATCCTGGCTTTACCATTTACTAGCTGTGTGATCTGGGGCAATGTATGCCTCCGGGACTCAATGTTCATACCTGCAAAGTCCAGAACAGTGCCTGGCACATAGTAGGCACTCAATAAATACTATGCTTTTTTATCTCTTCTCCTTTTTCCTTTCCCCATACTTACAAGAAAAAAAATACGCTTTTCTATTTTTCAATAGAAAGCACTTTGCAAACTGGCCTTATGGACTCTGAATACATATTTGCTTCCAATAATTGAGCAGGTCTGTCCCTGCTACATTTGGTGAACTCAGGCGATGTTCAGGGGAAAAAGCACTACTCCAAAGGAGTGGCCCATTCATCTTGCCACAGGGCTTCTGGATGGCCTCGCAATGACAAGCATCACAGTTATTGTGAATTTATCCCATGCTAGACATTTTACAAACACCATCTTATTTAACCCCTATAAATGTAAGAGGTAGACTATCTTCCCATTTAACAGATGAGCCAGTTGGGGATCAGAGGAAGGGCGTGGCCTGCTGAGCACCAGAAAGCTGTGATTCAACCCGGATTTCTCACTCCCCACTATTCTTTTCACCTGCCCTTTAGAAGTCACACATGAGGACACAGCTATGTGGCTCTCAAGGTAGCCACTATCATAGAGATCTCTCCTGGACATTCAAGACTCAGCAGCTAATCAAGGAACTGTATTGATTAATTAAGGAATCAACATACTGCACCTGAAATCAAGTTACAATATTAGTGCTAGATCCTCGATGATAGAAACCTCAGGAACATACTGGAGTTCTTTAAAAAAAATTTTTTTTTTAAACTTTTGCACAATTCTGTTCTGTTGTTTGGGTGAAAGGTGTACTTACAAATCCACCCCTAGAGTTTTCTCCTGCATTGGTCCAGGTATCTTTCAGGCAACACCAAAGCTGCTCCTAGAAGACAGTGCTGTGGAGGGTCACGCTCCTCTCACTGCCCTTTCCTGTCTCCTCCCCATATAGGCATTGGATGAATGGCATGGAACGTTTTGATTTTCCATCACTATGGTTCTGATTAAAGAAATCATGCAAAATATGAAGGATTTAAATGAGTCTGTTTATTTAGCCTCAAGGTGGCCAGAGTCCCAGAGGGGTCTGATCTGATAGGTTGGCTTTTCTGTTCCTCATGTCAGTTCATTTAATTCTTCTGGCTCCTGATTTCCTTACCTTGAGAGGTGAGGTCAACAGCATGGCTGTTGGGAGAAATCACCGACTGACTGACAAGCAGTCCATCATTGCAAATGACTACAAGGAAGTCAGGAATCGACTTGAGCCTTTGGACCCAACTTCATCCATGTTTCTTCAGATGTTAAAGGATTTGAGCTCTCAGCACAATCTTTATTCGATCTTAACCCATGGGGCATTAATTAGCTTCAAAATAAATGTACAGTATCCTTTCGCCTTTCCTCCTGAAATTTTTGGCTTAGAAATTCAGAATTTAAGTTTTTTTGGATATTTAAATAAATATTCCCCTCAGTGTCTGGTTCTTTGTGCACTTTTTCTATCCTCTGGGCTTATCTTTAGGGCAAAAGCAAAGATTCTGTCAACCAAAAGAAGTTACCAGTACCAGAAGTTCTCTCTTACCCTGTGCTAATTATGTGCCAGACATATAATATTTCCAAAACCCCAAAAGGCAGACACTGATGTTATTTTCATCCCTATAGGAGAAGGAGAGGAAGCATGAAGAAGTTCATTAACTTGCCTGAATCCTCATAAGAAGTCATAGGACTGGGATTTGCGGCTAGGTCTATTTGATTCCACACCTGTGCCCTGGCTGCTGCCTTCATTATCATGACCAGAGAAAATAAACCCTATTTTACAAAATAGGAAGCTGAAGCCAGGAGAAAGGAAATGCCTTGCCCAAGGTCACACAGATACCAAGTGGTGGAACTTACCTTGGAATTTCGAGAGAATTTCCAGGAATCAGGATGCAATGCCCCGTGTTAGTTTATTGCATTGCTTCTTTTGATGCTTAAGAAGTGCTTTTTTCTTTTCAATAGTTTTTCTTCCTTTTCCAGCACTTGTCACCAACTGTAAAATAAAATCTTAACTTTCAGCTGGATGTGGTAGTCGGCCCTCAAGACAGCCCTCAATAATCTTGGCTTCATGATGTGTATTTTCTAGTATGATCACCTCTCCTGTGGAATCAGAGCTGGTCTGTAAGGCCAATAGAATACAGTAGAAATGATGGTGTGTGACAGCTGGGGCTAGGTCATAAAAAGCATTGTACCTTCCATCTTGTTCTCCTCACTCATTCACTCAGGAAGAAACAAGCCCTCATGTTATGAGGACACTCCAGCAGCTCCACAAAGAAGCTTATGTGGAGAACTGAGATGCCTGCCAAGAGCCAGCACCAACTCGCCAGCCCTATGGGGGAGCATCCTGAAAGCTGATCCTCCCACTCTTGTCAAGCCTTCAGACCACTGTAGCCCTGGTTGACATCTGATACAACTGTATGACAAACCTGGAGCCAGGATCACCTAAACAAGCCATTCCCACATTTCGGATCTACAGAAAATGCAAGAGATAATAGGTGATATGTTAATTTAAGCCAGTAAGTTCTGGGATGCTTTGTTACACAGCATTAGTTAACTGATACACCTTGCCTTTCAAGTGCCTTTCATACTTGGCCTCAGGCCATCCTTCCACTCTCCTTTCTCTCCCTAATCCAACATGCATAGTACGCTCCAGGTAGACAGAGCTTTTTGCAGGGTATTAAATATACCCTCTTCTTGGCCTTCTTTTGGCCTTTCTATATTCTGTTTCCTTTGTCTGGAATGTACTTCTCTCTTTATTCTTTGGGAAACTATCCATCAATTTTTGGATGCCCAAATATTCCCACACAGGTAATGCCTTCTTTGATTTTTCTGTTCAGATACAAGTCCTCTTGTACTCTGCACAGAGTTCCATCACCTTCTACAGAGTCCCCAAATTATTTCTTGCCTTGTCTATCTCTTCTGTAAGACAGAGACCCCTGAGGACAGGACCTGCAATTGACTTATCTCTGAGTCTCTGGCGCCTAGCCCACCCAGAGCCTGGTAAGAGCATGCATTGGGTGGAAGCTTGTTAATTAAAGAATCAAAATTGGATGAATAAGTTAGTTTCTCTGAGGAATGCCAGTTGGATATGGGATAACTATGTGCTATTACAACCAGTTCATACATTTGCAGACACAAAAGCAGGTGGGTACCTGTCAAATATGGAAGCACTTCTCATTAGTGCAGACAGAAAAGATCTACCACCAGGAGCACAGTGGTCATCAATAGGCAAGAGACCAATTAAGCCTTATGTGACATAATGGGTCCATGTACTTTCAGCCCTGAGGAGAGAAAGACCACTATGTTAGGATGAGAAAAACTCTCTTCAGCATCTGTATTTTTTCCCCTAAGTTTTCCCAGCTAACAACAACTAAGAATGGGGAAGAAATCTCTTCCAAGTATAAGTGAGGGAATGTAATTTTAAAAGATGGTGGGCTGGGAAATCGCTTTTCAGGGAAAAAACAAACAAACAAACAAACAAAAAACCCTGATATGTAATGTGTACTGAATTACTGAATTCTGGGATATAAACACTCCCCCATGATCAATTTCAGGCCACCAATGCTTTAACAATCAGGCAGTAAGATTCCTGATATTTAATGACTGGCCATATAGATTGGTTGGTTCCAACACACCACTGAAGGTAAAAGAGTATAGCAGAGGGGTAGAAGTGTGAGTTCTGGCTCCCACTGTCTGGGTGTGTGTCCCAGCTTGACCATGTAAAGACTCTGTGGCCTTGGCCATGTTCCTTTATTTTCTCAGCATCTCAGTCTTCTCATCTGTCAAATGGGGATAATTATAGAGCCCATCTCAGGATCCTCTTGAGCAGGGAAAGAAATACATGAAAAGCGTTTTGCACTGTGGCTGGCACCTGGCTGGCACTCAACTAATGGTAGCTGTTATAATCACAGAACAGAAAGAGCAACTCATTTGGAGTAAAAAAATCTTGGATTTCAGTCCTGGTTCTGACACTGACTGGCAGTATGAGCTAATGTCATTGACTTCTTCTGTCTGGGAGTTAGGTTCCCCATCAGTGACAAGCACAGATAACTCGTATAGGTGTCTTTACTATATGCCAGACCCCACAGCAAGTCCTCTACCTCAATTGCCTTTACCAGCTTTGCCACATACCCAATGTAGTAGATTTTTGCATGACCCCCATGTTATAACTGAGACACAGAGACTCAGAAAACAATAATTGGGTCAGAGGCATGCTTCTAATAAGTTCGAGAATTCAACCCAGATTTTTTGACTCCAGAGTTTATGCCCCAATCCCCTGGACTGTAAGGCCCATTTCATTCATTAGCAGTAAGTATTAGATGAGATCATGCAGCAAAGACATTTTGTGAACTGCCAAACAATAACAAACAATAGCTATTGAGGTTGCTGTTCAATGAGTATCAGAAACATACTTATGGAGGCTTGATTTTGTGCCAAGTGTGGGACACCTAGGGGACTGGGCAGACCCAGTCCCAGGCCTTCTAGAGCCTCCTGTTGCAGGAAGGAGGCAGAAACAATACAATGCTAGAAAGGAAATTGGGATTCTTATTTCCCAAAATGCTGCATGTGAAAATCTAAAAGGATTCACACCTCCAGCTGGCCCAGGGAGCAGGCTCTAAGACATGGTTCCCAGCTGCACGTTCCCGGAGAGTCGGACTCCTGGAAGAGAGAAGGGAAGAGACATCCACCAGGCACTGGGCCAGGCTCCCAGCCACTGATCCTGCTCTACCTTCATCACTGCCTGGTTCCATGTTCTGGTTGTCTCTGGCAAGTCTGCCCATAATTAGGTGGAGAGCAAGGGTCAGAACTCAGGACTGTCTGTCCTGGGGCTGGTTCTTGCCTCTCCTCACCAGGCCCACCAAGCCTCCAACCCAGCTGTTTCCAGCACTGTGGATGGGCAAAGGGCGTGCAGCTCCCTGTCAGCTGGGATGGGCTAATGTGAAGGGACCCCAGTAGAGGCAGCACACGATGCCTTGAATCTACTTTCTCCTTCACTCTCAGTCACCAGTCGCTGGTGGCTGCTGGTGATCTGAGTCACCGAGATATGGCCCCATCCCTGCTCTGCTTCCATATCCTGAATCATTGCTCAGAGCAATATGCCAAACTCTCGCATCTTGTTTTGATACTTCTGTCCTTGTCACCTGCATGACAGGTGCTACTGTCTGGAGGTTTTTTTTTTTTTAAGGCAATTTGGTGTAATTGGCCTTTATTCCTCTTCCATTATAAGTGGAAAAAAAACAAAACCAAAACCAAAACCCAGTAGATGAGTCTTCTGAGGGACTCATCTTGAAGGAATCTCCCCAAGGCTCAGCCAGCCATCTCAGTCACACATCCAGATACCTGCTGGTCTGCCAGATGTTTTCTGTTCCCCTGCTCTGTGCCAGGCCCCATGCTGAGGGCAGACAGGGCAAGAAAACATGCCATTGCCCTGTGGGGCTCACAGTCTGTGGCCCTGAGTCTCTGGGCCCAGAAGCAGAGGCTGAAGGGGGCGTCAGCGGAGAGGCCACAGGCAGAGAGTAAGTGCAGAAGCCTTTCCCACGCTGGCTGGGAGGGAAAAGAGAGCAGGCTTCGGGGAGGCAGGACAGGGTCACAGGGGAGTGGCTTCAGGGTGGGCACTCTAGCACATTTGCAAGCTGGAAGGAAAGGCAGGGCCTGGAGAACGGGGAGGAAGGAGTAGAGCTCAGGAGTGGCAAGGAGCTGGGGTGCTCGCTGGGGAAAGGAGCTACCTCTTCTTACCTTCATGGGGGCCCATGCTGAGACAAAAGGATCAGCACTTTCTTGGTATTTATGTGGCATCTACTTGGGGCAAGCAGATTTTGATTTTTGATAATAGCCAGACTGGGGCTTGGATCCCAGAGGGAAGGGCCTTGGCTTTTATCGCCAGAATCGCACATCACCCTCAGAGCTAGGAAGATGCTCATTTTCCGATCGGGGAAGAGTTAGCGTCCTTCAACCTCGCACCTTCCCATTTCTTCCACTCTGGCCTGCTGCTAGATCTCCCTGGCTACACTCCTGTGGGTGCCCCATTATCTCTATTATTAAAGAACGTGTTAATCACGGTTTGTTTTTTTGTTTTTTTTTTAACGTGCTCAGCTATTTTAGTCTCCCCTCGCCCTTACCCTCTGTGCAGGCCGATTCAACACGCATCATTCTGCCAAAACAATGTTCCTTGTGGATGACGCTTCTCTGCTAATGGTTCCGAGGGGGGAACCCACAAGAAAGCAGGTAGATGTGAAGAAGAGTATATTCTACCACTGAAAAAAGGGCAGATGGTTCCCTCTTTTGTCATATTGTTTTGGAAGAAGGGAAAGCAAAGAAAAGGAAGGAAGGCAAGGGAGGAAGGAAAGGATTACCAACCCATTCTTTCCTTTTACCTTCGAGAAACCAAAATGTAATAAGTTTTCAGGTCAAAGATTAATTTGAAAAGGGGACATAGAATTCTGTGACTCAGATGTTCTAAGGCATTAATTCTAAGCCTTTGGACCAAACCTGGAGTTTCAGGGTGGAATGATCACGGTTACACATCACATTTGTCTTTGGGGGGATCAAGGACCACTGGAGAGACAGGTGATTAGACTGGGGCAATATTCTGAGACTTCACACAGTGCTGCCTCCCATCTTGTCCCCCTCCACTTCTTCATACCTATTCCCGGTATGAAGGAATACCTGCCCCTGTTCAGGGAGAACCATCCTGCATTCAGAAAGGGAACAATTCTAACCAAGAAAAAGTATTGGTAAAAGATTCGTAAGCAGGCTCTTAAAACACGTAACGGTACATTTCTTAAAAACTGAGCTTATGATTACAAGAATCTGGAATTTAATGTCAGAAAATGCTTTAGAAATTTTTTTAGTTAATAAATTTGACTCCATGAATTAAAAGACTCTCTGCCCGATGACTTGGTATAAAGGGTGGATGCGTCCACACAGACTGAGAAAGAGTAGTTTCCTCCTCAGACCTGGTGAACATCCAGGAGGTCAGGTGAGGCAGAGAAGTGGGAGACGAGAGAAGAAAGTGAGACGTAGGTGAATGTTTCTAAAGGATCCTCAAGGTAGACCCCCTGGCCTCGGTGCTAGGATGGGAACAATAGAAATCTCAGGTGATGCGCAGACACCAAGGTCGGAAGGGTCCCATTCCTGACTTTGCATCTGAAACTGTGGGAAGTAACAGTCTGGCAAAGATTCCGCAAGGCTGGAGGTCGAAGAGCAGTGATGGCAGGAGGCAAGCGTGTGGAGGGCAGAGGCCCCATCGATGTCTCATGGTCAAGGCAAGGGTGGTGAGGAGGGACTGGTATGGCCCTGCCGTGGGGAAAGCTGAGGGACACAGGATGTCAGCTGGGCTCTTGAAGAGCAGAAACATCAGGAATAAATAAAGCCAACAAACCAAGTGTCGCTGAGCATGCTAAATGTCAACAGAAGCCCCAGGGGGACCGCCCTAAAGAAGACGCCTTGCCTTGGATGCCAGGGTGACCTGTAAGGTCCCCAGACTTAGATCTTCTTGGGAGAAGGCAAAGACAAGAAAGAGTGAGAAATCTACATGGACACAAATGAGGCTGTAAAAATTCCCAAGTCACTGAGTTTACCCTGAATTTGCAAGATTACATTTCCTGTTACCCAGAGGAAACCAAGGCTTGAAACTCCATTATGTTAGGTCATAGAGAAAAACATGGCATTCTTGCCTTGCCTGCCTGGGTTTGAGGCTGAAATTCAAGCCATTAGGGTCGAAAGATGCTGACTGTTATAGCTTAGGGGAAAAAGCAGAAGAAGCAGCAGACACACTTTCTTTGGAGGAAAGGAGTACTCCTAGCCATTGCCCAGTTCACCATGGCCCCCAACTACAAATAATCAGAGCCAGGAGGCTGTTAGAAATGAGTTAATCCTGCTTTTTTTTACAGCTGGGAAACAGGAGGTTCAATAGGAAAGGACATGTCCAAGTTTGCAGAAGTCTGGATCTGAGGTTTGTGGGCAACTAGTCTAGGGCTATTACACTTCACCAAGCTAACCACACCCTTTTTTGGGCTTCTTCTCATTCTTCCTTTGGTAGCTTTGGAGATTGAGAAGATGGGGAGAAATTTCTCTTGATTTGAAGAGAAAATGGACAGTGGGGCAAGAATGAGGTTAGTAGAAACACAGGATCCCATTGGAATGTTAATCTGTGTTATGTTAGAAAAAGAAATGGATTCTGAAGTGTTTTGAGAGCCTTCCTAATACCGAAGCTCTACCAATACCCAAGCTCCATCGCTCTACCAAGGGCACCATCTGCCCTAAGAAACAGTATGTTCATTTCAAGTCCAGGAAGGATACTTGATTGGGAAATCCCTGGGTTTTTTTCTTACTTCAGTGGGAAAGATGATCCCATGGCAGGTCATGGTCCATCCCTGGTATTTGCCAGACTTGCTCAGACAATGAAGTCAAGGTTACTTGTGGCTTTCAGATAAAGATATAATACCTTTCATGACAGCTTTCCTTCTTTAAGCTCACAGTACTGATAGCATCAGAAAAAAATGTTGATGATAGAGCCATTAGAACTTTTAGATGGACTGAATGTTGGAGGGTAAGCAAGAGAAGTCTCAGGGTTTTGAGCCAAGCAAGCTATTAGGTCAATTGTGGTGCCATTTATTGGTGATGTACAACTATTATGTGCATCTTATAATCTATCATGTATCCCTTATGGACAAGATGCTTTCCATGTACAATAAGAATCTATGTTTCAGGGCACCTGGGTGGCTCAGTGGGTTAAACCCTCTGCCTTTGGCTCAGGTCATGATCCCGGGGTCCTGGGATGGAGCCCCTAGTCAGGCTCTCTGCTCAGCGGGGGGCCTGCTTCCTCTTCTCTCTCTGCCTGCTTCTCTGTCTCTCAAATAAATAAATAAATAAAATCTTAAAAAAAAAATCCATGTTTCTTTTTTTTTAAAAAGATTTATTTATTTATTTATTTGACAGACATCACAAGTAGGCAGAGAGGGAGGTAGAGAGAGAGAGGGGGAAGCAGGCTCCCCGCTGAGCAGAGAGCCCAATGTGGAGCTGAATCCCAGGACCCTGGGATCACGACCTGAGCCGAAGGCAGAGGCCTTAACCCACTGAGCCACCCAGGCGCCCCTAGAATCCATGTTTCATAGACAAGGAGTTTTAGGTTCAATTTTGGTAGTTTTCTGTTATTTTGTTACTATTTTAAATAATAAAATATTAATAACACATTAACCTAACAGTGATATTTGTGTAGCTCTTTCATTATCTATTATCTAGTTGACTCTGACAATGTCCCTGAGATTGAAAGAACCTGAAATGGGCTTTTCTCATTGTCTCCGTGGAGCATTCTTTCACTTCTACTGCCAATATGCCTAGCTTCCATAAATCATGCCTTTCTCCCTCCTACCAGGCTCTAACAGGTGGTCCAAAGGTAAGATGGGCATTGGTCTTTCTATGGAATGACTGAAATTATCGATCTAAGGATAAGCATGTAGCCCAAACTATTCTAAACAGAGTCCTTGCCTGAGAACTGAGGGCAAAGAGTCCCTTCCTCTCTGTAAGTGAAGCCGGGGAGAAGTAAACTTAGGAGCTCCAACAACCACCATACTGGCTTCTCGGAGAATGTCCATTCCAACAGCAACAAAGCCAAGAGAAGTATAGATTAGAGGAAGAAATAGAGTTGAGATAGTGTTTAGGTCTTTGGATCCAGTAGCTTCTGCTCAACTAGGAGTATGAAAGGCCCCCAAAATCCTCCTTTTTCCTGAGTCACATTGAGCTGGGTTTCTGTCATTTGCAACCACTTAAGGCCTGACTAACCGAGAGAGCTATCCTTATTCACAGACAAAGCTGAAAACCAGAAGGTCTTGGTTACTTGTTTAAGATCGCAGAGACTTGCAGTGCCAGAGTTAGAGATTAGGAATAGAAATAACTTGTGTTCTTCAGATGCCAAGTTGGGTCTCTTTCTCACTAAGTAGTCCATCCTTCCCTCAGAGGCCATTCTGTTGGTGGGCTTTTCCAGCATCAAGGACTTTCTCAAGGTGAACTCTCAGCTTTTTGGCTCCCAGGGCAACCTCACATCCTCAGACATTTGATAGCATGTTTTGCTCCTCCTCCATTTCCTCTGTTTGACAAAGCTCCAACCCAGGTACCCTGTGGTCACTTGGACAAAGTCAGAACACAATATGAAAGCAATATGGTCTTCTGCCTGGAAATGTCCTAAGAACAAAGGGAAATTCAAGCTCCAAACCAAATTTTGGACACAAATTTTGGACAAATCCTAGGCTAAGTAGGTGTGAAAAGAGCCTGAATATCTATATCTAAAGGGAGTCCAGATGTTATTGCATTTTTGAGGGTGGTGGGCCCCAGCCATGTGGAATGGCCGTGATGAAATGGATCAACTGAACTCTCGATTATCTGTGCCCTCATCATCCTTGCTCAGTCTTCCTTTTTCATGGAATTATTTACCGAAGCACGTGGGTATTCCAAGCCCTAGGAAGAAAGTGCCATTATACTTGTTCCTCTAGGTTGTTGGTTTGTCTCATCATCTGAATTCTATCAATGGGGAGACAGGCAGAAACCCCAGTCTGAAGTGGGCTGTAACATCTCAAAAATCCTTCAAGGAAGTATTATTACTTTCCTTTTTATACAAGGGGAAACTGAGGATCAGGGAAGTGAAGTTATTGCTAAAGTTCTATACCTCTAGCCCAGAACATTATTTGTTTTGTCTTGTTTTTGCTTTCTAGGTCTGTGTGTTCTCTTATCTTTTGGACATGGCCATGATCCATTTATCCAGTGACACCCACAAACTCAACATTTCCAAAGCTGAACTCATTACCTTTATCATCTAAAACTTTGCCCTCTTTCAGTTGGTGATCCATCCATTCATCTAGCCACCTATCATCCACCCACCCATCTACATATCCACTTATCCATCTACCATCCATCCATCTCTCCAACCCTCCATCCACTTATTCACTCATCCACCCATCCATCCCCCATCTATCCATCCTCTAGTTATTCAAATCACAAACTTGGGGTGAATACCAAGGGTGTTAATGACAGATTCAAGATTGAGTTTAAACTCTGCTCTGCCATTAATATAACTTCTCTCACTTCTCCATGTATCCACTTTACTTTCAATTACTTCATCTGTAAAATTAAGACTGTGAGACTGAGTCACATGTCTGACACTGGATAATAGCCCTTATATTGCATCACATTTTTGATAGCATGGAAAAAATTATGTGTGTATATACTATGGCGTAGTGTTTGGCGCTTTAACATTATTGAATGGTTTATTGCCATTCTTACTTGTATTAATATTAACAGCTCATAATACTTGTGCATCTGTATGAACCTCAGAGCACTCTGTCTATGCAAATATTTGCATATATGTGTGTATATGTAAATATATGCATTGCATGTTCAAACTCATATGTAAATGCACACACACACATACATGTGTGTATGTATAATAGATAAACAGGCAAGTTGATAAATGAGATTGGCAAGGGAATATGTCATTCTCTCCCTGGGGGAATCTTGCAAGCCCACGTTTGTGTAAAAGAATTTTCGATATTATTTAGAATGTTAGGTATACAGCACCAGGTCTTCGGGACATTCATAAACTTAATCAATATTAACACTACTGATTTTTTAATGTTGATTCTGTGCTGGCGCTGTGGTAAGTGATCTGTATATGTCAGTCCCGTGGATTTTGCAATAAGGTTGAAGGGTAAGATTTGGAGTTTTCGTGTCACAGGGGAGGAGAGTGCCACTTAGAGAGATTAAAGTCTGACTCCAGGTCCCACAGACTGTCCCTGGCTGAGCTGACCAGAGCCTGGTTCTTGTTCCCATTCTGTGTCCTCACATCACCGAGAGCCAATTGTTATTTACAGACACTTCTGCCTCTAGGGTCGTTTTTAATCAGTAGCTGTTGGTGGTTTTCCAACGCTGTGTCCCCGAGGTCACAGCAGCACTCTCATGTCGCTTTCTGATCAGGGCCAGCTGTTGCTAAGTGATGGATTTTCCAGGTCTCTGGCTTGGCTGTGGAGGTCAGACTTCACATCCGAAATGGGATTGAATAGCACTTGGCATCCCGAAGGATCCCAAAGCCACTTACCAGGTTTGTGTCTATAGGGGCTGCCCCAACCACTGTCTGGCAGCTTGGCTGGACACTCCATGCTCGGGGTCCCAGAGAGAGCTAAGATGGCAGTGCTGCTCCCTGTATCCCAATATTGCAGTGGGATGGGGAGAACTCTGAATGAATCACCTAGATCCCTAACCAAGATACCCAGTGTATGCACGGTATATCTGGTTCTTCTAGATGGGCAAAGATGTGTTTACCAGAACTGCTGTCAGGACACAAACACTTTCAAGTGCATTCTGTTGACATGGTGCCTGCAAATTTTCCCTCTAAGTTAGGGGTGTCATTCATTTATTCATTTACTAAATGTATCTTACATGAAAAGCACTGCTGTAAAGGGCTTACATAAACTATCCCATTGAATCTCTGCCACAACTCTATGGTAAGCACCATGATCTCCATTTTACAGATGAGGGAACAGGTGCAGAAAAGAGAAGTCACTGGCTTAAGGCCCTATAGACAGAGGGTCATGGAGCTGGATATTGGAAATCCAAACTCTTGAGTCCCAAATCTGAGGTTCACCCACTCTAGAACACTGCCTTTTGACACCAGCATGATGAGGAAAGATGACTGCGCCAAGGGGTATCTTGATGGCTTGGGGTCAAGGGGAGATTAGGGAATGTCACATCCAGTGGGCCTTTGTGAACGTGCAAATATTATGTGGAGTGCAATAGAGTCTGCCCTGGGATGCCAGAAATCTTGGGTTGAAAATGAAAGTAAAAATATCAGTATGTTTGGTGTGTTGTTTTCTGGGAAAGCTGTTGAGCACCCGAGTTCCTGCAGGAATTGCTAGGGAGTGAGCCCACCTGGGAGGACTAGAGAGTCAGCAGCTACCTGGATAACAGGAACGGTGCCAAATGAGGGGGGAGAAGGGTGCCCTTCTATCCCATTGTACCACCTAATGTGCCCTTATATCTCTTAATAACCAGGGTCTTGCACATGGTTTGCTTACTTAGAGAAGTCTTCCCTAACTAGTTGAAGCTCAGTGGCAAGTTCATGACATTGCGGATTTGAATTCCATTTAAGTGTTGCCAAGGGGAAGGTAAAAAACACACACAGAGCTTGGAGCAGCCCTTCAACTCCTACAGTGTCAAAGCATTTTAAAAAGATCTCTAAAGATACTCTGGGGGTTTTGCAAATTTCTCTTACAAAATAGCATTTTTGCAAGAAGTAAGAGTATCAGCAACGCATGCATTAAGATCCTCTTGAAATCCAGATGGATTTTAAGATTGAGAATGAGAGATTGCTTTCCTAAAAGCCAATGAAGTTGACCATGGAGGGATTTTCTTTTCTTTTTTGGGAGGTGGGGGGAGTGGTGGACTGGAGAGGGTATTTCTATAGGAAGTCAAAGTATCTGTTAGAAAAATTTTTTAAAATTCATGATATAATAGGCTTTAGAAAGCCCTACAAATCAGTTTAAGCTTTTTGTTTAAATTATTGTTTGTTTCCATGAAATTTTAATAAGATGGTCTTGTACGTGATTCCAAAGTTCTGCCAAGACAGGTCTTGCAACTGTAAGTCAAAATCTGCTCTTTCTGGGGTGCCTGGGTGGTTCAGTCTGTTAACTGGCTGCCTTTGGCTCAGGTCATGATCCCAGGGTCTTGGGATCGAGTCCCACATCAGCTTCCCTGCTCAGCGGAGAGCCTGCTTCTCCCTCTCCCTTTGCCTGCCTCTCTGTCTACTTGTGCTCTCTCTCTCTCTAGTTCTCTGTCAAATAAATAAATAAAATTTTTAAAAAAAATCTGCTCTTTCTGATCATTTTATAATAAAACTATGCTGGATAATGGGCTGTTGACATTGTGAACAGCCCCTTCTATTTGTTTATCGGGGCATGTCCTCACGCAATGGTCTGCCAGTCTCTGGGATGGAGATGCCACATAATTGGTGTTCTACATAGCTCTGAAATACCCAGACATCACTTCCAAGATCAGTCTTGTTGACTCCTGACTCCAGGCTGAATAGACGGTGGGCAGGCCTCTGATGACCGAGACATCCCTGAGAGGGGCTGTGGAAGGATTGCCCCATGTGCTTGGGGGTAAAGTTGTTCCCTTCTCTCACAGCCCCACCTACCACCACCACCTCCACCTGCCAGAGGCTGCAGGGGCCCACACCTGGGATCCTGCTCAGTGATTGCATGGAGAGGGTGCGGGGCGGGGTGGGGGGGCAGGCAGGGAGGACAGGGGGCCCTGGTGGGGTGGGGGGGGGTAGTGTGGCCTGCATTAGGCCATGACTCAGTCAATCCCTTCCAATTATGTCCACAGAGAGGAGAGTATAGTTTGGGAAGCAGGCATTCAGTGAACATTTTGCTCTTTTATTTAATCCTCTTAAAAGCTCAGAGCAATGTGAGTTATCCCCAATGTAGAGTTGAGGAAATTAGGGTTCCAAGAGAATAACCGCTTGTCCGAGACTCCTGGGACTTTAGACTCCAGGGTTCAATAATGTCCGGCTGCAAGGCTGCCTCTCAGGGTCAATGTTGGTGGGGACCATATAGATACTGTCCTTGAAGACAGACACACACAATCGCCAAAGAAAGCACTGACTAGGGCTGTGTGCCTGGAACTGTCCCAAGGGCTTCACATGTGATAACTCATGGAATCTTCAGAATAACCCAACGCTTCACTCCCATTTTACAGATGAGGAGACTCAAAGCACAGGGAGACTGAGGGACTTGTCTAAGGTCACAGAGCTGGGGTGGAGCTAGGATTCAAACCCAGGTACTAAGTTTCTGGATGCTTCCCCGCATGGTTCTGTTAGGAAAGAACTTCACATGTACCAAAAATTTGAAAGACGTTTACCATGAGCACCCGTGTGCCTACAATTGTTAGCATTTTCCTACATTTAATTGATCACAAATTTATCCATCTACCTATCCATCAACCCACCTCATTTCTTTTTTTTTTTTTGAAGATTTTATTTATTTATTTATTTGACAGACAGAGTTCACACGTAGGCCGAGAGGCAGGTAGAGGGGGGGCAGGCAGGCTCCCCGCTGAGCAGAAAGCCCGATGCGGGGCTCGATCCCAGGACCGCAAGATCATGACCTGAGCTGAAGGCAGAGACTTAACCCACTGAGCCACCCAGGCGCCCCCAATCCACCTCATTTCTGATGCATTTCAAAGCTAGTTGAAGAAATCTGTACACTTTACCCCTAAACACTCCAGCATGGCTATCATTATCTGGGGTTCAAAATTTTTTTATGTTTTGTTGATAAAATTGACATAGAGAGAAATGAACAAATCTTAATTGTACCTTTCAATGCAATTCAACAAACGTATATGTTATGCCCCAATAATGGGTTCGTGATTAAAGGAACGAGACTGATACAAAGCAAAGGTCAAGCAAAGCTTTACTTCACTCCAAGCATCAGGAATCAAACTGACCGTCCAGGGCCGTGCCTCTTACAGAGAGGGCGACCTCGCTCTCCTTTACCGACTAGCTTTTAAGGGCAAAGGCCATGCAGTTGGGCCTGGCCATGCACAGGTGGCCAATGAAACTGTAACACACAGAGAAAGCTGCGCAGTGATGCTAGGTGACCAATTGAGTTACAATTTACCCTATAGTAGACATTTGAACCAGCTTATCACCTTAATTAGAATTGGCGCCCAAAAGGCTTCCAAAGGGCGGGGCCCATACCCCTTGGTAGCTAGGGAGACAGTATGCGTCCTCCCACTGATAGTTGTCTCCACCTGATCTGACCCATCCTTGCATCTATGCTTTGTTACCTGGGGCTGGTTTCCGGGACTTGTTTTTAAGTAAGTCCCCTGGGGGAAGGAAAGCAGGGACAGTTTAAGGGTTAAACAACATTATTGTCTTTAACCTTGGTGGAAGCCTCTGGCTAAATAGATCCTTACAGTATACTACCATGTTATCCAAAGTTTATCGAGATTTAGAACATTTCCATCCCTCCAGAAATTTCCCTCGTGTGCCTTCCCAGGCAATACCCAACCCCCACCCCCTCACCCCCCACCCCCCGCCCTGGGAAATCCATGTTCTGACTTTTCCCCCTTATAGGTCTGTTTTCCCTTTTCCAGAGTTTTCTATCAATGAAATCGTACAGTCTGTTTGTCTTTTGAGGCTGGCTTCTTTCCCTTGGCATATTGTTTTCCAGATTTGTCCATATTGTTGCAAGCATCAGTAGCCTGCTCCTTTCTATCGCTGAGGAGAATCCCACTGTGCGAATGTACCACTGTTTGTTGATTCATTCTCTCATTTACGGACACCTGGGCTGTTCCGCAAACCGCCCCCCTCTTTCTGCTGTTTTCAATAGGGACGCTATGAACATTGATGTGTTCGTCTTTCTGTGGACACAGGCTTTCCTTTCTTTGGGTTAACATTTAGGATGGATCGAAGGGCAGATTTATGCTGAGTTTTACGAGAAGCTGCTAGATGGCCTTCCAAAGCGGACTGGAACTTTACATTCCCACCAGCGGTGTGTGACCGTTCCCGTTTGGATGCTAAACAGCTAAGCAATCTGCTCGGCCACGCTCTCAAGGAGGAGGCTGAGAAACATTTGCAGTTGAATGAATTCCTAAAGGTCAGAAACAATGGGTTTGGCAGCCGGAGAGGTGGCACCTGCCGCGCCTGGGTGGGGGTGGGGAGAATCCGTTGCAACTCTTCAACCTTTCCTACCAGAATCTCTGGCTTGCACCGACAGTGAGGGCAAAGCCAGCGTGTGCGGCATGCCTGCGGGACACCGGGCACTCTGGTAAGCCCTTTGGATATATAAAGATAGGACTGTTGCATGACCCTTCGGCCTCGGAGTTAGAAGCTATATTTATCCTATTTTATAGGTCAGGAAATTGAGGCTCAGAAGGGTGAGTGATTCACCCTCTGGCACTCACAAAGGCCAAGTCAAGATCTGATTCTGTTTTACGCTGACTTCAAATTTCGACTGCGTTTTAACATCTCCTGGCTGCAAAAGGGGACAGATTTGGAGAACCCAGTGGAGTCTTGGGGATGGGTCCCAACGGGCCCTGATTCCCAGGAAGTCTGCAACAAACAGGCACCTTACTTAGGACCAGAGTGATGGGTCCAGAGCTCCTTGGTACATTTGTGGCTAAGGCTCTGTATGTTTTTTGTTTTGTTTTGTTGGGGGGAGGGGATTTTATTTATTTATTTGACAGAGAGAGCAAGAGAGCACAAGCAGGGGGAACAGCAGAGGGAGAAGGAGAAGCAGGCTCCTCGCTGAGCAGGGAGCCCAACCCTGGGATCATGCCCTGAGCTGAAGGCAGCTCCTTAACTGACTGAGCCACCCAGGGGCCCCTAAAGACTCCATCTTAAAGGGAATTTAGAGCAACTGTGGTTGGAGACACAGAAAATGTTGTGCAATTAGTAATTATTTCTGTGGTGTGAGACCGCCACTCTGATGCAAAGTGGCCAGATGGGAGAGGGAACAAATAAGAAAGAAACCCCGCACGGGGCAAAAAGAAGAGCACAGTTGTGTCTTTAAAAGCGAAACCTAGAAACCAAAGCTCTCTTCAAGGGGCTGGTTAAAATAAAACGAAGGGCACTCCCTTTTCCTCAGCTGCCACTGAGGTACTTGGTGATGTAGGAAAGACGTTCCGGTTTGAAGCCAAAGGCCAAGAAAGAATTCTTGAGGCATCTTTGGTGCAAAAAGTTGGTTTTATTAAGGCACAGGGACAGGATCCATGGGCAGAAAGGGCTGCCCCGGGGTTGTGACAGGTGACTGGTTATATACTTTGAAGTTGGGAGGTGGTTGGAGATAGTGTAAGTCTCTAAGGAATTTGGAGCAAGGTTTCCAGGACCTTGCGGGGGCTAGCTATTGTGGGGGAAAAGGTCATTTATTACTGTCTAGTAAAACCCGAATCATGAGACCCTGCAGATGTATCTCGGTGGGCCGTATGCTTGGAAGATGATTGCTAATGTGTATCTTCAGGAGGTAGAGACAAAGGAAGTCTCCAAAGAAATTTTCACATGTGAAAGTAGACTTACAGGATCCTGGGGGGATTGGGATCATGTTAAGCCAAGATTGCCGCTTCACTGACTGAGCCACCCAGGATGGCCCCTGCCCCACTTTTGGTGCACAGGGAACTTGTTCAGGGACAGCCTCCTATTATGCCGTCCTCTGCCTCTCCAGAGGGACTGCCTAAAAGGCAGAGCTAATCTCAGCATCCCCAGGAAAAACCTTCTGGGGCTCCCATTGCTTCCAGGAGGGCGTACTGTTTATTTGAGCATTTAAAAAATGCTCCTTCCAGGGCAGCCCCTGAGATTTTAATCCATTCTGGCGGGGCATGGGAACCAGATCTGCATTTCTGCAAGGGCTGCAAGTTGATTCTGAACTGAGTGCTCCTGAGACCACCTATAAGAAAATGTTGACTCACAAGAAATGCCAGAACTTTTCAGCAGGGCATTCAGCCCTGTATGAACTCTAAGCTGCTTTTCTGTCCAGTCATCCCCATGCACCCTCCAGACTCCAGTCTCATGGAATCCCTTGCCTGTCTGCACATGAGCTGCTTCCCCACCCGCCCCCCCCACCATCCCTGCCTTGGCACGGGATGGCTCTCCTCCCAGAATGCCCATCACTGTGTGCTCTTCCTGGGAAGGGCCCTGTCCTCACACAGCCCCCCCTGGAGCCTCCCTGCCTCTCTGGCCACACAGATTTCCTGAATTCCCACTGATCCCTGCAGTCCTTCTCCTGCGCCTGGAGCCCCTTGCCTCTGCAGATGTCCCCCTGGGCCGTGAGGGTCTCCGATGGAGGCAGCATCTGCTGTGTCTCTATGTCCCCGGGGCTTGCCTCCACCAAGGTGTGCAGAAGGAAGGCTGGAGGAGAGCTGGGAAGGGGAGGCGGGCTGGCAAGCTTCAGTTTCACGGGGACTTGAACCCCCCCCAAGAGTAGAGGAAAGGGAGAGAGACAGAGGCAAAGAGCCAGAGACAAGTCGGGATCTGGAATTCCAGGAGAACAAAAGCAAACAGGTCCCGCTGGACTGTGGGCTTCCTCCAGGCCAGGCTGCAGGCTCAGGGACCACAGTTGTGGCTTCAGAGAGGCTCCGAAGGAGGCTGGGCACAGGCTTTCTTTGGAACCCCAGACTGTCATCTCATAGCCTCCTCTCTCCTGACTCCCCTACCCCTCTTCTGCATCCCAGCCTTTGCCCCAGTTCAGGCTGTCCTCGCCGGGAGCTCAGGCACCTGGGTTTGTAAAGAGACATCTCTAAGTGGCAGCTGACAACACGCCCCAGGGAAGACGACAGACCTCCCACTTGCAGAGTTTTTACCAAACCTGTAAAGGTTGCAGCCTTCCCCCCTGCAATCATCCCACAAAAGCTGTCAGGAGCATCACTGAAAATGAAAACCCGCCACCAGCAGAGTTCACGAAAAGGCTGTCAATCGGCGGTGTGTGTGGTGGGGGGCAGGCTCCCGAGGCTCCAGTTCCGTGACCAGCAAGTTGCCCCACGAGGCAGCCCCCTCCTCCTCCCCCTCCGAGGCATGTAGTTCTCCCCCTGGCTCCCGAGGGGCGCCCTGCATGATTGGAAAGACCTTGGGTGTTAGTGGGAGATGGTTTTGCTTCAAATTTCAGCTCTGCTGTGAGTGACTCTTCCAAGTCCTGTCAACCTTCTGAACACCATTTCCTTGTGGGTAAACTGGAGACGTCACTAACCCCTCAGACTTGTGAGGGTTGTGCGTGGTGCCAAAGGTGAGGAGCCCGACACAGGGCCTGGTGCATATGAGACACTCAACAGATGACGGATCCCTTCTCACCTTTGCCTGACATCCGTCTGTCCATCCATCATTTCCTCAGTTAGGTAAAGCCTCCATAGCAGTGGGATTGGGAATGCACACTCCACAGCCAGAACAGCTACCTGGGTTTGAATCCCGGGTCTGCCACTTCTTAGCTGTGCTGTCTTGGGCAAGTTCTTTCTCTTCTCTGTGCCTCTGTTTCATCATCTGTGAAATGGTAATGACAGTACCTCATGCTTTGGTGTTATTGTGAGGCTTAAAGGGGAGATGACAGAAAAGGTGTTTGAGAAAGAGCCTGGCACATAGTAAAACTCTCAAAAAATGTCAGCAATTACTCTAAGTCCTTATCCAGTCAACATGTAGTGAGTGCTTACAGGCCCATAGATAGTCTCGTCTGAAAAGACTGTTTTTCCCAGTAATTTTGTTAGCCCGCCCCAGCAAAACATGAGTGCATTCTAACATTGTTAACCTGCCCTAGCCATAGTGGAATGCAGGATGGTTAAGTGGGAAAAAGCAAGGCTTTGCCGACTGATAGACCCCCTCCCCCCAGGTTGTGTCCCAAGCTGTGTGACGTTGGATGAGTGGCTTTACCTCTCTGAACCTTGGTTTCGTTCTCTGTAAATGGGGATATCGATGCCTACCTCTTAGAGCTTGTTGAGGATATTACAAAAGAATGGCTGACCCTATACCCATTAGCCTCCTTTCTCTCGTTCGCCAAGCTTTTTAAGAATTATTAAAAAGCAGATTGCCTAACCAGAGAGGGCTGGCTAGCTCAGGAGGGATGCTGTTTCAGAAAGTTGAGAAAAGCTCTTCCTGAGTCATGGCTGTGGAAACTTCTTGGCACAGCTCCCTAGCTTCCCTCTGTCCTTAAACTGCTGCACTGCCTTCTCAGTTCTGACTCACTAGCCGCTTCCATGGTTTTCTCTTTCCCCACAGGAGTGGGTGGTTGTTTTGGCTCTAATTTCAGTATCTCATTATCCCGGGGCGCAGTCACTCAGTCACACGGCACCAGACCCAAATCCATCCAGACACTTCCCACCTTCACAAGCAGGACCCTTCACTTCAATGATTCATAGGCCCCTGCCCCCCAAAACAGCCATTTATCATCTGGGGCAGAGTGCAAACAGAGGACGAGGAAGAGTTTCGTCATGCCACCATGTGCCGGAAACCACACGCTCACGGCCCCGATCAGTTCTTTAGACGAGCCACCGATGTGGGCAATATCATCTCTCTTTGATAAGGTTTGAACCCCAGACCAGAAAGATGACAGCACTTATCCACGACAGTGATCTGAACCCAAGTCCTTTAAAGAAATTCATATTTTTTAACCATTGCACAATATAGCCTCTCACTGTGCTGAGCTGGCTCCATGGCCATGGTCCTGCTGGTGGGGGTCATCAGCCCATCACTGCCAGGACCACGTCATTGCCAGCCTGCCACTGGGTGGGTCAGGTTGAAAGGACAGTGTGTGTGTGCGCGCGCACGCGCATGCATGCACGCGCATGCATGCTGCCCCATGCAGGGGTGAGGTTTCCAGTCCCAGGAAACCTCTTGCACCTGGAGCCTGGTTACGTCCAGCTGCTTCTCACCTGGAGCAGTCACACCGTGGGAAGCTGCAGAAGCGTGCAAAGGGAAAGAAGCAGTTATAAAGGCACAAACCCAAACGACGCATCTGGAACCTTCTGCTTGGGAGTCAGGTAGAAGTCCCCTGGTCCTCTGGTCATCTGAGCCCAGACCCGAGTGTCGAAGGTAGAAAGCAGGAAGGAGGGAAGGCGAGAAAGGGGACAAGAGAAATGAGGGTGACAACAGGGGAGTGGTTGTCCTTTGGGGTCCTGCTTACAGACACAGCCTCTGTTTCCCAATCTCTAGGTGGGCGCTGAGTCCAGGTCTGCCTCATGGTGAAACCGACCCTCTTCGCATGACCAACTAACTCCTAGCTGCCTCCTGAGAAAAGACGGAGCTCTGGGCACTTGGGAAGACGTTTTCTAACTGCCATTGTATGGATGAAAGAAGGAGGTTTGGTAGAATTAAATAACTGGACCAAAGACCCTCAAGGCTGGCCAATCCCCGAGCCTGGGATCCAGTCAGGATGACTTTTCAGTGCCTGTGACCCTTCCGTCAGCCCCATGACTGCTCTCTGCGGAGAAGCGTCACAAAGGCCCATCTGCCATCTAAGTCTGGGGCACCTTCGCTCCCCACGCAAAGAAACACCCTGAACTGGGCATGGGCTGTCCCCGAAGTTTTCTCCTGAGGGAGGCCCAACCTGCCGAGCAAGATAGTAAAAGGCCCAGCCTGCGGGCTACCATGGGAGTCTAACTTGTTCCCTAAAATCTCGAACGTCTCAGGAGAGGCACAGAGCTACAGACTGATTTTGAAAGTTCCGCTGTGCATAGATTTTTTTTCTCAGTCCAGTTTCCTCTCATTTTTCAGGCTCGGCTGTTTTTCCTCTAGTTGGGCTGAGAGGAGAGAGAGTGGGACTTGCAGGGCTATGTCCGCCCTTGGGCCTCGTCCCTGCCACGTTCCCTCTGCTCCGTGATGGTCACGCGGGGAGAAAACACGATGTGTGGCCTGGTCTTTGTCCACAGTCCACTTCATGTTTCTTCAAAGGCCTTGGAAATACAAAACTCCAATTCCCAACCAGATTTGTGGGGGAGAGAAGTATGGTATAAACAAGCCCCTTTCCTCTCTGTTTTTTAATGGGAAACAAGGGCAATGATACCAACTCAATAATGAAAGGGCTCACCTCGTCTTCATGTCCCTTGCTGGGTATTGCCAGCGCTTTTCTGGGGATACACAGTGGTTCTTACTTTGAAAGGCCTCAAGCAAAGCTTGTAAATGTATATCTTTTTAGTTGTCTTATCTGCTTAGGATCTGAAGACTGGTTTTTCTTGCCGAAAGCTAGAAAAGGCATAGTTTTACTTTAAATCTGAGGGACGGGCTCTCTTCTCCTAAGTCACCCAAGCGGCGTTTCCCCTCCGCGGTCTCCGGTGTTGCTGTAAGGTGGGTGTGCGTCTTGCCTCTCCTTGCCTCCCTGGAGAAAAATTCAGGAAAATCTACCAGGCTCATCACTGGGTTATGGAGTCGGCTCTGTGTCTGGGGAGTGCTGAGTCCTCCTTGCACGTAGGGTGGTGGTAGCGCGGACGGTCCCCAGAGCGGCCCAGCCGCCTGCGGGCCACATGGCTCAATGGTGTTCTCTGATGGGAATGTTTCCCGCATTTGTTGCTGTTGCAGTCAGAGAATTTGGAGTTGTAGAGATCAGTACTTGTGCATTTTGAGGGGCCTTAGAAATAAGCCGGCCCACATACTCCATTTTACAGGTGAGAAGATTGAGGCTGACAGGTAAAACCGCCTCCACTTGGCCACCCAGTGAGTTAGAGCCAAGACTCAGACCTTGACCTTTTCCTGACCACTTGCTTCCTTTTGCATAGCTCGGAGCTAACCCCTAGGTCAAAAGGCCTATGATATAGTCAAAGTAGTCTTCTAGAACCCAAAATTTAAACAGAAAGGAAGGAATGAGGGAAGGAAAAGAGGAGGGTGGGAAGGAGGGAGAGAGAAAGGAGGGAAGGAAAGAAAATGCTCCCATGCACTCCACTGGCCTCTGGGGAGGCTCCAACTCCTTCCCATGTAGAAGAGACCCCTTTGCCTTACTAAAGAGACCCTCTTTAGTAAGAGACCAAGTCTTACTACATTCACCCTGGTTCTCGCCCACATCTCCCTCTCAATTTTTCCCCCCCAACTGAATGCAGTTTCCTTGTACTGTTTCCAGCCTTCACACCTTCGCAGGTGCTGCTTCCTTCCCCAGGAATCCCCTCTGGGAAGGCTTTCTACCCCCACCCCCACCCCCAGCTCTGAGCAGGGGCAATCATTCCCTCCCTCAAAGCTGCTTGGTTCTGAGCCCTCGCTCCTTCCACCAGCCTTCGCCTGTAGGTGGTCGTGTCCATATCCATCCTCTCCAAGCTCTGAGCTCTTCCATGTCAAGAAGCAGGTTTCCCCACCCCAGTGGTCCCGGTGCCTGTCTGGCCAGTGCCAGGGCTGGCCACAGGGCGGTTGCCAATGAGTGACAGTTGGATACGTAAATGATCGTCTAATGAGTGGATACCATCTGAATAACAGCTCTATGTCTGATGACAAAATATTGACAATTTAGATCAAATTAGTGGCACAAAGAGTTAAAGCTGAGTGTGTAAACTCCAGTTTTATAGATCTGTCTCCCATCTGATTATATTCATTAAATTTACAAAATAAATACTGCATACTAGCCCAGTGCAAAGGAACTCCTTCTTGAGCAGCAAACCCACCAGACACGAGGAAATAAAGCAACATTTTTCCTGGTGATGAATAATCATCTATTTACATGCTAACTGCCCATTTTCTAAGGAGGCATCAGATTACTCATCTACTTAATTAAAGTATCCTCGGGTCTAACAGGAGCCCAGCTAAGTGATAATTATTGCTGGCATTCCCTAGCACCTCCAAGACTGGAGAACATTGCAGACATCCTTACTAAACACTATTTCTCAAAGTAATATTGAAAAAAAAATCAAACTGAACATGTTAATTGACTAGTACTTGGGTCTGAAAGGTAAATTCTCAACGTCAGGCTGAGCCTGTGACTCTACAGGTTAGAAAAAAAAAAATCGTCATGAGAACAGTGAATGTTTCTTGAAAGCTGGAGCTGCTGGACTGCTCTTATCCCTTTTATGTAGTTGAGGGAACTGAGGCACCGAGACGGAAGTAGCTTGCTCATGTCTCACCCAGGCAGTGGGGCTCTAGAGGCTGGGATCTTGCCATTCTTCCTTCCCCAAAAAGGAACTAACACTTATGGAATGCTTACCATATGGTACTTTATGGAACACCTGCCAGTTATTTTCCTATGTATCATATAGTTGTCTCACTATACTCCTATATTGTAGTGCTTAAGAAAATGGTCCGATTTGTTTCAAAATAAGGTCTAAATACAAAATGAAGTCTCTCAGGAAAAAGCCTTTTATCCCATCTTCCTTCCTACTTAGGTTGCTGGTGTGAGGACATGATGAGCTAGAAAGAATAAAATGTGTTGCAGTCACTAAGTTCTTGTATCAAACCTAGAGCCATCCATTTTCAGACTTTCTGTTAGGTGAGATAATTAAGTGACTTCATTTTTTAAACATGACTAGTAATTCTTTTAGCTACAGATGGAAGTATTCTTGTTGGATGTGAGATCTTTGAACGGGTCCTGACACAGTCAGTGCTCAGCATTGTATCTGGTTTCTACAGATGAGGAAATTTGACTCAGAGAGTTGAGGTCAATGTTACATAGCCAGCAAGATTTGAACTCAGGCATGCCTGCCACAATCTTTACTACGCTCCCTTACTTGGTCAACCTGGGGTTGACCTCTTGGGGCTTTTTTATGCCAACTCCTAACCCAAAGTCCGTTCTCTTAGTGTGATTCTGGGTCAACGTGTCAGATCAGACTCCCATGTTAAGTGGGTACAAGTGTGTGTTGATTGTAGAAAAAGGGAACAAAGAGAGGAATTACCAGTTCAGGGCTCACACCGGGAGCACCTACCCAGGACACTGTCAGAGGAATCCTCTAGCACCTACCAGAGCAGCTGAGGGGAGAAAGACACGAGCATGCCTGTCTTACTAGCATTCTCACATGGAGAATGAACAATGTCTCCTCAAACAGGGTGCCCCAAATCCCAGACTTTCTTATCTGTGCCTGGCCCATGGGGCCTGCTGACACTCCCATGAGGCCTTCACTCTTCATTCTGCCTCCTGTCCCTCCCCTGCACCTGACCCATACTCTCCTTCCAGGTGGCCCAACCTCTTCTGGAACATGAGAGCATCTGTCCATTCTGCCCAAGAGACGTATTGTCCCCAGCTTCTCTCCTGACCTCTCGGCCCCACCGCAGCTTACCTCCTCTCCCTGCTCTCCTGGTCCTCACCCCTGGACACCTGTGCTGATGAAGTCACACCTGCCGCTGGGCCCTGGCACCGGATTTTCCCTCTAGCCCACACTCTGACCGCCCTCTCCAATGTGACTCGTGCTCAGTCCTGCGTCACATGGTTTGGGAGCCTCTCTCCAATCTCATCTTCAGTTCAAACCCTCATGTCCTTGGCGTCGGGTGCTCACAGCTGGCTGGAGTCCCACGTCCCCTGAGAGGACATCTCTCCTATTGTCTGGGGCTCACAGGCATTCGCCTGACTGCAGATAGGTTACAGAGCTTTTCTCTCTCATCTGTCTCACTAGCTCTTTCCGAAGAAACCAACCAGCAGGTTATGCACCTGAGAGGAGAATCCATCAGTCCCATGATATGATGCAGGGTTGGAAATATTGCCTTCCCGGTGCCTCAGAATAGTTCCCACCTGTCACTGAAGTGCTCTACGTGATTCCATGTGAGTTCGGACCAAGGGCCTCGTCACTCTCTTGCATGCAGTGAGTGAGGGTGGATGGGGTCTCCCCCAGGGCTGTCACACTGTCCCTAGGACACACAGGGGCGCCTTTACCTGGCAGTTCTGGATGGAACTTTCCAGGAGGTGTCAGATCACCCCAGTGGCTCCTGGGACTACGGGACCTGCGTGGTGCAAAGTGTACCTTAACTGCTATCAACGGATTCCCTGGGTTCCCCACGCAGAGAAATCCCTAGGGAAGGCACTTTAGTGTTACAGTCCCTGATGTGGACAGCTTTCACCGACACACACACACACACACACACACACACCCCTCTGGGAAGAACAGGGCTTAGGGCTGCTGGGGAAAGGCCTGCTCATTGGGGAAGATGCCTTCTACTTACTTTTAATCTCCAAACCTCCTCAGGGTTTCAACTATTGGAGAACATGTGTTTCACTGACATCAAAGGCAAAAGAAAATCTTTGGCTGTCTGCAGCAACACAGCAGCGGTAGCAAGAACCTGGCTTGTAAAAGCAGGACGAGATTAGATGGCAATGTTGAAGCATGGCCTCCGAGGAGGCCAGATTCTAACACCTTCCGTCTTGGGGAAGGTTTTAAAAGACCAAACAACTTTCGGTTGACTAAATAAATTTCTGTGGCTCTGTTTTCTTCGACATTGGCAGTCGTGGTGGATTTAATAAGCCACAGAGGAGTCCCAAAGATCTGCCTGTCCAAGCCACTCTCGTTCCGGTGACCTGGGGCAGAGCAGTTATGTGACTTGTCTAAGGTCTCTCAGCTAGAAATGGCGAAGCCTAGAGCTACCGTGGAGTCTGTCTGATGCCAAGGTCCCTGCCTTCAACCAGCAAGCTTCCCTGTTCACCCACCCCTCCTTAAAGGAAGGAGGAGAGGGAAAGTGAAGGCAGCCATTGGTTTGTGGAAAAACCCTTCCTCCATTAAGATGTTTGATGGAAGTGTCCTAGATACCGATCAGACAGCAAGGTCCTTGGGGGTCAGTGGAGGCGATGTGTGGACTTGGGGAGCTAGGGTGATTCCCTGCAGGTCAGTAGAAGCAGAGGAGAGTCCCTGTGGTGTCCAGCTGGTGCAGGCTGCTTACTGGACCGTGTATGGGGCACCCCATATGTGCGAGAGACTCTCGTGGACTTACAAAGATATGCTGGCTCCCCGATGCTCATGTTTGCTCAAGCAGTGAGCATAAATATTTTCTTTTTTCTTTTTTTTAGATTTCATTTATTTATTTTTAATTTAATTTATTTATTTGAATATATTTATTTGTCAGAGAGAGAGATCACAAGCGAGGGAGCAGCAGGCAGAGGGAGAAGCAGGCTCCCCACTCAGCAGGGAGCCTGATTCAGGACCCGATCCCAGGATCCTGGGATCACGATCTGAGCCAAAGGCAGACGCTTAACCGACTGAGCCACCTGGGCATCCCTAATTATCTTCATTTATGAAAGACAAAGAAACCAAGGCTGGTTCTTCTGCTGGGGAATGCAGAGTAAAGAGAAAAGAGAGGATTCAGACAGTGGGGCTCCCATATCCACACTATTTCCAGATTCCCCATGAGCAGACCTCGAGTCTTTTCCAGGCTGTGGTTACAGCAGACAGGGAATCTGATTATTTTATTTTATTTTATTTTATTATTTGTTGACTTCAGTTCTTGCCATCTATATGAACTTGGTGGACAGAAGCATGGAGAGTTGTGCCACCCGCTTCGGCTTTTGTTCGAAAGGCTGCACTCCGCAGCCCCATCCAGCCCCCCTCCCCACCCTTACCCCCTTGCAGTCCAAGCTTAGCCATGACCTGTTCTGGGACACTTTCGGCAACAGGCGACAAGAGTCATGGGCCCTGTAGCCGAGCCTCCCTACCCACCCCCACCCTGACACGCTCTGCTTCTGAGCTGGTTCTTTCTGTAATGAATACCCCTCAGTCATATATATTTAACATTTTTTTATGCTAATAAAAGTGTTCAATCTCTTTTGTGATCTTCTCGGTGACTGACATTGTTTCAAAGCAGATTTAGAAATAGTTTTGGTCTTGACATTTATGCAGCAAGTGGGTGTTGTTTATTGCTGAGCAATTAGAACATAGATTAACATAATATCACTCCTCAACGTCAAAATCTGGGAGAGCGCTCCCAGAGCAGCTTCCCCAGAGCTCACCCGGCCGCTTCCTTTTGTCTTTCTGCCTTTTGTCTCCCCCACACCCATCCACCCACCTGCCTTGAAATGTGCTATTTCAAATTTATAGTTCAAGAAAGTTTGTGTAACCCAAGTCATAAAAAAGAGATATCTTTTTCTTCCACCGCAGAAGCAGCCCACGGCACCTGGATTCTTAACCAAAAAGGCAATTTTTAAAATTTTTTGTCCTTGAAAACTTTCTTTCGAAATCTCCCCTGCTCACCACCGTTAACTCTCAGAGGAGTCAAGGTCCGGAAGCAGGGCGGGCTGGTTATGCACCTGTTCTGGAGCAGTTTCCCACAGTCTTGGATCCACCGCCCTGTTCTGCTGAGGCCACTTCCGTCTTAGACATCCTATTCATCCTTTCTTAGGAGGAGAGTCACCTGTGGGCTGGTCTCTGTGCGCAGGAGCTGGAGGAGAGGAGGAGACCCTCCCCAGCTGTGTTTGCACCGCAGGTCACAGATGCTTCTGGACGTTGTATGGGGCACCTGCCATGAGGCTCTCCGCTCTAAGGGATGGGTACCATGGAGCAAAGTGCTTGAGCAAGGACAGCCCTCCAGGGAGTATGTCAGGTCCTCACAGGCACTGCTGACGACTTCCTCCACCTGCCCCGAGGTCCCGATGCTTCTAGCGCCAGGACCCCTCACCACTGCCACCAGAACCACCCTGCGCTAAGCCATGGCTGTCTTTTGGCTGGATCATTGCCACAGCTCCCTCCATGGTCTCTTTGATTCTGCCCTTGTCCCCTTCAATAAGGCAGAGCAAGTACATTCCTTAAAAATGTCAGGACAATCATTTCTGGGCTGGAGGTCCTTAAGTCCATCCACTAGGACTCCCAGGGCTCAGAGCACGGTTGTTGTGAAAGCTGCGATTTCTTATAGCAACAGGATATGAATCACAGGCAAGAGAAGGAAAAGGCAAGTGGGGCAAAGGCCAAGGGAACCTGGGCACAGGTGTCAAAATGGAGTGACAAGGGACATCCTGAATCCCCCAGCAGCAGGCTGTGACATGCGTGTGTGCAGCGCTGTCCACCGGGAATGTCTGTTAGAGACGCGGCGGCTGGGGTTTTCCTGGGGCCCAGCCTGTAAGCCCTCCCCGGGTGGCACAAACCCAGACGCCAGGCTCCCAGAGGAACGCAGGTGTTCAGCCCAAGCCACACTGTTTGTACAAGTGGAATGGACAGAGGGGGCCCCTCTTATCTGAGAATGGTGGGAACCTTCCTCAAACCCAGGCTCCTGGGGGCCACCTAAGGGCCCACTTTTTAAGCAAGCCTCTGGAGAGGCAGCAGACAGGTCTGCTGCACACTTTTCTGGAGAACTCCTCGGCTCAGAATCCTGCAGAACAGCTCATCACACACAGAATAAAAGCCAAAGTCTTCAACATCGCAAAAAACCCCCTGCATGGTGGAGCCCCCTGCTTCCTCTCTAATCTCATCTCCTGCTACCCTCCCCATCCTCTCTCTGCAGGGCCACACTGGCTTCCCTGAAGTTTGGCGACCACACCACACGTACTCACACCTGAGAAATGTCGTGCCTTCCTCTTTCCTCTTTCCAGAATGCGTTTACCCCAGGTATCTCTTCAGCTTTCTCTCTGTCCTCTCCTGTGAGAGCGTGCACCACCTCCTTCCTCTGTCCATCCCCTGCTACAGCATGTTCTCTGTGCCCTTCCTCTTTTGTTCCCCCCTTGGCTTCTAGCATAGTCTATCAGTTATTTTATTTATTGTCTAGATGCTCAGCAAGAACACGGTCATCAGCATAGTGGGGACTTATCAAAAGAAAGCTGACTAATACAGAAATAAGTTTGCACCAGAACAAATACAAAATACATCTGAAGGTCTCCCACTGGCCTCTTGGGTTGGCTCAAACAGACTTAAGAGAACTTTTGTACTTCGGACTGGCACTGAGATGTTGCTGTCTGGATTTATTCTTTGTGCCTAAAAAGGGGACATCTCCCTCCATCTGTCACTTGACATCATAGTTTGACATTAGAAGGGAAGATAAACAATGGAAGCAGGAGATGTTTGGGGATGTACATGCTGGCTCATCGCCAGAGAGTTGGCTCCCAGTGGACAGCCCCCAGGGACCTGAAGGTAACATCCTTTCCCGCTGTCCTGACCCCATCTGCTTCCACAGACTGCTGCTTTCCTCTCTGGCTCTGAAAAGTGCCTCCACCCCTCTACTCAGGGAAACTTCTACCCAGGCTGCCATCTTCCCTAAAATCTTCCGTTGCCCCGGTTTCATGGTCATTTTCTGGTCTAAGCTTTTGAACATGATCATATGGGGCAGCCCAGAGATATCGCAGGCTCCGGACACACAGCTTGGGCTGAGTCCTGATCCGTCACTCATTATCCATATGATGTTGAGCGAGTCACTTAGACAATTTGAGTCTCAGTCATCCTTTCTGTAAAGCAGATAAAATAACATCTCTATCCAAGTTTGTTGGGAGATTTTAGAGAGATGATGTCTAAATCCGCTTGCTAGAGCATGCGGTAGATACTCAGTAAATGGTGGGTATCACCGTGACCATTTCTCTTCACCTTCATTTGCATTTTGTGCAATGTACTGTGTTTACCACATGCTTCACTCAAATGGGCAGCAAGTACACGAGGGCAGGCATGTTTGTGACGACTCCTTGAATGCCTTTTTGTTCCGGCGAGATCCCAAGACAGAGCAGCTCCTTAATAACATGACTTGATGGAAAAATACATGAAGAAAAGGATGTCCTGGTGTGCAGGTGACCTGAAGGAAAAGAAATGGAGGAATGAGGCAATGTGCCATTTACACGGCTGTCTCTGATGGAGAACTTTTTCTGGACTAGACATTTGGGACAAAGGTGTTTGAGGAGCTTGGTGGAGGTGAGAAGACAAAGAAGATAAAAAGAAAGTAAAAATAGAGCACTTCTGCTTCATTGCGATAGAAATCTACTCCAGACATCTTGAACAAAAGGGAGACCTATAGGATGGATGTTCAATATTTCATGAAGCAACAAAGCTTTGGGACAGAGGAGGGAGGGAATGACTAAGGTGGCTCATGGTCACTTTGTCTGGAGTGCTACCATTAGCACAGCTTGTTATCAAAGCACCCCCAACCTCCCTCTCACTTCCTAGAAAAAATGTTTCTGTTCCCAGGAGAGAAGGTCAGATTGGCCCAGATGAGGTCATGTGTTTACTTTTCAGTCATCTTCTCACATCAAATGTGGCTCCCTGGAGGCCCACCCATGTCAGGGTTTGCGGGGTGTTTCTGGGGGAAGGTAGGCAGATCCCAGAGAAGTGGTTTCTACGGTGTTAAGCCTAAGTAGAGCTCTGCACAGAGTGTCCTTGATCAGGCTTAGAAAAAGCGAGGGACAGCCTCCAAGAAGAGGGGGCCATTAAGTCTGGGGTCCTTGGAAATGAGTAGGCAGTTCATGGGATAATCCAGATGAACTAGACCCTGAAGAAAGAGGGGCCCCGTGGGGTTCAGGGCTTGACGCTCATGGACGAGCCTGGTTGGCCAGCCAACTTTCCTCTCAAGGAACTAGTGAACCACAGTTGGAACCTCCCCCACAAAACTGTGCCTCGGGGAATCTGAGGGGCTTGGGAAGGCTGGGCTGGGGTGTCAGCAGCTCTTTCTACCTGAGCTAGAGCTCTTCCATAAGGTCAAGGAGGGGCAGTGGTGGGGGAATCCAGACAGAGTCAAAAATGCAGATTCCAGCCCAACTCAACCACTTACCAGCTGGAGGATTATAAGGAGGTCTCTCCCATGAGACTCAGTTACCTCACCTGCAAAGTGGGGGAAATACTATTTCTCAGACTGGATGTGTAGTTTAGGGGAGGAGGGAGAAGGTGTGTTTTTGGAACCATCTAGCAAGAGTTGGCAAGACCAGAAAACCTATCCATACCAATGCGTTTCCTTTCTCCTGTTGCTGTACTCTGCTCCGGGTTTCAGTGATTATTTTAATGGATGAACTGTGGGAAAAGTCCATAACAGTAAACAACATTCAGATGCCAGGAACTCAGTGATCTTGTGTATTTCCGCGACCCGTCCCTAATCTTCGGAACTGGCTGGGAGGGAGGCTTCCATTTACGAGCTGAGCAGACCTGGTTGTATTTATGGTTCTCACTCCTCAGAACTGCAGGGTTTTTTGCCTGCCTGGGCTCGTGGACCTCTTGTTCCTCATTTTGCCCACTTCTTCTGGTTGTTTTTACAGATGTGTCATCTCTGAAATTCCAGCAGAGAAACAGATACGAAGCTCTATCCTAGTCTCGGGAGGAAAACCTTAGTATAATGTTGTAACTCCCATGTTTCCTTTCCCTTTCCCTTTCCCTTTTTCTCCCTCCCTCCCTCCCTTCCTTCCTTCCTTCCTTTCTTTCTTTCTTTCTCTTTCTTTCTCTCTCTCTTTTTAAAAGATTTTTAATTATTTATTTGATAGAGAGAGAGAGCATGAGCAGGGGGGAAGGAGAAAGTAGAGAGGAGAATCAGGCTCCCCACTGAGCAAGGAAGCAGATGTGGGGTTCGATTCCAGGACTCTGGGATCATGACCTGAGTTGAAGGCAGCTTCTCAATCAACGGAGCCCCCAGGTGCCCCAGTTCCCATGTTTTTGCTTGATTCGTGGAACAGCAAGTGCCTTCCCCAAACCCTTATTACTCAGTGAACTCCAGCACAAGCTGAGGGCTGCTATTTTATTTGCTCCCTGACTGCCCGGTAGGCAGGTGGGCAGGAGGGGTAGTTTTTTCAGAAAGGCACTTGGAGAATGGCAAGCATGTGGGCGTTGGAAGCGCAGACCAAGCTCCTAAGGCTGGCTCTGTTGCCCATGAACCTTGGGGTCTGGAGCAAGCTCCTTGACATTTCCAATCCGGTTTTTCTATATTGTGTGTGAAATGGCGCTAAGACCGTGGAGTGGCAGTAAAGCCTCAGGTGAGGTACTTAGGAAAGTGTTTTTGTGCAGTGGCGTCTCCCTTGGGGAAGCAGGTCACGAAGAGTCAGTTTCATTTACCTTCTTTTAGGTTAGAATACCCTGTGTCCTGGGTCCCTCTTCCCACCCGTGGCTGGCTGCTCTGGATAGCCAAGCTCTTTCTGTACTTCCTTGAGAGTCGTAGGCTCCTTTTGATGGTCATGAATACAAAGGAAGGGAACTAGGGATTGGGAACAGAGAAGTGTGTGCACTTGTGGGCTTGTATTTTGCACATCTTTTCCAAATTCCTTCAAAATGCTTATCCTACTCAGCAAATCAGTCTTCCCATGTCCCCAGATACATCGATAAGCTCTCTGTAGAGAAATGTCTACCTGGGGCTGGGGAAGTTCAAGAGCCTGAAACTGCCAGGTAGCTGGCGTAAGCAGATGGGAAGGGCCCTGCCAGGGAGGAAGTCACTGGCAGAAGGCACCCTCCCATTCACCACATCTCTGGGCAGCAAGCTGGTCCTAGGAAGGGTCTCTGAGATACGCAAATAGAGAAGTGGTTTGTGAAATGATGGGGTGGACAGGAGAGGTCCCTGGGACGTGAAGTGCACGGGCAGCCCATGTGCAACGTTCATCCTCCAGTAGGGGCGCGGGTCTGCTCAAGTGAAGTAAGAGCCCACCCACACTGGACCACTTATTAAAAACAAGATGCTGTTCTTTTGGTGAGAACAGATTGGAGGAGGAGGAAGAAGAGAGGCATTTGAAAGTGCAGCAAATTTAAATGACCCAGACCTCATTTTACTGCTGTGGAATGTGATCATCTTTTAAAAATGAGAAAAGCTGAGCTGTTCTGGAAAGAGTGCAGACAGGAGAAGGAGGAGCTGGTACCAGAGGCAGTGTAAGCAGCTCAGCCTGCCGTTAAGACTTCTGATCTCAGAATCAGTTGGCCCGAGTTAGCATAGCTCAAAGCCTTGGCTCCTTCACCATCCATGGGTGACCTCGAGCAGATCACTGACTTGGCCAGACTTCGGTTTGGGGGAAATCATTGTATAAAATGCATTGAAAACAGAATACTTAGAATAGTGCTTCTGTCTCTGTATCTACTCCTTAGACTAGATGTTTTGTTGTTGTCTGCTCTGGATCTTTTGATCTTATAGTAAGCAGCCCGGTCCTCTCCAACTGTCATTTCTGGGTGGTTTAGGTGGAACTACCCATCTTTCTGTTTCAGGATGGATCTTGTGATGCAGTCCTGTCCCGATCAAGAATTCTGTATCCCCGGCCAGAGTGATCGGAGTCAGGTTAGGAAAATGTGAGAGGACGCAGGAGGTAGCAGAATCTAGAAGACAGGGCTGGGTAGAGGGCCAGCATGAGACAACTGGTGGTCTTTTGTCCAGGAACACAGACAGATGGAGGAGAACCCTGTGCAGGAATGACCCAGGAGAATAAACACCTTGACCCTTGCTCTCCTCTGTCTTCCTGGTTTCCCTCCAATGCTCACCAATGGCCAAACCAGAGCAGAAGCCAAAGACAAAGAAGCGGTGGTTATGGTATTTTTCTGGACAGCCTCTCAGGGCTGAGAACAGAATACAGAAGCAGGGGAGGGGGTCTAGAGAGGCAAGTGGAAGACAAATGACACAGTTCATAATTAAAACAGTGTTATTGGCACCCGGATAGACAGAACAAATGTGAACAGACTAAAAAGTCCAGAAATATGAACAAGTACATGTGGAAATTTGGTATAGGGAAGGGTGACATCTCAGATTTCAGTGGAAAAAGTGGTTTTGTGACCAATGATGTAAAGATAACCAGATAGAAACTTAGAAAATGATAAAGCTGTGTCCATATCCCATACCATTCATCAGGTTATACTCCAGATCCATTAGAAATCTCAATGTGAGGGACACCTGGGTGGCTCAGTAGATTAAGCATCTATCTGTCTTAGGCTCAGGTCAAGATCCTGGGGTCCTGGGATCAAAGCCCGTTTTTGGAAAGGGGGGGGGTCCCTGCTCAGTGGGGAGTCTTCTTCTCCCTCTCCTCCCCACTCATGCTATCTCTGTCTCTCTTTATCAAATAAATAAACTAAATCCTTTTTTAAAAAAAAAGAAATCTAAATGTGAAAAACAAAAGCATACAAAAATTAAAACAGGCAAATCCCTCTAACCTTGGGAGTGGCAAGAACCTTTTTCCGGTGACTCACAATTCAGAAGTGTTAAAGAATTGATAAATTTAACTACTGAATTCTTTTAAAGTTTTGCATGACCAAAAACATCACAGGCAGTCAAAGTGAAATGAAAAACCAAGGGAAAATATTAGCAACTTACATCATAAAGGCCTAATCTCATTCATTTAAAAAGCTCTTCAAAGTTGAGATAAAATGGGCAAGAGGCATCTTTCAATGCAAAGGAAGGACAATGGTCTTCAAACACAGGAAAAGATGCTCAACCTCACTCAGAATAAAGGAAATACAAGTTGAAACTCCACTGAAATGCCATCTCCCATCTCTCAGACTGGCTGAAATCCAAGGGCATTGTTTGTAAAGAAACCCCCAGTCTCATATGTTGCTGGTAGACGTGCCAAAGGCCCACCTCTCACAAAGGGGAATTTTATTGTATATGTACTTGCCCTTTGACCCAGTAGTCTTACCTGGAGAAATTTACCCTGAAGATAGACTTCCGTAAATAGAAAAACATTCTCTGTTTTATTTATTTCCACTGTATTATTTCTAAGAGGAAGAAGACTGGAAACAACTCAAGTGGCCATCATTCAGAGAATGGTTGACTAAACTAGGGTACGTTCACACAGTAGACTATTCTGTGGTCTGAAAAAAAAAAATCAATGAGAAATATCTCTATGTATAGTTTTGGAGTGATTTCCTAGGGATTTTGTTAAGTAAAAAAAGCAAGTTGTTGAGCACTGTGTGGGGTTTGCAACCTTTTGCATAACCCAAGGAGATGTATATACTGTATTTAGAAAAAGCACCAGGGAAGGTTAAACTGGAAACTCGTACAGTGTTTAGCAGTACAGGTAGGGGGATTAGAGCCCAGGGGGACATTTCTTGGAGTGCATTTTTTATGCATTTTATGTTTTAGCTATGTTACTGCTCACATAGTCAAAAATACAGCAAAAAAAAAAAAAAAAAAAAAAGGGCCAAAAAGCAACCAAACATTGAAAATAAACTGAAACAAGCAACCCTATTAATATGTTAAATTTGTCACATGATCAGCCTGAGAAAAGATTCCAGATGACTTTTGGCCCCAGTACTCACACTGTTCTTTTTTTTTTTTTTTTCCATTTCTTTTCAGCGTAACAGAATTCATAGTTTTACAACACACCCAGTGCTCCATGTAATGCGTGCCCTCCCTAATACCCACCACCAGGCTCCCCCAACGTCCCACCCCCCACCCCTTCAAAACCCTCAGGTTGTTTTTCAGAGTCCATAGTCTCTCATGGTTCATCTCCCCCCCAATTTCCCTCAACTCCCTTCTCCTCACTCACACTGTTCTTGAGCAGCAAAGAAATATTGAACTTCATTCAGCAACTTCATTGTTCATAGACATACAATAATCTTAACATTGTAATCACTTAGTGCTTATTATAGCATAAAGCAAATCTGTATTATGTATGTATACATTATCAGGAGCAAAGGTTTTTGGTTTGAGATGAAAGGAGATAAAAATGTGAATTGAGGGCACCTGGGTGGCTCAGTGGGTTAAAGCCTCTGCCTTCAGCTCAGGTCATGATCCCAGGGTCCTGGGATCAAGCCCCACATCAGGCTATCTGCTCAGCGGGGAGCCTGTTTCCTCCTCTCTCTGCCTGCCTCTCTGCCTACTTGTGATCTCTGTCTGTCAAATACATAAATAAAAACTTTTTAAAAAAAATGTGAATTGAGGTGTTCCAAATAGGCCTTGTAATATTAAATTTGAATTTTGATTATCAATACAGACTCATGATTTTATTAAATAAAAATATTTCCTAGTTCTGTGCATTGAAAAGACCTAGAAGAAATTATATTCTATGAGCTCACTTAGCACCCAGATCTTAGTTTCTGAACACAATTCTCTCCTAAAAGGAAAGAGAGCTCCTTGAAGAAATGGGTGAAACTAATTCTGTGGCAAAGTATAAAATGAGTATCATTGTGTGAGAAAAAGAATGTGGAAGCGTGTCAAAAAGACAAAGCCAGTTCATAAGTGCTCCTGCTGGTCAAATTTGGGACATTTTCAGCATCAAACAGGAAGATAACTTTGCAAAAAACAGAATGAATAAGTTGCTAGTCCATAAGTGATTCCAGACAGTATGAATGGATGGGTAGATACATAGATAGATATAGAAACTCTTTACTCTGAAAATTGGTAACTAGAGGAGGTAATTATTTAATTTGCCTTTAAGAAAAAACTGTAGCTCCTCTAGTTGATACAGGGAAGATTTTCTTTACTCAACGATGTCAGCCAGTAACTGCAGAGTGAATGATAGAATTAGAAAATCCCAAGTGCACAGCCCTGAGTGCGATCATTTCATTTCCGAGTGGTGCTGTCCCAACAGGTAACAGGGGTAGCTCTCTGCGTGGGCTTCAAGCACACAGAACGGTGCTGCGAGAGTGAGAGAGTTTGTGTTTTTAGCCCATCTGTCTTCTTCAGAAGGTTCATCACAAACATATACTGCTTTTACAATAGGGGAAAAAATAGCTTAAGAATCTATTGCAACTTCCATTTTGTAACTTTTTACTTTTCCTCCAGGACCTCACTCAGCTGTTCTGACCTTTAAGCAAACTTCCCAGGCCACCCATCCCAAACGAGGGTGTCTCTTCCTTTTTTCCTGGCCTTTATGATTATACTTACCGCATGTTGGACATGTAACTGATTGTTTTCTCAGCTTCCACCAAATGATTAAGGTTTTATTTTCTATTTTTTCTTTGTTTTGTTTTGTTTTTTCACTTCTTTGTGGCCTGGGCTTCTGTTACCTGTTTGGCACATGGTAGAGTTTAATACATGCTTGCGGAGTGTTTGACTAATGAACTTGGAGGAGGGCTTTGGGTGCGAGTCATGATGACCAGTTCATACCTGATACCCTTCCTCCTCTGCATCAAAATCCTCTGAGGAAAGAGGTTTAATTGTATACAAGTCAACAAGTATTTATGGAGTCAATTATGTAATTTCTCTGGGCCTTCAGTTTTCTCATCTACAAAGGTATGTGGGTGTGGGGAGGGAATAACTGAGAAAAAGAATGTGCTTAATAACAACCTGCTGGATGAGCAAATGAATGAATAAGTCATAGAATTTATAGATAAATGGATAAATGAAAGAACACAGGGATGGAAGGAAGGAGAGAGAAAAGAACTGAGGAGGGTGAATGGATGGATGGTGGATAGATGAATGGTGGATGGCTGGTGGATGGATGGATGGATGGAGGGATGGATGGGTGGATGGATGGATGGATGGGTGGATGGATGGATGGATGGGTGGATGGTTGGATGGATGGGTGGATGGATGGAGGGATGGATGGGTGGATGGATGGATGGATGGGTGGATGGTTGGATGGATGGGTGGATGGATGGAGGGATGGATGGGTGGATGGATGGGTGGATGGTTGGAGGGATGGATGGATGGTGGATGGAGGGATGGATGGATGGGTGGGTGGGTGGATGGTAGATGGATGGATGGATAAGCAGTCAGGTCTGGCCTAATTTATTACTAAGATTAGGTGAACCACAGATGGACCAGCAGCCACAAAGAGATCATTTTCTGTTCCAGACATGAGTTTGTCCCCCTTTTCTTCGCTTTTGTGATTAAAAAGGATTGGCTTTGATGGGATAACCAGATTGCAGATCCCAGGATTGTGATTCCTTCCAAAGTCTGGGCGTGAATCCAACTGCACACAGAGTGACTCACCTCATTCAGCCTGGACCCACTCTGAGAAGACAGAGTCTTTGAGCCCCTAGAGCTGATGGGCAGCTACTATTTTCTTAAGTTGAAGAGGAAGTTGAAACTCCAGTCCCTAGTGATACAGCTCTGCAGGAAGGCAGTTGCTTTGAGGGCAGGCTTGGATGCTCACCCGTGAAATCTACAAAAAGAAACTAAACTTTGCCAGTCCTGGTAAATGATGAGATACTCTTGCCTTGCAGAGGAAAGGAGAAAAGAGAAGCAGATCAACCACCACCACAAGGTGTTCGTAGACAACTTAGTCGGAGACAGGGAAGCTGAATTCAAGTCCTAACCCTGCAGCTGACCAGCTAAGGACATTCTGACTTGCCTCTACCCCATTTTGAGCTTCAGTTTCCATATCCGGAAAATCAGAGGACGACTGTAACCGCGTTTGCTTCCAGCACCAACATTTGCAGGACCGTGAGCCCAGAGATTGTTCTGGCCAAGGCTGACTTGCTTTGAGCTCCTCCTCACGTCTGAGTTTCCCATCCTTCGTGATGATCGTAATTACGCTGCTCTGCCGGCTTTGCATGGTTGCGGGGAGCGTCGAATGAAATCACGGGTATCAAAGTACTTTAAAACGGCATGGCATATGCTGAGAATGCGAATGTTTGATCAGAACTCCAAGATAGTCCCTATAGTTTTGATGTAGAGAAATCAGAGAGGGGGTATCAGAGAGTGAAGCAGATCCTGAGAAAGTGCTAGATTCACTGCCACAGCCCCCTGCGGTGCTCTCTGCCTCTGAGGAGTGTGGTCTATGGGGTAATTCCTCCGGGTTCAGCCATCTTGGCAAAGGAACGGGGTAACCTTGGGCCGGCTTCTGAGCCCACCTGGGCCCCCGGCTGTCTGGGAATTGGGGGGAAAGGGTGGGTTAATTCTCTCATTACCAGCTCCCAGCTCCTGCTCTCACCGAGAGTGTGAGGATGTGTGGGGATGAACTTTCTATACTGCTCAGATTGTCCACATTCCACAGCCAGTCTCCTCAAAAGGAGAACCTAGCAATTTTTCATAACTCTCACCAGAGAAAATGCACACACAGGCGCTGGCTCACACAGAATTCAGAGCTATGGGGCACGCACACAGCAACGGGGCACGCACACAGCAACATCCACAGACAAGTTCAAAGTGTACCTGTATCCCTGATTCTAATAGGTCACTCTTAGTTACTTCTACAGCCCTGGTCCCAGCTTCTGGTAATGTTGATTCAATCTTCTTCCTTCTCCTTTTTTTTTTTTTTTTTTAAAAGATGTCATTTATTTATTTATTTGAGAGAGGGGGAGAGCAGAGGGAGGGGCAGAGGAAGAAGGAGAGAACCCTCAAGCAGACTCCTTGCTGAGCAGGGAGCCCAATGCAGAGCTAGATCCCGATCCCAGGACCCTGGGATCATGACCTGAGTGGAAGGCAGAGGCTTAACTAACTGAGTCACCCAGGCACCCCTATCCTCTCCTTCTCACCACCTTTCCAGCCTCATTTCTGTTCACTGGATTCTCTAATCCCTTCTTTGCTCCCTTGGTGCTGCTCACACATGTCTTTCCATGATAGATTCCTCCTGAAGAGAAGTTTATGCTCCTACACAAGAATTCTGAGCATTTCTCTGATTGTCTCATGACCTTCCAGGTCATGGAAGGACAGATACAAGCTGCCCGGCCAGGGCAGGTCTGGAATTAAGGGCTAAGGTTGCAAAGAGCTCTCTACTCTGCTGGCGGTCCCAGGCTATTCTGATGGTGGGGCATAGGATGGACAGTCCCGAGCTACCCCAAGAGCAGAAGTGTCTTCTTTCTTACGGTCGTGTGCAGAATATCCCTTCTGGAAACAACAATAAAATACCCATGGTTTGTCCTGGGGATGGAGAAGGCAATAAATCTCCTAAAATTCTGTTAGTCAAGCTTATTGTTCCCTTTAAGAAGGAAAACCAGAGAAACGCTGAGAGCAGAAACTATTTTTTCTCTGCCAGGATTTGTTAACAACAAAACTCAACCCCTGGGGAGATACATAGCTGTTCTACAGTCTCTTCAGAAACTAGCTGGCTTCCAGCTCAGTTTAAAATCGAGTAACCATCAAGGTAGGTAAATGGATCTTTTTTTTTTTCTTTTTTTAAACTTTTTGGTTTCAGTCCTTGTTAGTTTTCTGTCTGGAGGGCCACTTGCCCCGTGTATCCACACAGCCCGCAGCCCCTTGCACAGGCCCTCAGTATGTCTCACAGCCTGCTCGTTTACTCTGTGCACAGACCAATTTTCATTTCAGACTCAATGCCTCCAAAGACCCCTTTCACCTGACCTCCAAATCTTTGACCTTTGGGCGGTTTCCCATACTTAGCAGCTTGATGCCTCTATTGTTCCAGGTTACTTTAAAAAATATATATCATCTTGATTGCCTAACTCTTTCCGTAATTCAGTCTGTGTTCTTTCTTTGCCTGTTCAAGTGTGACATACTCTTTTTGAATTTGTTCAAATTATACACTCAATTAGCAAAGCCCTGTATTAAATTGATGACATCTCATTGAACACAAAGCACTCTTGGATTTTGTCTCTTAGTAATTAATTGGTGTCTAATCCATTGACAGAGTTCTCGAAATGAATAAACTTCCCAACGCTTTTCCTGATCATTTTGAACCCGTGAAACAAGGCTTGATCTCTTTTGCTCAGTCGTGGCTTGGAAATTTTTACACGCTGGTCTTACTGAGCTTTGAAATGGAGAACAGATGATCTCCTGAACGTAATTGTTGGCCGCTCTGTGGCAGTTGGATTTCCATGAATAGTTTATGTTTATATGGGATCCTGGATGTCAGGTGAGTTTCCAGTCGATTCCTTGGAGACAGGTGTGTAAAGACGCACCACTGTGTCTATCCTCAGATCGCATGCCATGTGTGCTGTCTACAGGGATTTTCCGAGGCTTAGTCTTTTCTCTGTCTGCTATGGGGGAGGCGGTGACAATTTGTCAAGTATTGTTTGTATGCTGTGTTGCCACATGTAATACTTCCTTTAAACCTAATCCCCTGAGGCGGGAACCCTATTTTGCCCATTTTGCTAGACCTGCACACAGCACACAGACACCATATCAAGGAAATACCTCCCAGCCTTCTTCCTTCTGCTGTCCCTTGCACACATCGTGGCTACGTGGGAGAAGAGAGTAGTGTGGTATAGAGGTTACACCCATGCCTGAGTGTCTATCCTGGCTCTGCCTCTTACTGAGGAGACCAAGAGCAAGGCACTTCACCTTTCTAGGCCTCAGGGTCCCCATCTGGAGAACAGGGTTAGAATAGTATGGTGGGTCCTCGTTACTCCTGAATTCTGTATTTGCAGATTCCACTACTCGATACACTTATTTGTGACCCCTAAACTTGTATTTTCAGGATGACTCATGGACGCTTGTGGAGTGGGGAAAATGTGAGTCATCTGAAATGCACGTTCCCAGCTGTGGTCAAATGAGGTGACACGCTGCTCCTTGTTTGAGCTCTCCTATTCGAATCTCTCGTCCTTCCTGAGGTATGTTCAGGGTTTCTCATTCTGGAGCTGTTTGGTGGTGATCACGAGGTGTTCTGTTGCTGCTCTGAGCAGAAGGCTGGAAGGTGCATTATGGAGAAAAGATGTGTCAGCTAAGTTTCTTTCAGATGGGAGCTACAGTGCTCTTGGCCATGAGGTTAATGTTGATGAATCAACAATCGATTAAACGAAATGTCTTTAAACAGAAGTGGGTAAAACTGGGGCACCTGGGTGGCTCAGCTGTTGGGTACCTGCCTGTGGCTCAGGTCGTGATCCCAAGGTCCTGGGCCGAGCCCTGCATCGGGCTCCCCACTCATCGGGAAGCCTGCTTCTCCCTCTCCCTCTGTCCCTGCTTGTATTCCCTCTCTCACTGTGTTTTTCCCTGTCAGATAAATAAGTAAAATCTTAAAAAAAGAAAAGAAAAGCATAAAACCAGGTTATGTCCTGATGGGTTGATGAAAATGTTGTAACCAGAGGCTCACAGGACCCTAACTTTGTGTTTCACTTGGGAATAGTGGTTCAGAATTCATGAATTCAGAGTATTCAGGAGAGTTTATGGAACAAAATTAGCATGAATAATGAGAATCAATTGCACTGGTCTTGCAGGGTGATAAGATTTAAATAAATAGATGCATATATCAGGCTTAGAACCATGGCTGGCACACAGAATACATCAAGAAAATGTTAGCTTCAATATTAGTTACCTAAAAAGCCCATCTTCACCTCCCAGGTTCCTCCTTCTGGATTCTTCCACCTACCACTACCCTGCAGAATCTCTAAGACCGAGGAGAAGTCTGGGACCTTCAGTGTGCCTATCCCATCTTGTATAAAAATTGACTGTAGCAGTTTCTGCTTTGAACCCTCTCTGCCCCATGGTCTCATTTGACAGGCCACGGTGTGGGTTAATGGAATTCTACTTCTAAAACTCCCAACAGAGTGTCTGGACTATATAAGGGCTCTGCCTGGCTCACTCTCATATCTCTACTTTGGAAAACAATCTGGTCTTCTGGAAGGTTCTCTTTCCCATTATATAGGAACGCTTACAAATCCCCGCTTGGCCCATGTCAGACTCTGGGGTGATGGCTCAGGAGTGGGAGCTGTGAAACCCAGGGACAACACAGCTTCAGGACAGAAGCCAAGAACTTCAAAGCAGAAGCAAGACCCTGAGCTGGAAGTACCTTGGTCCTGACCTAGCCTTCCCTCTGGTGCCTTTTGAACTCCTTCCAGTAGCTTGAATTTCTGCCATCCTCCAGAGCTCCGTGGCTCCAGAGTGATCTCAAGCCCAGGTCCTGAACGCTGAGACCCCCAGGGACCACTCAGAGTGAAGCTTGGCTGTCTGACAATTACCACCCTCCTCTGGCTCTGACCACCACCCCTCCTCTTCCCATCATCCATCTGGACCAGCCAAGCCCTACACCACCACCCACCATCCAACACCCACTATCTGCTTTATTAAACGAGTGCAAAAACATCCTCCCTTCTCCACTTAATTTAGGTCCCTCTAATAGTAAGAGTCATTTTATTTTCTCTGAGAAGACTGAATGAGGCTGAGTCTTTGGAAGAATTCAGCCAAAGGGGGACGTTGTCACTCATTCCACGTGACCATTCTGGCAATCGCGTCCTAACTTGGATCCTGTGTATGTGAATTGCTTGCCCCCTAGAAACTTCTGCTTCCTAAAGGCAAACAAGGTCAGCATGTGTGCCTCTACCACATGGAGTCATGAAGACTGAGTGAGTAATCCAGGTAAAGCCCCAGAATGAGCACCCAGCTCAGGTCTCAACAAACTTTCTCTATAAAGGGCCAGGTAGGAAACCTTTTAGGTTTTCCAGCACTGAAGCAGCCATAGATGATATGCAAAGGAGTGGGTGTGGCCATGTTCCAATAACTTCATTTATGGACACTGAAATTTGAATTTCATATACTTTTAATATTTATAAAATAGTATGGGGTTTTTTTGGGTTATTACTAACCATTTAAAAGTGTAAAAAAAAATCATTCTTAATTCATCAGCCCTACAAAACCATGGCTCATGGACCATAGTTTGCCAAACCCCTAGCTGGGACGTGGTCATTACTCAATAAATGTCAGCCTTGGTGACAAGAGGGTTCTTCTTTTGTAAGTCCCTAGCTCCTGATTGAAATAAACTTGGTGGCAGCTTTCTCTGAAGACCTGCAACCCTTTCACTACTCTCGAAGAACAGTCTGGAAAGCATACTTGAGAAGATTCTTGGTGGGAAAGCAAAGACATTTCATCCACAATGACCCAGGCCAGTGGTACATCAAGAGATGGTGGGCTAGTGGTGTGGATAGTGGGTTTGTGGCTGCAGGAGTTTAAGGAGCTCATTCATGTCTCAGTCTCAGTTTCTCTCAGGAGGGAAATGGAGATAATACTATTCTTACAATAAAAATAGCTCACGTTATTGAGCCACATGAGGTGATTTGTTGATATAAATTCACTTAATTGTCATCCTAACACTGTGGGTGCCATGATTATTTATTTATTCCCATTTTACAGACAAGGAAATTGAGGCAGATATGTTAGATAATTGGCTCCAAGTCACAGATCGAGGCAGAAACAGTCAGAAGTCAAACTTGGGTGATTGTAACCCCCTTCGTAATGTTTAGCCTGTGCTTTTAAACTTCACACTCTACTTTCGAGGCTGCCTTCCCCCTTCCCCTCACTTGTTTGTATTTTCATATATCGGGTAGCCCATCCCCCCATCTGCTGGGTCGGTGCTGCTGACACACAATGGACAGGACATTGGTCTGGCTGTCCAGGGTCCCCAAAGGTAAGGAGGGCGGCAGAAAAATCGACCAACAGTATCCCATGCTTACCTGAAGTCCGAGTAGTGTCAGGAGGGATGCAGGACAGGGACTTGTTGGTCCTAGATGTTGGTGGGGCTATTTGTGAAGCGTGAGGAGAGATATCAGGAAAAAGTCATAGAAACACCGTTTTGGGGTTGGGTCTCTGAATTTCTTGGCTTGGCATTCAATGCCCTTCACAGCTTTGACCCAGTTTGCCTTTCCAGCATCCCCTCTTGCCTCTTTGCCTACCTGAAGCTTTGTTCCCATAGTATCAGACCATTCATGATACTTCCCAACAGTCGGTCCATGGACAAGTACAGCAGGGATGAAACTTTCACTGTCATGTGGCAAAAAGTGAAAGAGGGTCTGTGAGTGACTCTTTCCTCAGGCTCTATTTGTTCAATGGGAATAACATACCTTCTTTGGTGTGTTCTTCCTAATTTGTTGATGTAAAAATACTTTCTTTTTTAGAGATGAAGTGAGAATAGAATAGATAGTAGTTTTTTTTTTTCTGTTAATTATTTCCCTTGCCCTCCACTCCCACAATGGTTGCCAACACTTACCATTTTCTCAAGATAGTGGTCTGTGAAATTGCAAAGCCCTTGACCACCGTTTTTTGGCTCTAGCTCACAGAACTGTTAATCCGGTTTTAACCTTGGGATCCACTGGGTGTGACCCTCTCTTATACTGACCCCATCAGAAATGGCTTTGGGGGTCTCAGCTCTTCCCCTGCCCCACCCTTTTCCTATGTGTGGCACATACTATTGGTCTGTCTTCCCCAAATCCAGTGCTCACCCCTTTCCCTTTGCAGAGCCTGTTGCCTACCCCATGATCCAGCTGTCAGATGCTTGGTTCCTCCAGACTTCCTATTGAGTCAGACCAATAAGCCCTTGACCTACTTCATACATCTGGCCTAACCTCTGACTGTTAGCAGGAGAGAGAGACCGGATCACTTCTTTAACAATATAGTTGCCTGGGTGGCTGAGTCAGTTAAGCGGCTGACTTTTGATTTTAGCTCAGGTCATGATTTCTGGTCCTGGGATTGAGCCCGGGGTGGGGCTCTGCACTCAGCGGGGAGATGGCTTAAAGATTCTCCCTCTGCCCTTCCCCCTGCTCACCCTAGACTCTCAATCTCTCTCTCTCTCTCTCTCTCAAATAAATCTGAATTTTAAAGTAGGCCTTTTACGAAATATCTGTAACATTAATGGAAGTACAGAGATTAATGTAATGAATGCTTGTGCCCACGACACTTGGTTTGGCCAACTGAACATCGCTCTATTCCGTTCAGATCTCTTAATCCTTTGTTTCAAAGAAAACATCACAGCACTAAAGTGCCTAAGTGCCCTTCCTGGCCTCATTTAACTTTCCTCTCCAGAGAAAACTTTTAAACCAAAATGAGCATGTTTCTATATTGTTACTCCATGGGTAGGAGCCCAGGAATAACAACGATTTTAAAGAAATGGTAGCAAACTCCAGGAGTCATGGCGAACTTCCTTTATTGTAATTCAAGATTGTGTTTTCTGACATTTATCCACGAACCTTGACATCCTTCATATAAACCTGCGTGAAGTATGCCAGAGCTCTGTATTCTTCTCTCCTGTGGATGGACTTCTGGACTGTTTCCGATTTGGGGACATTGCCCCCAGGGCCACTGCTAAGTCTTACCCCTATCTCCTTGAGCAAGTTGAACTCCCATTTAATAATTTCTCTGATATGTCTGATGAGGCCTGAGCAAGGAAGAAATGCAAGGCAGTGAAGAGAAAGTAAGGCCCGCAGCAACCCCTCCCACCCCCGCCTAGGGGCAAGGCTGTATCTTGACTGAATAGAAAATGACATTTGGCCCCTGGAGGGGCGCAGAGGGGGTCTCTTGTTCAGAAGTCAGTTTCTGATTTATTTCCTCTGGACACTTTGCCCCAGGGCCTACCCGCCTGGGCTTTGCCAGCTCACTCAGCCTGCGGACTGGAGGCAGGCGTGATCTTCCCAGGATATCGCTGCCCTTGGAGATTTGCAAAGACTTTTCCATGGATGCTGGCAATTTGCACAAAGTCCTCTGTGAGTTTCAGAAGTCAATTTCGAAGCCAAATAATTGAGGCAGTTTAATTTTAGCTCTTCAGTTCTCCTTATAAAAGTGAGCTGTTTATGAGAAATCTAAAAATTTTCCTTCCCCCAGAAGAGTGATCTTTCAGGCCCGAAATAATCTCATGCGGCAGCAAACTCATGGGATAATACACGTGAGGTCGATCAAAGGGCTTGTCCCAAGTTTGCGGTCCCTAAAATTAGCCCTGTAACTTCAGTGTGAGTTCTAGTCTGGGCTTTCTTTCAGCTTGCTCTGTTTCTGCCCCAGTGACTGGGGATTCGGGGGCCCCCCATCAGCCACGCACTTCTGATCCTGCTTCCGTGGCAGGTAGCCGCCCTGGGCCAAAGAGCTACAGGTTGGTAGGAATGGGCGGAGGAGACTTCTCCCTGACCTCCTACGCTTCTGACAAGGCTTAAAATTTTCCCTTGGGGCCGAACCTACTTAAGGACTTTTTAAAGCCATCCTTTCATGTCTCTGCAGGGCATAGGACAGGAATTCCGAGCAATCTGTATGTAAATTAAAGCCATTTTTTGCTAAACTGTAGCACTCACCATGTGACACTTTTGTTTTAAAACTTACTAAAGGCTCTTGAGGCTGAGTGTAAAACGTTAGAGCTCTTTAGCTTGACATAGACTGCCCTCTGTCCCGACTTTCCTAGAGACAATCTTATTACTTCTGTCCTTCCACCATCTAGTTTTTTGTCACACGGAACTACATACTTTCTCCCACTGCATACGGCCCTTCACACTCTCCTGTCTTCACACCGCTTCCCCCCCTGCCCAGAATGGCCTTCCTTCTCTCCTCCATCCTCAAATTCCTATTCATCTTTCAAGATCCAGGTCAAATGCCCCATCTCTTGGTGACCCCCATATCCATACTTAGCCCCCTCACCGTCTGTATCATAGTCTTTCCTAAGTTGGAGTGTCTGTCTCTCTAACTGGACTGCAATTTCTGCGGTGGTAGGATCCGTGTTGTACTCATCTCCCAGGACTCCCATGATTTGGGAGTTCTGGAATCCAGCGGGCTTGGGCTCATGCCCCCGTTCTAGCAAATATCAACCGTGTAACCTTGTATTGCTTCACCGGCTTTAACTTCAGACTTCGCATCCATAAAATGAAGAGGTATCAACCTCACACGGAGATCATAGGGATGTAAGAAAGGGCCTGACACATATAGTAAATGCTTGATCAATGTCAGCCACGTTGACGGGGTTGTCATTTACTTTTGGCACCAAGCATGGCTCCAGGGACAGAGGGGGTGCTCAAGCAACATTAGCTCCGTAAACACTCCCTGCCTGATGTGGTGAGAATTCCGAGGGGTACCTGAAACATCTAAGCATTTTGGATACTTTGACTCATGTTCCAGCGCCGAGTCATGCCCCGTGATTTCCCTCTCCATCAGAAACTGCAAATTCTGTGGACCACTCTTTTTTTTTTTTAAGATTTTATTTATTTATTTGACAGAGAGAGATCACAAGTAGGCAGAGAGGCAGGCAGAGAGAGAGGGAGAAGCAGGCTCCCTGCTGAGCTGAGAGCCCAATGTGGGGCTCAATCCCGGGACCCTGGAATCATGACCTCAGCCAAAGGCTTTAAACCAAAAGCCAAAGGCTTTAACCCACTGAGCCATCCAGGTGCCTCTGCAGACCACTCTTGACCGTGAGCATGAACACTTCGTAGTTGTCCTTCTGAAACTCTGGCAGTCATGACTCTGGGGGCTCTGAGATTCCGTGCTTCCTCTTTCTTCATCTGACTTTAGATTTTTGTGACTTTTTCACTGGATCCTAGGGAATTTTAAATGCAAATTATCACATCACTGAACATCCTGGTATGACAGCTGCTGCTTCATGCAGCGTTCAGGAAAAAATGATGAGTGCACTTTGAGATATTGGCAATGTACTTGGGGATCATTACCAAAGAGGTGCTCTTTAAGAATATGAATATACTTAAAAAACGAATAATACTAATTCTTAGAATTTGACCCATGCCCATGGGATGTGATCCTTCCCACAGATCAGATGTTAAGACGCATGCCCAAGGAATTTTCCATTGCTGGTACATTGATGACCCAGCTTCAGGTTATGTCTTTCTTGAGCAGTAACTATTCATTTGGGAGCTAAGCCCTTATTTACTCAGATAAGATAAAATCCCTGCAATGTGGGTGATGGTTTATGGTTTACCAATAAATCTAACTGCCATATGCATTGCTGGCAAGAAGATGGATCCGCACACCCACTGGGAGCGCTAGGTGTAGAACAGGTAGCTTATAACACACTGTTTCCAATTCCTGTCTCCCATCTCTTAGGACATTGTTGCCACTCATTCCACTCATCCACATGCTATAATTGCCCAATACATCATTACTGTTATTAAAGTCATCTTTCAGATCAATCAAGAATAAGGAGACTACTGTAGGGCCCCCCATTCACAGTTGCACTTTCCACCATTTCAGTTAACCGCGGTCAGCTGCAGTTGGGAAGCAGATGAAGGGATGGTCCTCCTTCTGTTCCGTCATCAGAAGGTCAGTAGTAGCCTAACGTGATGTCGCAACGCCCCTGTCGTCCACCTCACTTCATCTCATCGCGGCGGCGTGTCATCATCTCCTATCACAAGAAGTAGGATGAGTCCGGGACAATTGGCTGTTTTGAGAGAGAGAGGGAGAGAGACCACATTCATACTGACTGTAATCACAGTATATCATTATAATTGTTCTATTTTAGTATTACTTGTTAATCTCTTGTGAGATTTTCTCTATGAAAGTCTCTAATTTCTCATAGAAACTTTATTATAGGTGTGTATGCATAGGAAAAAACATAGTATTTGTAAGATTGTCTTTTTTTAAAATTTTATTTATTTATGACAGAGAGATAGTAAGAGAGGGAACACAAACAGAGGGAGTTGGAAAGGGAACCAGGTTGCTCGCTGAGCAGGGAGCTCAATGCAAGGCTCGATCCCAGGATCCTGGGATCCTGATCGGAGCTGAAGGCAGATGCTTAACAACTGAGCCACCCAGGTGCCCCAGTGTTTGTAAGGTTTGGTACCTTCCTTGGTTTCAGGCATCCACTGGGGGGTCTGGGAACAGATCTCCTCCAGATAAGGGGGAACTATTGTAACAGATTCTATTTTATTATTTATAAAAGACTGCATTCTTTTATTTGCTGTATTTATTCCTTCCCCAATTCTCTTCCTTTCATCATGTCGTCCTAAATTTCTGGCCTGTATTATTTCCCTTCTCCCTGAAATTCTCCTATGGATGTTTCTTGTAGGGCAAGATGCTACTCCCGATTTCCTACTATTTTTGTTTGTCTGAGAAAGTTTTCATTCCATATTTACTCTGAAAGATAATTTCACTGGATATGGGTTTCTTGGTTAGTGGCTTTTTACTTTCAACGTTTTGGACATTTCATCACATTCTTTTTGCTCACACGGCTTCTGAAGTGATGCCTGCTTTAATTATGACCTCTGCTGCGTGGTGCTCTGAGATTCCTGAATCTGTGGGTGGCTATCTGCCATCAGTCTGACAAATTCCCAGTCCTTATCGCTGTTGCCTTTCTTGTCTTTCTTGCTGTATTCTCACGTGGTCAAGGAAGAGGGCTCTGGTACCTTCATTCCCTTATAAGGATACCAATCCCATTGCTTATAAGGGTACCAATCCCATTGCTATACAATGAAAATTTGGGCTCCCCTGCAAATGTATATGTTGAGACCCAGACTCGATTATGGGTAGTATTTGGAGGTATAGGTTTTTGGGAGATAATTAGGTCATAAGGGTGGAGCCCTCATTAATGAGCTTAGTGCTTTTATTTGAAAAGGCCCAGTCAGGGGCACCTGGGTGTCTCAGCTGGTTAAGAACCGACTGTTGATTTCAGCTAAGGTCATGATCTCAGAGTCTTGGGATTGAGCTTTGGGCTCTGCGCTCAGCAGGGAGTCTGCTGGAGATTCTCGCCTCCTCTCCCTCTGCCTGTCCCTCCCCTCTCGGTCTCTCTCTCTCTCTCAATCTTCCTTGCTAAAATAAATAAAATAGTTAAAAAAAACCTGTCACCCATCCTGCTAACTCAGGTGACAGAGGGAAGATGGTTATCTGTGAACCGGGAAGGATGGAGGCTGTACCAGACCTTGAATCTGCCAGTACCTTGAGCTTGGACTTCCCAGCTCCGTAACTGTGAGAAATAATTTTTGTTGCTTCTAAGTCACCCAGTCTGTGGTATTCTGTTATCACAGCCCAAGAAGACCAATGCACTGTCGTGGAGGCCTCAGCCCCGTGACGTCATACAAACACAATTACCTCCCAAAGGCTCCACTTCCAAATACTACCACATTGGGGATCAGGGGTCCAATATCTGAATTTTTGGGAGACACATTCAGTCCAGAGCACCCACAGTCTGTGCACCCATCATGTGAGAGGTGTCTCCGTTCCCGGAACTCCCCAGACTCTTTCATATCCCCACGTCTCCTCCTTCCATGTAGAATTCCCTTCCCCACTTCTCAAACTTGCAACTCCATCTCAAATATCATGTCGGTGGTGTAGCTTTCCTGAGCCTCTGGGGAGCACCAGTCACCCCCTGTCAGCACATGGATATCAGCACAGAACTGGAATTCTCTCTCAGCACCCCCTCCCACCCTCAGGACTAACCAGGAGCCCTTTGGGAAGCAGGGACTGACTCCACTTTGTCTCCTTAGGAACAGTCAGTCAGATAAAAGTTGAATTCAGACCCCGAGGACCTCTTTACCATTTGTTGTGGCTTCTTTCCTCTGCTACTCGCTGCTCAGAGGCAGGAAGACTAAACTAAAATTTTTTTCCTCTCTCCTTTCCTATTATCAAGTCATCCCCGCATTGTTATTTATTTATTTTTTTCCCTCAGAAATTAGGGTGAAAGCCTACCTCTGCAGAGTTCCATCCTTTCTGGGCTCCTGTATTCCTGCCTTGACATGTATTATTTAACCGTCTCCGAAAACATGTTTCTATGCTTGTTTGGGCTCCCATCAACAGACAACTGCATTTCTGCCAAGGAACTAAATTTAGTTTCCTCTGTAGAAGTTTAAGTGCCATTTAGAGCAACTACACAACTAATTTGAGGTGGCAGGTTCAGCCTCATGTAGAATTTGCCATCACAGCAATGTGGAAGATGAATGTGTCAGCTGACTGCTCCCTTACTCCCCCATTCAAGCTGCCACCATTGCTGGCAGGTTCGATCCTTCATCTTGTACAAAAGAAGCCAACCTCATTTTCTCTATGGGATTTGATGCCCAATGAAGGCCCGAGTTGTAGGTAGAAACCTCAGTCCAAAAACTCAGAAAAGTAAGAAATAGAGCTTTATAATTTAATTTTTGATGCTAAGCTTCCCATCTTGGGAGAAAACTTCACTTTGACCTTTCTTTGTGGGTCCCAGCATGTGTGTAGGGTTGGGCCAAAGTTCTGGGATCTTATGCAGGGTCAAGGAGTGGTCTATACAGGTTAACATCAGGTGATCTCTAGTTTCTGTCCTCAGGGTCTGTTGGATCTGGTGAATCCTGCCTACTTTTGTTTCATGCTTACACTGGGGAGTCTTCAGCAAGGCCCTCTGTTGGCTCTTCTGCCATTTCTTCAGGGTCTCGCTGCTTCTCTGCTATGGTGGTTCAAGTGGTACCAGGCCCTTGGCCATGATACACAGATTTCTCTCCTTCCCTCATGCCCAGGCATCTCTTTCTACTCTGAGGTGAGGGAAGCCTTGCTGTCAAATCTTCTTTGATCAAGAAGCTCCATTTAAGCCCCAAGTGCCCTGCAGTTTAGGTCTTCTAGAAAACTCTCCTAGCTATTTTAAAGACCTATCTTTTGAACACAATAACTGGGAGGTCTTGTAGGCTACTTCTCTCTGCCCAGAAACACACCATCCCTGAGGCAATGAGTCAGCATACAGCTGACTACTTGCCTGAATAAGAGAAAGAAAAATAGGAAGAAAATAATGCAGATTTGTGTTTCAAAATCTTACCCAGCCATAATCAGGTGGCAGGGTGTCTTAGTGGACACAGAGACATTTTCTCATCTCAGCCTCAATAATATCCTGGATCAAAACTCCCCAGAGAGCAGACAAGCTTTCTTTTCTGCTTATGTACGTTCAGATATGATGCAAATGATTTTGGTTCATGCTCATTGATTGTGACACTAAGTTCCTCGTATAAAACATAGACTTCTATCATTCATGTTTCGTATCATCCCAGAGTAGAAATGTGAGAGAGGGACTGCCGAGTCAAAGGCTATACATTTACTATGACAACACATTTGCTGGTTTTCTCTCCCAGGGCTTTCTCCAATGGTTACTTTGATCAGTTGTGCATGAGACACCCATCTCTCTCACTCTCTCAGGAGAGAGAATCAGTATCATGTCGGAAGTGTGTTGGGCCAGGGAGCCTTTGACAAGGTGATGGCTCCCAACATAAAAAAATACAAGGGTCATATAGTCACTGACTTTGGAGAAGCCAGGCAGACTCTCAGTTGAGAGCTAAAAGGAATGTTTAGATTTAATGGAAATTTGTTGATTTCAAACAAAAAGAGAGAAGTATAACCATGTTAAGTGGATTTTTATAAAGTCTTGACTTGGAATTTCAGCTAAACCTCAGAGTTTAGAGAAATACCTGGTAAGGACCCTGCCTTCTAAAGAGAGGCACTGGGCAGAATCCCACAGTTGACCCACTCACCAATAACTCATTTTTCAGCGACCAGAAATAAATAGAAATCCAATGGAGAAGACCCTTTGAATTTAAGTGAATAGGGCAATAAGGGGAGACTGGGAGATCTTTTCCAGAAGGGAGCTTCACACCTCATCTCCAGTTGGACTTTTGCTCAGTTGCAGAATATCCCAGGACCAGATGTTGCCTAAGAAAAGGTTCAAGTGAAACGGACCAGAGTACCCTGAGATTGGCAGCCCCAGACCTTCACTTGGATGAGTCTCAAGGATTTGCCTTTCGGAGAGGAAGGTGGGAGGGAGCTAGAAGAGAAGGAAGTACAAGTCCAATGTCCGTTGGAGCAAAGGATTGTGAGTTCTCACCGGTCAGGAGGAAACTTGAGATAGCCAGCTGAGTGCCGTCTTGAAAAGACTCTTGCTGATAGAGTTGAATGTCATTGGAGGGGACACCAGTAGAAAGACTGCATGTGGACCTCCAGGGCAAAAGACTATAGACACCTTGAAAAGACCAGGAATCACTGTGTGTGTGTGTGTGTGTGTGTGTGTGTGTGTGTGTGTGTGTTTGTGTCTGTGAGAGAGAGAGAGAAAGATTGAGAGATACAGAGAGAGAGAGGGAATGAAGCCACCGCAGAGGACATTGGCCACCATAGGATCTCCAGAGAGCACCAGTTAGACAAATAGAAATTTACCCCATTCCTATTGTCCCTTTTCTTCCCTAAGTAGCCCCTGGAGAGCCCCTGAAACACCACTACTGGGAGAGGGGTTTTGGAGCAGGCCTGAGAAGTGGAGAGAGTAGCTGTGGCCTAGAGGAAAGACTGAAGCTTGCTTGAAGTGTCTGGAGTGCTAGAATACCTGAAAATTCCACCAATACCCAAAAAGAGTTGGGGGAAAAAACAAAATAGTTAAGAGGGCTGCCTGAGGTTTGGGTAGGAGGAAAAATAGAAGATATTTCCTGATTGTACTTTTCCAAATTCAGTCTATTCAACATCCAGTCATGACAGCTAATGGGGGAGAGGGGCAGCTAGAGACATGGCTACTTAGAATGAATGCCCACTCTGCGTAGGGCACCATGATTATCATCCAAAGGAAAAGCATGTGAGCCCAGGGCCCAGGGCCACTGGGAATGACAGAGTCATTGTGATATAATAAAAAATATATATATTTGGTTGCTACCCCCGGTCCCTGACATGGAACTCCTAAAATCTGTAATATCCAGAGTGATAAGGGTGGTAGGAGCACCTTACACAGAGCCCCGAAATCCCTTGGAATTTCCTGGGTGTTGAGAGCATCTTTTGTTTTAATGTGGTGACTCTTGGTGGGCTCCTGGAAAACTTCAGGATGAGGGCTCTTCACCAGAAGGATCAGGCCATGATGAGAAATTTGGAACTTCAGCCCCACATCCTCACCTTCTCAAGAGATTGAGTTAATAATCAACTATGCCTGTGTGATGAAGCCACCACAAAATTCCCTCAACTCTGGTGTTCTGAGAGCTGTCAGGTTGATGACCACAATCCATGCCAGGAGGTTGGCACAATCCAACTGCACGGGAACGGAAGCTCCTTCACTCGGGACCCTTCTGCACCTCACACTATCTACCTCTTCACCTGGCTGTTGATTTGGATCCTTTATAATGTCTTTTCTAATAAGTTGGTCAGTGTTTAAGTAAGTATTTCCCTTAGTTTTGTGAGCCCTTCCAGCAAATTCTTGATCCTGTGGAGGATGGGTATGGGAAGGCCCGACTTTGTAGCCAAGTCTGACTAAAGTGTGGGTACCCTCAGGACCCATTACTTGTGATTGGCATCTGAAAGGAGAGCAGTCTGGTGGGAGTGAGCCCTTCACCTGTGGAATCTGATGCCAACTCCAGGTAGTTAGTATCAGAATGGAATTAAATTCTAAGACATCCAGTGGTGGCTGGAAGGCTCCATCAGTTAAGCATCTGCCTTGGGCTCAGGTCATGATCCCAGAGTCCTGAGATCTAGCCCCTGTTGGGCTCTCTGCTCAGCAGGGAGCCTGCTTCTTTCTCTCCCTCTGCCTGTTTATGCACCTGCTCTCTCGCTCTCTCTCTCAAATTAATAAATAAATAAAACCCTTAAATTCTATGACATCCAGTTGTTTTCTAGAGAACTGGAAAATTGATTGGTGCAGGGAAGGACTCCCATATTTGGTGTCAGAAGCGCTGGGAGTGGAGACACAGTCTTTCTTTTAGTTATCATCTCTAGTTACCAGGTTCCCACTCTACACCTGCCAGCCAAATCCAGTCCCCAAGGCCTATCAGAAGGACTTGGACATTAGGGCCATGTCTTCCCTTGTCAGTTTCCACAGCAGCCAGCTCGTCCTGGTTTCATTCACTGTTTTTCCCTCCGACTGTTACAATAGACTCTTCACTGGCTTCCCCAATTCACTGTCTTCTCCCCAATAAAAAACATGGTATTCCAGATATTAAAAAGGAGGCAGAACCGCCTGAGAGTAGTTGGGGATACATACACGTAAGTGATAGAAATCTCCCATCTAGGGATCTGTCTGAAGGAACGAACTAAGCACGAGCAACGAGATGTTAGTTTTAAAAAAGAAAAGAAAAAAAGAGATCATTTCAACATTATTTATGCTAGTGAAAGAGATCAGAGATAACCTGTGCCCTGTAAGAGAACGATTAAACAGACTATTGGATAGCCACTAAAACAATGTTGCAGAAAAAAGAGCCTGCATCCCCCATCCCCGTGCCTGCCTCTCTGCCTACTTGTGATCTCTCTCTCTCTGTGTGTCAAATAAGTAAATAAAATCTTTTTAAAAAATTAAAAAAATTTGTGCGAAATGAATGACTTCTTGTTGCCCTGTGTGTATGTGCACAGGTGTGTGAATATATGTCCAGAGAAGATGAGTGAAATGTACATGTCAAGTGTTAACTGATGCCCGTGGCAGGATTTAGGGAAGACAGGTCATTCCTGTCCCTGTCTTTGTACTTGTCCATGTTTTGGGCTTCTTTCCAGGGGCCATCTGCTGTTGGGTAATAAAAACAAAACCACACACGAGTTATTTGTCATGTAAAAATTTCAGTGGTGGGCACCCTCACACCTTACTGGTGGTTTTGTCCTAGGTGGGGTAAAAGCATTTTGCAGGCAAAGCCTTCATGGGATTTGATATTTACTGGGTAGGCTGAAAATAACACACTGGGGAGGCCAGGGAGCGGCTCTTAACCTCGATTTAGGAGCAAGTGTCCTGAGAGAGACAGGGAGTCCGGATTCTGCCCATGTTCAGCCCGTGGGAGGCCAGACCTGAGGCTGTTTTGCTGACAGCCTGCCTATCCAACACTGTGAGGAAAATTACCAGGAAGATAAGATGTGGTTTTCAGATTAATCGGTGCTCCCAGCAATTGGACACAAGAGGTCTAGGTTTCAATTCTCCCCTTTCTTCCCTGCCTATTGAAAGAGCTGGACATCACACAGACCCATTTCATCCGTGCACACCCTGAAGGGAGCAAGGTGAATAAAGCATATTCTAGAGAGGTTTAAATATTTCCAGAGAAATTGAATACCTCGTTCAGAGAGGGAGGGGCATTTTTTCTCTCCCCTGGAAATACTCAATCTTTTATTTTTTATTTTTTTGGATGAAAATATCTATCTTTTATAAAATTTTTAAAATGATTAAGCAAATCACACATTTCTGTGAGAGGAATTCTAGAATATGTATTCTATGACTTGCTTCAGTGCTTTTTCCGTGTTGATGCAAGTAGCTAGAACATTCATTTTTCACAGCCATATACTATTCCAGTGTGTTTATAAATCATAATTTCTTTATCTATTTCACTTTTGTGGGACTTTTTTTTTTTTTTTAAAAAAAACAGGTTTTCACCCTTACACAAAATGCTGTTTTGGACTGGTATGCACATAAGAATTTATTGAGAGTACATACCTAGAAATAAAATAAAAATGGTTATAAGCGATACGGTTCTTCAAAATAATTAGGAAACTCTAAATCATTTTCATTTATCAATTTACACTGCCAATTATCCTCTTATGATTGTTCTTACTTCTGTTTGGTCTTCTCCTTGTCAACTTGGTAATTCCAGACTTTTCCTTTTTTCAGTTTTTGCCGACATAGAGGGGGTGCTTGTAACTTATACTTTCTTTATGACGACGGGTTAAGCAACTTTCTGCATGTTTGTGACTCATTTGTGTTTACGGCTCTGGGCAATACTTGTCAACTCCTTTGCCTGTTTTTGCTGTCAGGTTGTTTGTCATTTTCTTACTGGTTCACAGGGAGCAGTTCTCTGTTTGGTTGAAGATGACGATGTGCTATGTATCTATCTTTATGCCACTCTAAACTGTCTGACTGTAGCTTAGAGATTTTACTGATGATGCTTCTGGTAATGCCAGACATAGTGACTATGGCAAGGCTGTAGCACTCTGGATTGTGGCCAAATAAATCTGTTTGCCTTCATTTAGCTGCATTTTAGCTCTGTGACCATGAGTCCACAACTTGATTCCTGTTATTTCTGATAGATTCTCTATGTATTATATATAACAATGATGTTCAACTCATGAGGATGCTATGAAGAATAATGTATTGTAAAGGATATGAGAAATAGCAATTATTGAATATATGGCAAATAATAGTATTAATAGTAACCACAGCAACTACACCAGGGTAATCTTCCCCCTGCTGTAATGAGGAGGGCAGACAGTCCAGGGCAGAGCCACTCTGGGAGTGGCTAAAGATGTCGACGTTTAGTCCATTCTCTGTCTTTTCAGACCAGTCTCTTCCCAGTCCCACCGGTGAGACCACAGCAGTTTCAGATCCCTCTTTACGGGATGTACGTTCTTGCGGATCACATTAAATGACCTGAACTGGAACATTGGCTCCTGAGGACATGAGCTATGTCATGGCTGCTGCTGTTTCCCCAAGAACTAGAACAGGTCTGGACACATAGTAAGTGTTTACCAAATGTTTCTTTGAAGAATGGATGGGAGGATAATTTAAAGCAGCGGTGCCCAAACTTTCTATCACCAAAAAACTCCCCCGGAGGATTGCCTCTGTGGAAATGCCCTGCTTTAGAACAGCATCCTTATCATCGAGCTTGAGTAAGAAAGAATGAAAAGAAAGAGTTTAATTTCCAATTTAAAAATAACACTGAGGGGCACCTGGGTGGCTTAGTGGGTTGAACCTCTGCCTTCAGCTCAGGTCTTGATCTCAGGGACCTGGGATCGAGCCCCGCGTCTGGCTCTCTGCTTGGCAGGAAGCCTGCTTCCTACTCTCTCTCTGCCTGCCTCTCTGCCTACTTGTGATCTCTGTCTGTCAAATAAATAAATAAAATCTTAAAAAAATAAAAATAACACTGAACCCTGCCACTGGATATTCTGATAGGTGGAGATGGCCCATGTGATCGAATCTTAGCCTCAGGCAAAGCCCTGATATCCTCATTGGCAAGCACATCCTGATTTCAGAGACTTCACGATTTCCAGTAGGTTTCTTGTAAACATAAAAATTGCCCGAGGATCCTCTTTGCATTCCCCAAACTCAGTGTGCTGTAGATAGTGAAATCTTACGTACTTTCACCAACCAAATATTTTTATTGTTATTAATGGTTCTCAGTTTAGAGCTGATAAAGAATATTTTCACGTCACCTGGAGGCAAGACCTCGGTCACTTTCAGTTCTGACAGTCACATGTGCAGCATTCCAGAGACTATCTGGTAAGAAACCAGACAATGCCATGAAAACCCTGGTACATTCACAGGACAGGAAGGAGGGATGGGCCAGTACATGCAGGGCTTGGGGCAGTCAAACACTAGGGATGGTCCCCTCCATTCAGAGGATGGGGGAATCAAACACGCGGAGAGATGGTCGGTCCATTCAGAGGCGGGAGCTTGTGATACTGTGATTTATAGTAAATACATATTTGGTCTTCATCCTTCCTTCTGCATAGAACTCCTAAAACTCTTGGAATTTGCTAATTGCTGAGAGCTACAAAGGTGTCTTCTGTTGTGTTAATGAAGCATCTTTTGGATCAAAACTCAACATGGGGGCTGGTTGCCAGGAGAACCAACCTTGCTGTTAGTGGGTTGGATAACTTTAGTTCCTTTCTCCTGACCTCCTGGGAAGGGAGCGGGGCTGAAGGTTGAATCAGTTGCCAGCGACCAATGATTTAGTCAGTGGTGTTGAAGGGGAACAGAATTTGCCACCCCCAAATAGGTCTCTTTGGCATTGAATTATTTTAGGCTAATTATTTTTTAAAAATAGCAGGCATGAGAAGAGCTCTGAAAACTGGGTAGAAGTTGTACTTTTCTAAAAGACCTTTACATTTATAAGGAAAATCTCCATTCATAAGGGTGTCTCCCTCTCTGTACCTGGAAGAGAAGGGTGACCAAATCTCTAGAAACTCTCATTAGTGAAGAAGGCCAGGGTTTAAATCTGCATAACAACCTTACCCTTATTTACTATGCTTTTCCTGATAACCTTCTGTAACTGGCTTCTCCTCTGCCCCCAAACATTTTCTTTTCTCTTTATCTGGAGATGTTATTGAAGGTGATGATGGCTTGGACCATTTCAGGGAGTGACTCAGTTTTCCTGGGTCTCTCCCATGCATGTGGGAGGTTTACACGTTGTTAAACTTCCATTTGTTTTTCTGCTAATCTGTCTTTTATTCTAGGGGGCTCTCAGCCAAGAACCTGAAAGGGTAGAGGGAAAATTATTTTTCCTCCTCCACAATGCCTATGTAGTGCAGCCTCTATAAAACCCCAAAAGGACGGAGTTTGGGGGAATTTCTGGGTTGGAAGGCACAGCGAGATGATGCTAGGAGGGTGACATATTAGAAGAGGGGCTGCCCCATGATCTGTCCTATGCATTTCTTCCATCTGGCTCTTCCTTTTATGTAGAGTAAAACTTTTATAATAAATCTGTAGTCTCATTAGTAAAATGCCCTTCTGAGTTTTGCAAACCGCTCTAGCAAATCAAACCCAAGGAGGGTGCTGCGGGGACCTCTAATCTATAGCTGGTAAGTCAGAAGCACAGGTGACAACTTGAACTTGACCACTGAGTCTGAAGTGTGTGTGTGTGTGGGGGGGGGCAGTCTTGTGGGACTGAACCCTTCCTCTGTGGGATCTGATGCTCTCTCCAGGTAGATAGTGTCAGAATTGAGTTGAATCATCAAGTGCCCAGCTGATGTTGGAGAACTGTTAGATGTGTGGGGGAAAACCCACACATGGGGATTGGATACCAGAATATTTAGGGCTCAACTACTTTGAAGGCTGACTTTGAAGAAAAGACTTGGGAAACACATGATAGCTATTTTTAAATATACTTAAAAGGGCAATTTCCAGGAATTCCCCCAAGAGATAAATACAGACTTATTACTATCTTTAGCAAAGTGTATCTTTCAAGAAATAATTTTGCTCTTTGACAGTGGAAAAGTATCACTTAATAGCGGTCCATTGCCTCAACTGACTTTTGTAGAACATTAAAAATATGATACAAGGAGATAGTGGCTACTTGGAAAAATGTATATGATACAATATAAAACGAAAATATCAGAGTGCAAATAACAAAATTAAGGCAGCTGGCTATCCATTCCTAGAGACTAGCCTGACTCTGATCTCCGTCCATCCATGGCTAAGTGATCCAAGGGCCGAATCCCGTTTTTGGATTGTTGAGCTGCTGGAACTGGAATGCTGGAATGAGGTCTTTGCAGATGGAAGAGGGGATGAAGCGGCATCTGGTTCAGGCCCCTATGTAGAGCTCCCTGATTCTGATGAGGGGTTGTGAGGATCTCTGGATCTTTTCATAGAGCTGGGGCACTTCCTAATAGATGAGGACCTCATGTTCAGTCCTTCCTATGGCCTGGTGGACCAGCACTTCCTCTGCAACCGGAGACCTTCCTAATTCCCAGGGGCATGGAATGGCCACTTACTGAGGGCCTACTGTGTGCAGGCGATTTACCTTCTTCATCCAATCAATCCTGGCCAAGCCCTCTGGGACCCGTGTTCTTATTCTCCCATCCAATGGCTGAGAAAATGGAAGCTCACAGACGAGAGAAAGCTACTCCAATGTCCCTCCGTTAGCAAGTGAAGGGATTTAAACTCTGGTTTCTAATTCTGTCCTTTTCCTACTCATGCTTAGACCAGATACAAAATTGGAGGATTACAATGACGCAAACAAGGAAAGAAACACGCACAGATGGGAGGGAAAAAGCCAGAAAGAAATAGACCAAAATGTTAGTGGTTCTCACACTGGGTGCTGGGACTGGGAACTTTTTCCTTCTTTTCTGAGTTTTCCTAATTTTATGTAATGTACAATGAGGGTAAAAGGAGACCACAGTTGGCTCCTCAGCTCCCAGGAATATCTGGGAACTGGGGGCAGGAGTGCTCTGGGGGCCAGTGTGGGTCCCTGAGCCTCTGCAGTTGTGCTGGAGACTTTTCCCTGCTCATTTTCCATGACTCACCTCACTCCAGAGGCAAAGAGCCTTCTCCCTTCAAAAGGCACTGTGATTTAATCACGAATAATAGCTGCTCAGAAAGATCGGCATTTTCCATCCCTCATATTCACTGTCTCTCAAATCAAACAGTTCAGTGAATCACTAAGCAAGACAGTATAATAGAAATTCTGTCGGTTTAAAAACCCACCTCTCTCCCACGTGCCTCCCAAGTTAGTTCTGCCTATGTTGATTGATCATGATGGAAATACTTCTCTCCCCCTATTATTATGCTATCGAGTGTGTTGATAAAGACTTGGGAGCTCAATTCCTCTCCTGGTTAGAAGGAAGGAAGAAACTAGCATTCATCCAGCACCTGTTCAATGCCCTGACTTAAGAGCTTTCAATACGGTATTTCATTCATAACCAGGATGGGGCAGAGGCGTGGGCATTGCCATTCTCCAGGTAGGGAGACTGAGGCTGAGGGAGACATTCAAGGGTGTGTGGCCCAGTGGCCACACTCTCAGCCCTGACATCAGCTAGACAGGGTCTTGACTGCCCGCTCTGCTTCTGTGACTCAGGCAGATGGCTCAGCTTCCCGCCGCCCCAGGTCCCTCGTCCTTGAAGCAGGAAAGCATAGCAACTCATGATGATATTTCTTTAATGTCATTAGCAAAATGACATTTAAAGTGCTCTTTTCATAGGGCTGGGGCACTTCCCAATAGATTTACTTTGAGAGATTTGAGGCTTCCTTTCGGTTTTGTGAATTGAATTCTTTTTTCTCCCCATTGTGTTTTGAATTGGCTATCGGTTGTCATTTTATTATGTTAACTCTGCCCACGGGGACCTAAGCCCTAGGAGGGGAGACGTTTTGTTATGTTCACTGGTATGTCCCAAATTCTTAGAAAAGTGCGTGGCATATAGTAGGTACTCATTAAATATTTGTTAAGTGGGTGGATCTGACAAACTTACTGAATTCTTTTTTTTTTTTATTCTTACGGGTTTTTAAGTTGATTCTCTTGAAATTTTAATAGCAAATTGTCTGCAACTTGTGATGTTTCCCTTTCCAATAGTAATACTTTTTAGGTAAAACAGTATGGGTCAGGGCAGACCCCTCTGCTGCATTAAGTAGACATGCTTTTTAATATTCTAGTACTAAGTATGATGCTTTTGGGGTTTCTGATAGGTGTCTTTTATCAGATTGTGGAAGTCTCTTTCTATTCCAACTCTCCCCAGGTTTTTCTTTTTAATTTAATTTAACTTTTAAAAATCAGGAATGAGTGTTGGATTCAATTTTTCGTGTTTCTGGCATCTATTAAGATGATCATCTGTTTTTTTTCCCTTTTAATTTTTTGAAGCCATCTCATTAGCTATTGAAAGTGACAAGTATATAGACTAGATTAGATACATGGGGACGTGCAGATGGAATACTGTTTTCGTAAAATGCCCATGAAATAGTTTGCACATGGCTGGCAGCCGTGGAAACACATTACTCTTCCTCTAGGAGAGAGAACCGGCTCTCCATCTGCCTGCCTCCGATGCCACCCCTTCCTGGCCCTCTCCCTGAGTGGGGACTGCTGCTAATCTGCTTAGTTATACTTCAAGACATCTCTTGGGTCATGCTAACGAGGGAGCAGAGTGACGGTGCATGAAGGGTCCCTCCAGACCCTGCTCCCTTTCGGGGGCCCTGAGCTCTGCTCCATGGGGTGGGGGCGGGGAGGGCAGCTGACCATCTCTTGATTTGCTCTTCCATTTGTTTCTTCCAGGAGACTGAAGTGTCCTGGAGCTGGAGCTGGCCCCCTGCACAGCAGTCACTTTCTGTCCTCGATAGCATCCTTCATGTGGTTTTAAGGGATGTAAGAGCCAAGGTCAGAGGTCTCTTAGCAACCCCGCTTGCCTGGAGGGCCCTTCTCCACCAGCGGGAAGCCTGCACACTGTGATCTGTTTGATTTCTGTCCCTTGTGCCTACATCTCCCTCAGAGACTATTAGGGAAAAGTGGCTGAAAGGCAGGATGCCGCCTCCCTTGGGCTCCTAATGACAATACCAGGGACCTGAAGAGATGTTGAAGTGAAGGACTCTAGGGACTAGAATAGTATCCTCCAAAAAGATAGGTTTAAGTTCTCACCCCCCCACCTGTACCTGTGACTGACCTTATTTGTTAATAGAATCTTATAAATGGAATTACTTAAGGATCTTGAGATGAATCATTATAGATGGTGGGTCCTAAATCCAGGAACTGGTGTCCTTACAGGAAGAGAAGAGGCAGGGAGAAGGCCATGTGATGGGGGAGGTCAGAGCCTGGAGCGATGGATCTTCTAGTCAGGGACCAGCGGGATTCTCGGCAGTCCCTGGAAACTGGGAGAGGCGAGAAGAGCTTGGCCCCGCTGACATCTTGATCTCAGATTGCCAGCATCCAGAAATGGAAGCCAGCACACTTCTGTTGTTCAAGCCACCTGGTTTATAGCACTTTGTTAAAACAGCCCTAGGAAATGAATACAGGGGTATTAGGTTGAATGTTTAGTTTGTAGCACATTCCTTGCTACCAAGACATAAATAACCACATTTAAAAACTTAAATGCAAAACAGCAACAGACAAAAAACCCCCCACCAGGTCGTTATTTAATAGGAGGGAATTTCTAGGAACTGTTTTTCAATGTCTAGCAATTGGGATCTTGTTTCCAAGTTATGATACGTCAGCTTATTGAAATCTATTCTACCACAGTTACAGATGATAATTATTCAAACTGACATTATGAAAAATAAAATGTTTATTATAATGTTAAAGGACTAATAAGTAAGTTTCTATTTGAGGTATGTATAATCAGGTTTGTATATGTACAAAGATTGGGAGAAGATACAGAGAAATCAAGACAATCCAGATGATAGTATGGCAGAATTGTATGTGATTTTAAAATTCTAAGATTTAAAAATTCTTTCTTTCTAAGATTTAATTTCTTATAAAATATTTTCATAATAATTTCAATTAAAATTCTATGAATCTTTGCTAAGGAGTGTGAAATAATTATGGAAAAATTGTGCCATAAAACAAAATACGTCCAGAAACCTGCAAAGAGTTGAATGTCACAGATGATCGGGGGAAAATGATTTTCTGAGGCAAAATTTGACTCACAGATCAGTATTACCCTAGGCTGGTTTGATTTAAAAAGCACACATGAGAAATGTAGTCTCCTGCCCCTTTCTGCTTGGAGCTGGTATGCAGCACCTCACCATCCCCTGGTCCAAGGGAGACCAAGAAATGCCTCCCTTCCTGGTCTGCCTCTGCTTGGGAAATGCCCATGATCACAGAGCCATTCTGCTGATTGAAAGTGGCTCATCTCTATGTTGGAATCAGGTGAGTACCAGATTTATGTTTTTATTGTCATATTCTCCTACTGAGTGCTGAGCAAAGCACTTCTTATCAGGAAATGAGTAAGAAATGGTCCTCACCTCCTGGGTCTTCAGGAAGGGTTAGTGGATAACAAGTTGTCTCATAGGGCAGCTGAGATCAGGCGCTAAAGGGATGTTGGAGGGGGGATTTCTCTGGACCACAAAGTGTGGCTGACTTGGCTCCTTCTAATGGGGAGGAAACACAGAAGATGAGTTGGGAAGGCTTAAGAGAAGAAGCCCGCTTAACAATTTTACCCGAAAGCTCTGAAATCCAAGGTTAGTCTGTAACCACGTACTTTAATATACTTTCAACATCTAAAACTAAAAGATAATTTTTCTCTTAAAATAGTTTCAAACTTAGTCTTTTATATACACGCACATCCCTACATAAGTCATTTATACTCACTCCTCCACACCCTTCAACTGTTTCAAATCAAAACGATTTTGCTGTATTTTTAATTCTATGATATCTCTCTAATGCATGTTCTCAGCAAAAGGACATAAAATTGGGGGTTTATATTCCTTTTTTCTGGCTTGTTAGACATTTCTTTAAAACTTCTAGTTGAATTTGAATTGTTTTCCTTACAGACTTCATTGAGCACCTATGAGGCACAAGGAATAAATCTTGGACATGGGTGAAATTTGAGTGGAGGGAGCAATGGAGATGACACAGACCCTCATCTTGGCAAATTCAGAATAGACTAAAATATAAGGCGGAGGTGAGGCCTTGGGTGGGACCGAGGAGGATGGCAGGAGTCTGTGGAGACGGCCACGGGTCCTGGAATGCATTGATCCTAACTGAAGGTGTCAGGAAGTCCACTTTACCCAGGGGAAAAGGCAGAGAAAGGCATCCTAGGTGGAGGGAACAGCTTGAACAAAGACACCAGAGTTTTGGAGTGCCTGGTTGGAACCAGCAAGGGCGGGCACAGTTTTCCTCATCAGTGTGTCCCAGCCCCTCATGGCATAGCTGTCACAGGGCAGGAGTTCACCAGGACAGAAACCATGTTTGTACCCCCAGGGCTAGTCAGCCTGACATCAGATGCCACGGCAGTGCTCTGTCGCAGTTAGTACTGAGTCGGGGCGTCAACAGAGCCCCGTTGTCCGTTGTCGACAGAGCCAAAAGGTAGTGAAAACAAGTGAAGCCAGTAATAGCATGGGACATTAAAGAATGGGGGTGCCCTGGTGGCTCAGTCATTGAGCGTCTGCCTTTGGCTCAGGTTATGATCCCAGGTTCTGGGTTCAAGCCCTGCATGGGGCTCCCTGCTCAATGGGAAGTCTGCTTCTCCCACTCCCCCGGCTTGTGTTCCCTCTCTCACTATGTCTCTCTCTGTCAAAATAATAAAATCTTTAAAAAAAAAAAAAGGACATTAAAGAATGATGGGGACTGGGGCCCACCGAAGAACGGCACCATGTTGGACCATGGGCTCAGTGTTGCTGGGTCTTCCAAAACCCTCTAGATTTGTGTGTGACATGTTCAGATGTTCGAAATGTCCACGGACTAAAAAGAACATGCCCAAGGACCAGATTCAATTCATAGCCCACGCAGTGTGCAACCTGGGAGCAGAGCGTATAGTTGGAATTGTTAGGAGGTAAGACTGGACCAGGGACCTGGGGCTACCTTTGAAAGCACCTGGAATGTCTCCCTGTGGAGTTCTGGTTCGATGGGAGCTTGGGAGCCTCTCAGCGTTTTTTCAACAGGGAAGTGGCACATGCAGATCTGTCAGGGGAATGGAAGCCATGGATGGCGGAAGGGGCGAAACCAGAGGCTGGGGGGCCTGGAGGCTGCCGAAGCATCCAGGTGGGAGATGACAGGCTCGCTGCTGGCCAGGGGTGGGGTGGTGGCATGAGTAGGAGAGATGTGGAGGAGGTAGAAGGGAGACGACTCATGAACAACGGAGGGAGGGAGGGGGCAGTAAGGTTGACTTTGGCCTTGTAGCCTGGGTAACAGGGTGAATGGGAATACCGTGTACAGGGAGAGAGGGTGTTGAGCCCCATAGCCCCATAGCTACCTTTCGCCACCACGTCTCCAACATGCCCTTTGCCCTCCGGCACCTGTTCCACACTGTCCAGTAGAAGAGCTGCCCACCTCCTCCTAACTTCTCCCTCCTTCACTTCCTCTGAGAGCAGCGCTATTTTTAATGCCTCCCCCTCCACCACTCCCAAAGCTCCTCCCTTTTCTTTCTCTCTCTCCTCCTTTCACGGCTCCATTTCTTTTACCACGTTGTCACTTCAACCGGCTCCTCTCCTCCGAGTGCCCCTCCTACGGGCAGCCCACCCACCTACACTTCTGCCCAAAATGAGGCTTTTAAAGCTAATTACTTAGTGGGTTTGTTTTTTTTTTTTGATCCAGTACAGAAGCGGTGCATTTCAAGAAGTGAGACCTGGTGACTTTGTCCTATTTTTAGTGGCTGTAATTTGTACGCTATGGCTTCTCTTGTCACAGCAGTACCCCAAGATCGGAGCTCAACTCCAGTGCCCCAGGGCCCGAGGATTTGTAAAAATCTGCAGTTAGTCAGTTAATGGTGGGGTTGGTCAATTGATAGTCATACCCTGTGGTGTATTGGAAGGTTGTCCTTCTCGCCCTCCCTGGTAAGTTTAAGAACTAGTTAGGAACAGGAGTGCACACAGGCAGGGGGCAGAAAGGGAAAGAAGGAAGACACGCTGTGAGTTAATCAGCACACAGCTCATTGTGACCCCTGGACACCTGAAAAACCTGGCTGCTGTGTCCTTGTAGCTCACCCCGGGCCCCATCCTCTGCTCTCCAGAGGAACACCTGGGGTGCCCCCTCTCCCCTGCTCTTAGAAGAAGTCAGGGAATGAAAGAAGAGAGAAAGTGATTTCTTGAGCCTCTTGTAGATTTCTCCTCTCAAACCAGGCTCCCGTCCAGATCTAAGGGACCCAATCCCTGAAACCAAGGGACTTGTAAGTAAATAGAGTTTTTTGCCACTCCTGGAGGTGGACTGGAAGCCTGTCCACACCACAGACACACTGCTCAGCAGTAGGAACAAGATCTTGGACTAGCACGCAAGACTCGGATGCCTTCTGTCATGTCACAGCTGCCGACCTCAGTAGGTGCCACACTGTAGGATTCCATTTAGAGGACGTTCTGGACAATGCAAACTCATGGTGGGGAAAGAAAATCAGGCCAGGGGTGAAGTGAGAAGCAGGGCACGAGGGAAATTTCTGGAGTGATGCCAATAGGCTTGGCCAGGGTGGTGGTCACGGCGTCCCTAGAAGAACAGAGCTCCTTCAGATCAGGGAGCATGCTTCCCGTTCATCCCCCGGGGCTAACTGGGATGCGTTTTCTCTTTCTCCTTGACTCAGGGTTGCCATAGCAGGGGTGAAGGCGAGAGGGTGGGCAGAGCCAAGTGGCAGAAGTAAGGTCACTGTGAAGCCATCAAATCTTCCGCAGGGACTTGCTCAGGGAGGGGTGGGTGGCAGGAGCTCTCTGCTTCGGACGCAGGTGACAGAGAACAGAGGCGTCTGCAGGGAATTTAAAAATAACAAAAGGGACTCTGGTCTGGGCTCTGCTGACCCTGAGGTGGATGGAAACACTCAGAGTGGAAAAAGAAACAGGACAGGAGAGCACACAATTTCCAAGGTACTTTTCTTCAGACTACAGAACACATCCTCATCCTCAGAGAACAGTTTGTCGAGCCCCGGAACTGGCAACTGGAACCTTGTCGGTTCCTGGAGGAGCCGCAGGCATGAGGGCTGGCTTGGACACCTGCACGGGGCGTGCTCACACTCAACGTGAGCCGGGCCACGGGAATGGGACCTGCCGTAACTTCTTCCTTTGTTCTAAGTCGGCAGCTACTCCCTTACCTCCTTTCGAGTTCCTAACTGTGTTTGTGTCGATGCTTCCACGTGACTTGGAAGAAGGCCCCACAAGCCTGCCTCTGCCCTTGCTGCGCGCATTTGACCGATACGTTCCGTTTTTTGTTTTGATCTTGGGACGTTTGTCAGTGCTTTCTTGGGACAAAAACAGCTCTTCGTTATTCAATTAGTCTCATGATAACTGTCATTTGCTGTGCCCCGACAGTGTGCCCAGCGCGTGTGACACTCCCTGTGTGGTATCCTGTGGCAGAATTCCCGGCAGCGCGGAGGTGCGGGAGGAGTGGTTGTCATCCCACTGGACAGCAGAAACGACTGAGGCTTGCAGCAGCTGAGTCTGTTGCCTAGGGCCTCACCAGTGGGGAGCGATCCTGGAATCCACAGTCTAGCCGCAGTCTGCACACCTTCCGTGCCAGAGAAGGGAAGATAGTTCAAACGCCTCCAGTGCCCAGGCCTCTCACACACACCCTCACTGAATCCTAGCCCAGGGAGTTCGGCGTTTGTCCCTTTTCACAAAGGAAGCCCAGAGAGGTGAAGCGACCCACCCCAGGCCCACAGCATTCAGATGGTGCGCCCAACAGTGTCTGTTCGGGCAGCCATGTCCCTTGGCTTCCAGGTGACTTCGGGAGGCCCTTCCCCACCCTGTGCCAGGGCCCAGTCACTCTGCCCTGGCCCTGCTCCCGAGCCCACATCTGCTTTAGAAAAGCAAAGCACCAAGATCCCAGGCCCCATCTGTCAGTCACAAGACGCCACAACAAATCTGTCAGGCGTCCTAGGACACCTGTCTCTTTCGCTTCTGGCCCTCAGAGACTGGGGACTGCTTGCGGTCCTACTGCGGGAATTGGTTTTGGCTGTTTAATCTGTTTCCCCTAAAGGCAAAACACCAAAGCCTTTCCCATTCAGCTCATTTCCCCTGCCCTCTTCCCCAAGGAGGTTGGCAATGATGAGCAGGGCTGTTTTGGGGGGGCTGGGGTGGGGGTCGCTCCATTCTCAGTTTGGACAGACTCCTCAGGGCTGGATTTCAGAATTCAGAGGTGGGGATGCAAACTTTGCCTCATTAAAACTGGGGTGCCTCTTTGATTCATGAATCATCTTGCCCTAATACTCCCTGATAAGTCCGTTCATCATTAATCACTGGGCTCGTGGGAGGGAGCTGCCGGCTGTCACTGCATTCCTCTTAACCCCTTGTCTACCCACTTCCAGAGCCTGTGATAGAACGTGGGCCGTGGGCGGCAGGGGCGTGGGGATGGTGTGACGGTTTGCGAGCTGATGCTGCCTCCTTTGTCCTGTGAGCCTCAGATGCTGAGAGAAACGGTCTTGGAAAAGGTCGTGGGCCTTCTCGCCCTCACAACAATGTGACAGTGACTTATCACTGGAGAGCTCCCAGGCTAATTTCATAGAGCTCCCCCATTTTACAGATGAAGAAACTGAGGCTCCGAATTAGCTTGCCCAAAGCCATCTGTGCGGTAAGGGCTGAGTGAGGACTGGAGTCATGGGTGTTGTCCTAACAGCTCAAAGTAGCACCCTGTACCCTGTACCCTCTGGGGACCTTCTCGCTGTCTGTCAGTAGGTTGTTGCATGGAGTGGGCAGAGTGTGGGTTTTAGAGTCAGACAAACTTGAATGACAATCCCAGCTCTGCCAGAAGCCTTTCTAGTGAACTCCTAGACTCAGTTTGATTATTTACAGAAAGGGGACAATATGTTTCTTATACAGCTATGAGGATTAAGTTAGAAGCCATAGAGTGGGCTGCACAGTATAAGTGGCAAATAAATACTGCACAAAAGACAATTTTCTTCAAACACCCCCTCCCCCTTGGGTAGGATGGGCACTTCCCTTTCAAGGGAATGAATCTGACAAATTTATTCAGACTAAGTGACTGGACTCTAATGCCCAGTCACTCCCCTCATCTCCTTCCTGGAGCAAAGTTCCTACAGCATGTTCATGGTGCACATCAAGCCCCAGTGCCTTTGCACAGGCTGTGCCCTCTGTCCACCATTATCTGGCAAACTTCAATTCATTCTCCAGATCTAATTCAACTCTTCCCTCTGCTGGGAAGTCCTTTCTAATCTCACTAATCAGAATTAATTTTCTCTTAGAGTCACAGAAAGAGGAAACTGATCGATACAAAGCCAGCCAACGAGTGGGCCAGCACATCTCCCGCTCTCTCAGAGACTTCTCTAATTAATTGTCCTGCAGGAATGTGTCTGAATTATCCTGGATCAATGGGAACTAATGAGGTGTCAGAGAGTGGGGCTCCCAAAAGGAGGCATTTGAGAGTTTGTTCCTTTTTTCCTCAAAATTGAACTTTCCCCGGACTTTGAAAACCCTCAACTCTTCTGTTTTAATTACTTAGTAAGGCTTATAGACTTTGCAGCATGAATTTGCTCTGGGGTTTGGGTTTGAAAAGACCCAGAGTCCAAAAGTTAAAAACAAAACAAAAACAAAACCTCCCATTTATTAATGAATTTACTTACGGATTCATTTGTTCATTTGACAGATAAATAATATTCACCCTCTCTGTGACAGTACCGTTGATGTGCAGGTGGCTTCTGTCCCCGGAGCTGGGCCAGTGACAGCCTACAGAGCCCCCTTACCTGCTCACCTGCTGTGTGCTTTGAAGGGAGGCCCTGGGAGGGAGTCACCGAACGCCCCATTTGTCTGATGATGTCTCATGATCAGATCCACGATCCCGCGATGTGACGGTGGTTGGGACAATGGCCACAGAAGTGAAATTAGTATTTTTAAGTCACTTGGAGCGGTTCCCCTCTCAGCGATGATGCCACCAACAGGACACGCTGTTCAGGCTGATTTGTTTCATTTGACTTTGGGGTTTAGGAATTTATTTTAAATGTAATGTTGTCACTTTCATTATATAAAACATGTACATGTTTCCTAAGCCTACAAAAAAAGATACAGGCAAAGAATTTTAGTTTCTATCCCTGTCCCTCTACTTGGTGCACTCTCTTCTCTCACAGGGAAACATTTTAAAATTACGGTTTACCTTTCCATGATTTTTCTAAATATAAACATGCACACATTATATATATATATATACATATACACCTATGCCTATATATGGATATACATGTGTGCATACATATGTATGGGTATATATATAGCTTTATTTTCATTTGCATTTATTTTGTACCTTTTTTCCTTACCTTTCTGTGTGTGTGTGTGTGTGTGTGTGTGTGTGTGTGTGTGTATTCTTTGTTTCTTACATCATTGGTAGCATAGGATTCCCACTTTGTCTACCTTACACTTTTCACCAAACAGTGCATCCCGGAGGGCTCCCTGGGTTTGAATAGAGGGCTGGTCATTGTACTGGGCCCCACTGGTGGCTGTCCCCTGGTTGCTCTAGGCAGCCTCCACCTGATGGGCATTTGAAGTATTTCTAGTTCTTTGCTTTATTTTTATAGCCCCTTGCTTGATTTTTGTTTCCATTTGTGTTTGACTTTTTTTCTTTACCTTTTAAATTTATTTATTTTGTTTAGTTTCATCTCTTGTAAACAGTATGGTATTGAAGTTGACTTTATTAACAAACCCACGGAAAATCTTTTACTTTTAACGAATGAGTTGAGCTCACTTATATTTATTGATGTGACTGATATCTTTTTTTCTAATTTTGTCACATTATTTTATAATTATAAAGTTATAGATGTGTGTGTGTTATTTATATATATTTCCTTTCGGTTTATTTTATTTGTCTCCCTAGCATTCTCTTTCTCTCTCATGTATACATCTTGGTATTTAGGAAACTGTGTTTTGAATTTTTGCTGTAATAGTTACCTTTATACATTTATGTAATTCCCTGGTTCCTTCTTTCTTTCTCTTTTCTTCCTTTCCTCCCTCCTCCCCAATCTCTCTCTTTTGGTCGTCTGCTCCTGGATCCCTCCTATGAACTGAACTGAAATTTACTAGTAACCTCCTCTTCCCCTCTGTTATCTCCCTAACATAGATTTTTATTTTCAATTAATATTTACAAGGCAATAAGTGAGCTTACCTTGCTATTCCTGTACCTTCTCCCATCCTCCCTCCATTTATTCATACTTCTCTCCACTAATATTTTAAAGATTTATTTATTTTATTTTAGAGATATATAAATAACAGAGTGAGTGCATACACACACAAGCGGGGGGAGGGGCAGAGGGAGAAGATCTCCAACCAGGCTCCCTGCCGAAGGCAGAGCCCAACTTGGGGCTCCATCCCAGAACCCTGAGATGAGGACCTGAGCTGAAATCAAGAGTCAGATGCTCAATTCACTGAGCCATCCAGGCAACCCATCACCACTATTTTAGTCTTAGTTCCATGGACCATGTAGGACTGTAGGACTGAGTTTTACCACTAGCAAAAAATGCATGCATCTAATCACAGTGGAACTGGCATTTGTAATCTCCTTAATTATGCCTCCATGTTTATTCAAAGGATTGAAAAAATTGAGCCTTGCCTTAATTATAATCCTTGGCTGATGGAATGGACAGCGATCTCTAAGCAATCTCTAAGATTGCTTGGAGTCTCTAAGGAACATGTGGACTCCATAGGCTGTTCTTTTTGCAGCTTGCTCAAGCCCTAAGGACACCCTTTGGGGGTAGAGCAATGACATTGAGAAATGTATTCCCGGACCAGCCAGTGACCCTCCTCCCAGAAGCCATGAGAGCTGAAAGGAAGCCCTGAGAGAGTATTCCATGAGGAATAATGGAACATGAGGCACCCCTGGAAAGCTTGCTAAAACGCAGGTCCCAGAGTCCCACAAGAGTGATTTAATGAGTGGAAGGGGGGGTGTAGGTATACACATTCCTAACAAGTACCCCAGGAATTGCTCATATTGGATTCCCATTTGACAAGCTCCTCGAGTCTCAATCAGGGTTTTACCAGGCGAGCACAGGACTCTGGAGAACAGGGAGTCTCAGACTCTGTGGCTTGGGCGAAATGATAGATGCAAAGACGAGAGATAAGATCAGGCAAAGAAGCAGACAAGTCATGTGCTTTGTTTTAGAAGTGCAAGCTGAGGCATTACTAGGAGCCCTGAGGGGGCCGGGATCTTCCTGGGGATTTATGCTGCTCCACTTTCTCCTCCCTATGGCCCTAAGAGAAAGTAACTCTTATCCAGTTTTACAAAAAGAAAAATGAGATCCACAGAGAGAAGTGACTTGCCCAAGACCAAGTAAGTAGAAGAGTCAGAAAAGTGACAATGATAATGAGGATACAATGATGACGGTGGTGGTGGCGGCATTGAAGATGACGGTGGGGGTGATGGGGTGACAGGTATGATTAAAGATGATGGAGACGACGGTGACAGTGATGTTCGCAAACAAAGGTAATAACTATCACTTCTGAGCTTGACCCCTGGATCGGCCTTTATGTTAGAACATTGCACCCATAACTTCACTTACTCCCCATCTAACTCTAAAGGGTGGACATTAAGCACCAGGCCTTCCCTCTCCAAATCCAGGAGTTTTAACTATATTAAAACTACACTGTCCTCTTGCCACTGCGAAGAAATCAGGATGTCATCATTCTCTTGCTCCTCTTCTTCTTCCTTTTTTTTTTTTTTTAAGATCTTATTTATTTATTTGAGAGAGAGCACAGGCGGGCAGAAAGGCAGAGAGGGAGAGGCAGACTCCCCGCTGAGCAGGGACTCCCCACCCCCCCACCCCCCGCCCAAGCAGGGCTCGATCCCAGGACCCTGAGATCATGACCTGAGCCCGAGGCAGACGCTTCGCCAACGGAGCCACCCAGGTGCCCCTTCTCTTGTTCTTCTTTAAAACTTCGGGAAGAAGAAACTATTGGGAAGCTGAAAACTTGCAGTTCTGACAGTCTTAAAGACACCCAAGTGAATGGAGGAGTTGGTACTGCTCGAGTGGCTTGCCGGGACTATATAAATAGCAACTCGTACCTACACGGTGCCTCATCTGCACACATCAAAAAGCACATTAGAGGAACATTAAAATGTCAAGCGGGTTAAATCTGAAATGTGACCTACCTTATTATCTTGTGAGGGGGATAGAGCTGTCAAGAACTCAAATCTTCCCGGCTGCTTTGACGATGTGGGGGGCTTCAGGGTTCTTGGGGAGATCTGTTCAGGGACACTCCAAAGGAAGCCAGAGGATACTAGGGCTTGGTCCACATCTACAGAGCTCTGGCCTGAAAGCTTGGGGAATTACTGTGGGAATTCTTCTCTGGGTGTCTTCCAGGAAACCCCATGTTGTTTGCAGCAGTTTCTCTTCCAGTGCAGCCCTGTGGGGGAAACCCAGCTCCCCAGCTGGATCTCCCACTGCTTCCTGAACACAAGCCTCTAGTCTTATTTCTGATCAGAGTTGCCCCACCAGTGCAACTTTGGGGAATTCTCCCTGGGGCTCAAAATTTACTAGCTAGAGGCAAGGACAAGTCCAAACATCCCAAGCAATGTATAGTTAGCCTCCCTGCAGGCTGGCGGCTACCAAAATTATAGAACTAACTGGGTAGAGTGGATGGATTCAGCAGAGTCAATGTCAAAAAGTCAAAAAGTCCGATGATTCGGGATGGTTTATAAGCTGGAGAAATCATCCTAAGAGGACACAGTGCACATGGCAGAAGTAGACCTCAGGTTCACTGTGTATTTCACTGGGGGTCTGTCAACCAGCCACCACTCCTGGATTCAAGGAGAGGGGCAGGGTGTCCGAAGACATATGGGGCTGGACATTTACTGCTTTCCTCCTGCAGGGATGGTGGGAGTGAGACGGGCTTCTGGTGAGGTGGGGAGTGGCGTGAAAGGCAAAGACCCCCAGACACAGCACTCCTCCTCTGGCTCCCACAAACGGAAGCCGCAGATGGGCTCGGCTTTCCAGTCCTATCCCAAGGAGAACCCAAAGAACCTTGTATCTGCTGCTGTCCGCTTCCACCCAGCATCTGCTTCAGATGATCCGGCTGAGCAAACCGCGGTGCAAACTTGGTCTGGTGATGTGTCGGGGCACCTGCGTGGCTCAGTTAGCCAAGTGTCTGCTTCAGCTCAGGTCACAATCCCGGAGTCCTGGATGGAGTCCCACATCAGGCTCCCTGCTCAGTGGAGAGTCAGCTTCTCCTTCTCCCTCTGTCTACCTCTCTGCCTCCCTGTGCGCGCACGCTCTCTCTCTCCCTCTCTGTCAAATAAATAAATAAAATCTTAAAAAAAAAAAAAAAAGAATGGGATGTGTTGGCTCTAGTGACTGAAAAAAATCAAGACATAGGGAGATCTCCCCATGAGGTTTGACCCAGGGGCTAAGGAGCTCCCAGCAGCAGGTATGAATAGTAGCTAACATTTACCGTTTGCCTCTTTGCCAGACATTCTTCTAAGGCTTTTCATGTAACCCGTTTAATTCTCGGGAAAACACTCTGTAGGAAGTGATTTCCACATCCCTCTTTACAGATGAAGGAATAAAGGCACAGAGAAGTTAAGTAACATGCCTAAGGTCACCCAGCTTGGAAACAGAGAAGGTGGACCTCAGACATGACCGTCTCACACCAGAATGCAGGCTTTTAACTGCCATGCTGTATCATCTCTGCGTTGGACTGAGTTAGGATTGTTTCTTCCTTTAAAGAACTCAGGTTTCATAAGGGAAGGCAGAGGAAGGAGAGAATCACAAAGCCATGTGTGACTGTGGGATGCCATAGGAAGGAATCCTGGGATGTACACGGCCCCACAAGTCCATCTGACAGCTCTAGACTCACAGCAAACCGAATCCAAATCGCCCTAGACGAACAGCCTTCCACCGTCCAAAGGAACCCTGGGGGGAATGGCTTCAGAAGGGCTCCCCCTACCAGCCCCACCAGCCCTCACTCTCTATTTAGACTTTTCTAGAAAGCCTACATTGCTCACAATGACTTGTGTCTCCTTCAAGAGAGGAATATCCCTTGCCCACTGGGAGGTTTTGCTTTGGGATTTAGCAGCCTGCCCTTGACAGGATAGGGAACTGGGGCGTCAGCCATGGCCACCCAAAGCCTCAAGGCGGAAGCAATGTGCGCATGGCCTGACGGGAGCAGGGGAGGCTGGCCGGCCCGGCCGGAGTCACACCGGCATGGAGTCACACCCCCGCTCAGCCCTTACTAACGCTTGAGCTGCTCATGTCTCCTGCCCGAGCCTCCTGTTCTCACTTGTAAAATGGAGACATAGTAACTACCTTTTAATACTTCAGGATTCAATGCCATAGTAGGAACTGATTCTTTCCTTTAAATATACAGAGTCTTTTTGTGCATTACATGGTGTGTATTTTTTTAAAAGAATTTATTTATTTATTTGACAGAGAGAGAGAGATCACAAGTAGGCAGAGAGGCAGGCAGAGAAAGAGGGGGAAGCAGGCTCCCCTTTGAGCAGAGAGCCCGATGCGGGGCCCCATCTCAGGATCCTGAGATCATGACCTGAGCCGAAGGCAAAGGCTTAACCGTCTGATCCACCCAGGTGCCCTTTACGTGGTGTATATTAACGATTCAATAAAGGCTTGCTATTGCCAAGATGTTTGGAAACCCTGCAGACTCTCTGCTTTCTTGGACATGACACTTGGGGTCACTTAGCGTGAACATCAGCCCCACAGTCCAGCAGCTGAAATCTTAACCTGGTTTCCTGTTTGCTACACGCTGTTGTGAAGGTAGTAATTCCTCTTTAGGGCCTGGGACGTCGATTCAAATCAGGCATTTTACTGTGATTATAGGTTTTGTTTGCCCTCATAAATCTATATGAAAGTTTTCATGGGGGCACCTGGGTGGGCCAGTCTTGAAGCCTCTGCCTTCAGCTCAGGTCATGATCCCAGGGTCCTGGGATCAGGCCCCGCATCAGGCTTGCTGCTCAGCAGGAAGCCTGCTTCTCCCTTTCCCACTCTCCTGCTTGTGTTCCCTCTCTCACTGTGTCTCTCTCTCAAATAAATAAATGAAATCTTAAAAACAAAACAAAACAGTTTTCATGGTTCACCCTGCATGGACGTCAGGTGCCTAAATTGCCAACTAATTAAGCATAATACAAAAATGGCCTTATTTGGTTGCTTTAATTTGATAATTTGTTAATTCACACAAGGAATATTTACTGAGCATCTACTTTCTGCCAGGCACAATTTTTATTACTGGGGACACAGTACGAAACCAAACAAGAAGAGTGCTGCTTCTCCCCATGCTCAGATTCTCATAGATTTTCCCTGTTTTCCAGAGCAGAGTGGAAGGCAGGTTGGGCCAGCACAGCAGGAGGGAGACCAGATAAAGGCTGTTTTTGCAGAACATAGGTATTTCAGGTAAGGGATGGTGTGGTTGGAGGTAGGATAATGGGACTGGAGGGGTGGGATGCGGGTGGTGGGGTGAAGGGGGGTCAACAAGGAGAATAGAGACCTTTAACCAGTGACCTTGCGATTCTATCAGGTAGAGTGGGATGACATGAGGAGCCTCCCACTGACCTGTAGTTATGTCCAACCCTGGACTGTCTGGGATTTTTGGAGGGATTATCTGGGCAATGATACCCCCCAGGAAAATCCTGAAGCTAAAATTCTATTTCATTCAAAATAGAAAAAAAAAAAAAAAGAAGAAGAAGAAAGAAAGAAAATAAAAGAAAAAGAAAAAGAAAGGAAAGCCCCACGCTTGGTTCTTACACATGTCCATGGTGAAGACTCACACTGAATTTCAGCTTCATGCTTAAATTCCCTGATCTCTTCCCCTACTGTCTCTCTGCCCTTTGATAGCCAGAGACATCTTTCTAAACCATACATTTAACCGTACTTGTCTCTGTGTTTTGTTTTCATCTTTCAAAGTGTCTTCAGGAAAACATCCAACCCCTTTGACAAAGCTCACAAGGCTTGCTGCTTTCTGCCTCTTCCTGTCCCCAGTCCCCTGTCCCCAGTCCCCTTTCCCCCACCTGCCCTGTGCTCAGCCACCCGGGTCATTCATCACACCTTTTGTTTAAAAGGCCCTGTTTCACCAAGGCCCCCAGGTAAACTTTTACGCACCCCTCAAGACCCAGTTCAAAGAGCTCTCCCTGCCAAATGTTCTCAGACTTTTGCAAGTGGAGCAGAACATTCCCGGCTTTGTATTACCCTGGAGGCTTTGTGCGTTCCTCAGTAGACACCTTCCCTGATGTTCTGCCCTCACTGGGTGGCAGCAAATGGGTTTCAGGGTGTCCCAGCCCTCATGTGTGTGTAGGGGAGAGAGTGGGGGTGCTCTCAGGACCAAGTCACCTCTGGCAGTGAGCTGACGAATGGCAGCGTCCGGGTGGGCCATGGTGGATGAAAGGGGCTCAGGGCTGGGTAAGAGGTCGCAGCATCAATCAGCCCAGAGGAGCGGTGTGAGATCAGCAGTACGTTCTTACACTAAGACTGGTCCTCTAGGACCCGGGGCACCTCTCCACGGAGCACTGGGCCTGCACATGTTTGCTAAGCCAATAAATGGCCCTGTTGCCCTGAGATGCCGGTCTACCCTCACAAAAAAATCTTTAACCTCCACGTTTTCCACAGACCACATACCCCTTGTCTCAAACAATGGCAGCGTGTGCTCAAGAATCAGATGGTTCTTCCAGTGTTCGGGGTTGTGGGCCACTGAAGGATGAGGCTTTCAGTCCTTTCCCTCCAGGAAGGTCCCATCTGCTTGGAAGAAGTGACGTGAACAGGCGAGGTCGGCGGTCAGTGCTCCTGGAAGTGATGTGTTCCTATAATGGACAGCCCCACGGTATCACCGGGGTGGAAGGCCCTTCTATCCTCTCTGGGGCACAGAGTCCCAGATTTTGTCATTTGGCTCCTTAGGGTTTTACCTGGCCTAATGGCAGAGCTTTCCTTTGTCATCCCTGAAACTTGCCGTCTCACACACACGTACGCGTGCCTGCGTGGGTTCGTGCGCCCTCGTGCACACACACAGACATTCAATTGAACAAATAAGTGAATTAAAACAACATTAAAAATCATCCAACATTCTCTAAGTGCAGATGCCCCAGAGGGTCATAGAACCAAGGAGGCATCAAGGCAGTGGACCCCAGTGGCTGGTGACAAAGGAGCAGGGAAGCACCTGTCAAAGCTTTCTTTCTGTCCCCACCTCCCATCCTCCAGAAGTTGCAGGACCAGAGGCTTGGGCTTGGTGTAGAACAGGCCTCCGTTCAAAACACAGCTCTGCCTTTTCTTTGTTGTGAAACTGTGGGCACACCTAGTCCCCTTTGGTGCCTCAGTCTCCTCATCAGAACATTGGGAATGGGGCCGAGTCGCTTCTCTTTGCAGGAGGATTAACTAGCGCAGGGAAGGGAGTAACATGGCAGGAGGCAGGAGGCAAGAGCACAAGGGTAGCTCTTCATGACACAACTCTTGCAAGAATCTCACACATGTGTTTTACACATGACCTCTTGCATGGCGTGGAGAAGGCGATCTCATGTTCGAGATCGGTCTACTAGGGCTGCCGTGGTGAAGTACCCACCATTGACTGGGAGCTTAAACAACAGAATTGTATTGGCTCACAGCTCTGGAGTCTGAAAGTCCGAGATCAAGGTCTCATCAGGGTTGATTCCTTCTGAAGGCTCTTCCTTTGGCTTGTAGATAACCATCTTCTCCCTGTGTTTTCACGGTTTTCCCTGCGTGTCTGTGTTCTAATGTCCTCTTACAAGGACACGACTTCAGATTGGATTAGAGACCAACCTAAGGACCTCATTTTAACTTAGTTACCTTTTTAAGGGCCCGATCTCCAAATACAGTCCTATTCTGAGGTGGGGTTGGGACTTCGTTTGAATTCGGCGGGGACACAATTCAGTCCTAACATCATTTTGTTAGCAAGAGGGCTACAGGGTTCTATGACAGGCTGGGGTCCTCAGGCAGGGAGTGAATTCTGGAAGGAGATCTGTGGACAGTGCCTAAAGCCACTGTCCCTAATAGGGTCCCAGCCCAGCAGGGGATGGGCAGCCAGCCCTCTCCTGTCACACTTGGTCACCTTGTAGTCATTTCCCATGGAGATCTGAGTGGTTGCAAATTCCGCCCAATTCAAAAGAGATGTCTTTCTGTCATGCCCTCAAAGAGCTCACCGAGCAGATGTTTGCTGCTGCGATGAATGATCAATCAGAGTCTATAATGGAAGAGGCCGGGCATCCTTGGCTCTCTCTGTACGCACACGCGTTCGGTCCTCAGAGGGCTGAAAGGAGCCAAATCAGAGTTCCCTCTGAGGATTCAAAAGCTGTAGATGAAACTATTTGGGGCTTTTTGTCTATTCCTTCCCCTCACCTTCCACCCCCAACACACACCATTACTGCTATAGGCAAAACTTACGAAGAGCAATTTTCTTCTCAATAGAATTCTTTTCCTTCCAGAATATAAAATACAAATTCCAATTTGCTTAACATTCTTTGAGAACTTAGTACATGCCAGGTATTGTGCTAGGACTTTCATTCCTATTGTGTTCCTTAATGCTCAACACAGCCTGGAGAGAGAGATGTTAGGATCCCAGTTTTACAGCTGAAGCCAACAGGGGCTCCATGGAGGGAAGAAGTTTCCCCGATGGCCATCTTCTGCAGGTTGATGGAGCCAGAAGTTAAGCCCGGGGTTTGCAGAGCTCCAAGTCCCATGTGTGGTGCCCTTGGCTTTGTTCACTTTCTTAGTGCCAGAACCAGCCTGTGCATTGGTATCAGCACAGCCACGGTGCAGACCAAGGGCAAAACCTTGAGCTCCCATGCGAGCTTCCACTTGCGTGGTACCCTTTGGTCCCATTCTTATGCATTCGCTCTGAGCACCTTCCCACATTTTCTTTCTTTCTTTGACCTCCTTATGTTCTGTCTGCACTGTAACAGCTTGACAGCGTGGGCTCAGATGCATCTGCTCCTCCATAGCTCTCCTCGAGGGGATAGATTTCTCCCTCCAAAGTCTCCTATAACTTGAGTATCAGCATTTCTAATTCAACTTTGCCATTAGTCCCTATCATAAAATCAGACCTGTGTTCTGGGGAACAAACCAGAGAATGAAAACCATGTTCCATGCTGCAGAAAGCTTTATAAATCACCCTGGGTGGGGGAGGGAAGGAAGATTTCATAAAGCATGATTATTACAAACAAAAATAAATTTTAAAATAAAGTAGCTGCACAGTTAGGTTTGCTCCACACAATCATCATCTTGGAGATCACTGCTCAGGTGCCAGGCTCTGTTCTAAGACTTCTGTGCAGGGGCGCCTGGGTGGCTTAGTCGGTTATGCGTCTGCCTTCGGTTCAGGTCTTGATCTCGGGGTCCTGAGATCGAGCCCCGAATCGGACTCCCTGCTCAGCAGGGAGTCTGCTCCTCCCTCTCCCTCTGCTGCTCCCCCTGTTTGTGCTCACACTCTCTCTGTCAAGTAAATAAAACCTTTAAAAAGAAAAAAAAGACTTCTATGTGAATGAAGTCATGTACACTTCATCCCCACTCCTTTCAAGCAGTCCTTTAGAAACCCCGGCTCCTTCCATCCTCAGCTCATGGTCTCTAAGTTTAGTGCCATTGTCTGCATGGAATGGATTAAAGGTGAAGAGTGTGAAGAGGTTTTCACATGACTGGCTTTTTTTTTTTTTTTTTTTTTTTTAAGATTTTATGTATCTCTTTGCAAGAGAGAGAGAGGGAAACATTAAACTTGGCTCCTGGTGCAGTGGGATGACTAGGGGCAGGAGGGGAATTACGATGAAACCTCCGGTCGCTGTCACTCAACTTCTTATTGTTGATTAATGTTCTACCGGTCTCTTGGCTCACGTGGCTGCACTGATGCGTACACACCCCACTCACTAAACACCTTTTCTGTAGTCTTATACATACTCACAAGCTTAGGAGGAATGCTTTTTGCTCTAGGAAAGTCAATTTCTCCAAGTGTGCTGTGTGGCCAAATAGCGAACAATGTTGCGTAGAAAAGCTTTCCAGCTGCAGTCCCAAAACTGGACCCAACACCCAGAGCCTGAAGAGTTGTTTAGTACTTACCCTTGCTCTCCAGGAGGCCAACCAATCCAACATGTCATCCAGGATGAGCTACGTAATTTGTGTGGCCCAGTGCGAAGTGAGAAGGTGGGGCCCTTATTAAAAATCAGTGCCATTAAAGGTATCAAATATGAAGCTTTTTCCTTCATCCACGGTCTTTCTTTTGACTTGTCATGGGGGGTTTTATTTCCCATTTCATGTCTAAATAAAGAAAAATTAAAATTCTAAATGATTAACATGAATGATACCATTCATTTTTATATCATGCAATGCCAATTTACATGCAAACCTAAGAACATTTTTTTAAGGTTGTGTTTATTTATTGGAGAGAGAGAGATTGAGAGTATGTGTTGGGGGGGGTGAGCAGAGGAAGAAAGAGAGAGGGTCTTAAGCAGACTTCGTGCTGATGGACGTGCTGAGATCATGACCTGAGCCAACACCAAGGGTCAGACGCTTAACCGACTGTACCACCCAGGCAACCCTAGTTTAAGAACATTTAACTCATAGACGAATTACCAAAATCGGACCATTCCTATTTTGGGGCTTGTATGTGCCTGTGTATTTTATTCTCCCCAGAATGATAGAAATGCACTGAACTAATTCCACTGTTTTTATTTCACTTCTTGAGAGGCATGCATTCTTCCAGCACTCTGTCTTGGGCTTAATACTGAGTAACGAAGGACTGAAAGGAAAAGGAGCTTTGGGTTTCCCCACCTTTCCCTTTTCAGTACTGGCGATCGGCTAATAGAGGGAAGTACCACAAGTGGAAAAGGCTATGTGCTAACTGTCCTTGGTGGTTCTCGGTTTTTAGACCTTCTGCCTTCTTTCTGCCTTCAAAGCCAGTTCTGGCCCAAGAGGAAAGTATGGCCTTTCTGGCTTTTAACACCTTACTTCTTCAGTCTTTCGCCTCTGTGATGCCTGGGAGTTTCTCGAGATTCAAGTACAAGTACAAGGTAAGTAGGTTTCGAGCCAGATCGCAAGCTTCGCAAATGCTTTAGGTGAAGGAGGAGGCAAGGAAGGGCAGACATGCACGTGCGCATTCTCCCGCTGCCCAGAAACGCACAATCATGAAAGCTGAGCCGTAGACCAGGCGTGGGGGCTTCCGCGAGCAGCCGCATGGGGAGCCCACCTCTGGAGCCAGCCCTGAAGCTCAGCTCCCCGGAGTCAGGGGCCACGAGGCGGATGGCGGCAGGGGAGAACCGTGGCAGACAAGGCCTCTGTTCAGTTCTGCAGCTCTGGGTTCTCTCCAGTTGCCTCTGTCCTCTCGGTTTGCTTCCTGAATTCCCAGTCTCCTGTGAAAGACAGATTGGACTGGAAAGCTTGCTTGGCTAACTTCGTAAGAATTAACCCGGGGCCCTGGCAGATTCTCTTGAAACTGTATGCCTTGTATAAAACCTAGGACATGAAAAAGATCCTTCCTGGCTTCCTCTTTGCAGTAAGGAAGCCTATTAATGAAGCCAAATGGCCCGAGAGAGAGAGAGAAGCAGGGGTGGGGGAGGAGGTTGAGTCAGTCCCCGGGGCCCAGTCAAGTGGACACACGGTTATACAAGTGTAGTCACATATTACGTAAATGTTGGAGACTGTTATTTCAATGAGCATAATTCTCTAATGATTCATCCGAACCCTTGCTTCGTGATGAATTCAACTTCATGAGCCAGGAGGGAAAGGCAAATTAAAAATGCAATGAGAGGGACGCCTGGGTGGCTCAGTGGGTTAAGCCTCTGCCTTCGGCTCGGGTCATGATCCCAGGGTCCTGGGATCGAGCCCCGCATCAGGCTCCCCTCTCTCTCTGCCTGCCTCTCTGACTGCTTGTGATCTCTCTCTGTCAAATAAATAAATAAAATCTTAAAAAAAAAAAACCCACAATGAGGTATCACACAGTATGCCTAGCAGAATGGCTAAAATAAAACATAATGGTCATACCAAAGGCTGGTGGGATGCGGAGAAACTGGCTCCCTCCTCTGTTGCTGAATGTAAAATGAAATGTGAAATGGTACTGCCACATTGGAAAATGGTCTGGAAAACTGAACATGCGGTCACCACGCAAAGCAGCAATTTTACCCTTGGACAGTTATCCCCGAGTAAGTTATGTTCCCATGAAAACCTGGACGCAGATGTTCGTAGCAGCTTTATTTCTGGTAGCCAAGAACTGGAAACAACTTAGATGTCTTTGAATAGGCAAGTGATTGTGCCCATTTTATTGACAAGCAATCTGAGGCTTAGAGAAGCTAAACAGCATGTCCAAACATCCCACAGCTGGAAGGTAACAGAGTCAGAGGAAACCTTGCTTAAAGGCCGTCCTTGTTCTTCAGGGGAGGCATCTATGATCATGATGTTGGCCTTGATTCTTGGTGAGAACGTGCTGTGTCTTCTGAATTCAAGAACTTCCAATGTTATAAAGCATTTGTAAAAGTCTTGCCTTGAGTCCTTGGTACCGATTAAATTAAAATTAAAGTGTCTGATTAACTGAAATGCGTTATTCTTGACAGGACGAGGTGAAGTTTTCGTACTTGGCATCCTTCCTGCTTTCTTTTGGAGTATCTACCTCTTTAATACCATCTTATTGTATATTTAGAATTTTCCTCTTTCCCTAGGTCTGTATTTTCTATTGGTCCTTGAACCACGTGGGGCAAGGGGTTTTCCTTCCTCACGCCAGCCAGCGTGGTTGAGGAGGAGTGCGTGAATATGGGAGAGTGTTTTGTAGCGTATTTTCAGTAATGATAATTAGCCACAGGTCCTCCATCATTCACATATATGCCACCTGCATGGGAGGCAGGACAGTCGCGTCCCGAGGGCCACCCCTGGGGATAGCTGCCTACAGTGAAATCCCACAAGATCCCTGAACCTGCCCAGATGAGACACCACTCCTCCCTGTCCTCAGTTTCCCCACACCAAAACCATGTAAAGAAAGAATGTCCCTCGGAAAGGGAGTTGTTACCACGATGTAAAACCTTTACCCCAGGGCCTGGCACAGAATGCGGTTGGCTATGGTTACTTTTATACCAGTGAAGAGAAAGAAAAATTGGTGATGGAGTCAAGACAGAGGGGGACAAAGAGAAGATTCAGAAAAGTAGCTTATGGGACGCAATAAAGTAGTCGAATGAGGCAAGACCCTTTCGAGAGTTCCGAAACCGTCGAGACAATTTTCAGAGGCGCACGGAACAGATCTCGGAATTCCTGATGGAGGGCCTTTTGTTATCCCTCTCCCGTTCCCAGCGGCATCTCCAGCAGGCATTTGGGACAATTCACTGGTCAGGTTGGCACAGAGAAAATGATTTGCACTGGGAGATAGCCATTATGATTCTGCGTAACGAGTGCAAGTGGGGAAAACGAGGCCGGAAGGGACGTTTGGTAAAGTAACAAAGGTTCAGAGCATGAATAACTTGGGAAGAGGACAGATGAAATGTCCTTGGCCAGGGTAGTGAGAGTTGCCCTGGAAAGTTCAAGTCCATCTGTGAGTTATGTTGTAAGCATAGTAATGGATGTAATAATAGTTGCCATTAATTAAACACTTATTATGTGACAAACTATATTTTTTGAAGATTTTATTTATTTGAGAAAGGGGGTAGGGGGCACAATCAGGGACAAGGAGCAGGGAAAGAGGGAGAAGCAAACTCCTCGCTGAGCAGGGAACCCCATGCAGGACTCGATCCCAGGACCCCGAGATCATGACCTGAGCCCAAGGCAGAGGCTTAACCAGCTGAGCTACCCAGGCGTCCCTGTGCTAACCTCTTAGAACGTTTCCTAGTGATGCTTCCGGTTCCACAGACAAGGCACCTAAAGCTAGATGAGATTAGTGACTAATTGAGCAGCCGCCTGTGAGTTTCAAACATCAGACTGTGTGGCTTCAGAGCCTGTGCTCTTAACTCCTGTGGTCACTGTGGAGGAGAAGGAGGGGGCGTCTCTGGAGGAGTCACCTCATCTCTGCATCTCAGGAAGGATTCGGAACATTTACTTCCGAGTTTGTCTGCTACAACTGCTTGCTCGGCAGCGAGGGGCCGGAGCCCTTTCCATGAGAACGTGCTAATGGCAGGAGGCCTGGGGCTGTGTTCCTAAGCCTCAGGCTGTCCCCCAGACTAGAAGGTGCTGGAGTTTGTGGGAGCTATACAAGAGGGAACAGTGCCAGTTGAATAGAAGCATTAGGAATAAGAATCATAAAAGCTTAAATCACCCGAAGATTTGGAAGACACTTGCTGGAAAAATCTCTGTGTCACTTAAGGATACAAGAAAAATGTTCTCAGAGGCTCTGCATTTGGGGACAGAATGCTATCTTCTAAACAACTCCACAGAGGTCATTTTAAATACAGAAACCATGGGAATGGTCGTTGGTCTGTCTTTTTTTCTGATCCCCTTCTTTTGGCACTAGAAGGGTCCCCATGCAACTCAGGTGGCTGGGCTCTGTCTAATTTATGACCCTTGCCCTGGCCTAATTATTGGTCTTCCCCACTCACTCCCCAGAGGACCCCAGTTTGAAGAATAAATGATATACCCACCCTAGGTCACAATGAGAAGGGTAGAACCACACCCCAGGTAAGACCCGAGTTTGCTTGGACACAATAAGCCTGGGTACAGGGCTGAGACTGTTCCCAAGCAGGTCAATCCACAAATCCTTCCCCAGAATGGATTTGTGGACAATGAGAAAGAGAAGTGCTTTAGGCTTGTGGCTACTATTTTGTAAAATATATGCTTGGAGTCAGTGGTGACTGCAGAGAGTAAGTCACCCCAGAGAGTGGAGGAGGGTGGGTCAGCACACAGAGGAAAGCAGCTGAGAGACTGAGAGACGACAGAGGGAGAGCAGGAGAGAGGGAGAGAGAGGACCCTAACCTAACCTGTCCTAGGACCCAAACCTGTCCCCGAACCCTGGGAACATACGGCCCCCGAACCCTGGGAACATACGGCCCCCTCTATCCCTGTGGCCATGCTGGAACCCTAAAGTACATGGTTAGATGAGTCAGTAAGTCTGCTTTCATTTTTTAGTTGTTCGAAATTGGATTTCTGCTGCTCGCAAAAAAGAAAAACCTGAGAAATTTGAAAGGGAACCAACATCTTTCAGGTTCCTGCCAAAGGCAAGAACTTGTGCTGATAACTTGACATGGTTTATGTCATTTAATCTTGGCAAATGTCATGCCAGGCTGGGATCATTAGCCCCCTTGCATAACTGAAAAACCGGAGGTTCAGACACTGATGACTTGTTCAAGGTCAAGCACAGCCAGGAAGGGCCTCAGCAGGAGGTGCTGGTAGTGAATGCAGAGCCCATGCCTTCTTATCACACTGTGTGGACCTGCTTGGCTGGTGGGAGGCCACACCACTGCTCCCTCGACCTCCCTCCTGGAGCTGTGAGTCCCCACCCTGCAGCCCCAAATCTACATGCCTACACCATCGTTTTCTTTAGTGATCTCTTTCTCCATGAGTAAAGCATGCCTGGAGTTTACCCATGACTTGACCTTGAACATATCAATGAATACCGTTGATCCTCAGCTGTTGTGGAGTACCCTGAAAACTTAAAGTACAGATTGCAGTGAACATTGAATTATTGAAAGGAAAATGCTTGGTAAATTGCAAAATACCTCATCTGTTGCTTGGGTTTTCATTTTCCTCTTAAATCTGAGTCAAACTTTCCTGAACAAGTTCTTAACTCCCTCTGGGGCAGGCAGATAAAATCCATGTACCAAGCAGACCTGCCCAGGTCCAAGGGGTTTTCCAGCATGCAGAACTTTTGGTGCTACAGCTGGGAAGTTCCAGAAAAACCAGATGATTGGTTACCTGCTGGGCACTGACCCATCCCAGGAATTCACCTGCTGTGTTCATTGCCTAAACGTAACTGCCTTCCAAGAAGTTAGGATTCTTTGAGAAGAGGAACTGTACCTTATTCAGCTTTGGGTCCTTCTCCCCTTAGCACAGACCTGACATTTGTTGCCTTAATCACTTAATCACATGAATAAATGACTAAATGAACAATGCTGACAGTTTTGCACATAAGCTATCATACTTCCTTTTAAAGGCATTGGCCCAGAGGAGCCTAGACATGAGGGAGGGATTCACAGCACACACTGAAATTCAGGAAACACTTCAGACACATGGAAGGCACATGGGGAAGATGCCCCTTTCCTGGAATTTTCCCCACTCTCAATTGTTGTACGACCTTGGACAAGTCACATCATTCACTTATTTATTTACTCAATAACTATGTATTGGATACCAGTGTGGCTAAGCACCGCTTCCTCAGTTGTCTCACTTATAAAATGGAATAATAACACCTGCCAACAGGATGAGTACAGAAATTCCATGAGGTCATGTTTGTGTAGGGCCCAGAGAAGCACGAAGAAGATGACGGTGATGAGATCTGCCACCTACTACCTCCACTCCTGAAAAAGCTCCAGTCATGCCCACCATGCCCACAATTAAAATTGCAAAAAGGTCCCCTTGTGTTTCCTTTTGACATTGCCAATGGCTCCTCTAGGAGCTCCTATGAAGTGGTGCTTGGACTTCTAGAGCCCGCAGTGAGGCAAGGAGGAGACTGGCCTCAAAAGCTCTGGTTTTCCAAATTGCATGGCTTATGCATTGTCACTGGGAGAGGGAGAAGGGAGCCTGCACTTCTCGCAGCCTAACTGACTCTGAAAGATCCAGTCCAGACTTCTGTTCGGATCACATCACATCATCTGCCCACTGAAATGGGACAGAACAGACCTGGAGAGGCAGAGGCCTCCACTCGCCAGCAAGCCATCACTTTATATGGCCATCACTCCAGCATTTAGGTTCTGAACAAAGACAGAAGACACAACCAAGACAGAGACAGAGCTGTAACTGTGCCATGGTAGGTAAGTGTCTGGGGACGACAATGATGATCTTCAGTCTACCCTCCATGTGTGAACATCCAGAGCCTAAACAAAATGGGTTGCGTACTTTTTAAGGTAAGGATGAGCCTTTGGGAATGTGGCTCAGTAAGTATCTGGTTCATCCATTTCTGAAGCCCGCATGGTAAACACTGGAAAGATAAGAGACATTTTCTCAACCACTGGACCAATACAGAGATCTTAGAAACCCATGCACTAAATTCTCTACTCGTTCCAAATCCCTGGCACAATTACAAAGGGATACAGCAATAGGAGAAATCTATGTATAATAATAAAAAATATTGTTCCTAGGTGAAGAGTGCTACCCAAATTGTACAGTTTGGGACAGTGGATACCTTGAGGAACAGCTTACCCATGCAGGGAATGAGACTCAAGTTGAGTGTTTAGACCAGGAGGAGTAATTTCTGAACCACCACTCTTGAGGTATAGGATTTGGAACTAGTATGGATCTGCTTGGCGCTCTCTAGTTTTAGGGAAAGGTTGTTTGGAGAAGATGATTCAAACTGACCAGGCTACAGGGAGGGTGGCAGTGGGCAGACTCCATCCCACCATTCCCATAGGAGGGTGCCTCAGGCTAACAGTGCTGGGGAACAGGGGTGCCATGGGTATCCAAGCCCCCCTTCCAGCTGCCAGCCACAGCTTGCAAGGCACCGCAGTAAAAGCAGGGGCAGCCCATATCCCACTAACACTGAGCCGCTTCAGCAAAATCAGAAAAGTCACCTTTGCCAATGTGTAAGCACCTTCCTTCCTCCTCACCGAGGGCTGCCTCTGTTCTGACCCCTGGATAATTGCTCAGCTTGAGCAGCATTTATGGGAGGGCAGGAGAAGAAATTCTCAGGAAAGCAAAGAATATCACCAACATTCTCTTCCATACAGAGAAGAGCACCTGTCATCATCTAGAAAACCTAGAAATAAATTGAGATCTGAAACTCAGCCAGGAAACGATGAAGGGAGTGCCCATGAGCCATGACACCAACAAGTGCTGAAGTAACTTCTCCTAGCTGCTGTTGGACACACGTGGTGCCCACCGAAGGGCATGGAAATGGTGCCGTGAGAGTCTAGGAGAGCACGTGGCCACTGTGCCCAGGGAGCTGCTGGCCTGTCTGATTTGGGTCTTGACCAGATGCTCAGGGGGATCTAACTTTCCGGGTAGCCGATTGTGGATAGCATATTCCAGGCGGGAGAGAGGCCAAGAGACTTCCAAATATTCTAAGTGCATGTTCCGAGAACACAGAAAATGTCAAGATGAGGACTCCCTCTTGGGCTGGAATTTGAATGTCGTTTGACTTCCTGAAACTCCATGTAGATGTGAGTAGTAAAGGGACTTAAGAACAGGCACAAACCCACAAGGACAGAGACTGGGGGAGGAGACAAGAGAAACAACGTGGTGGAAGTTTGAAGGTGGAGAGTCGAGACATGACTTACCTAGCGGAAGAGAGCTGAACGCCATGCTGATAGTGGGGAACCCCTAGGAGCAACGTCAGTCACACTGTGGGACGTCAGGGACTTGGTGTCGGGAAGGAGGGTGCAGGGGAAACTGAAAGCAAAGCGGTAGCTATCATTTTGCCTACAAAGAAGTGAACTTGGACTCATGACCTGTCTCGTGCTGCCAGAGATGTGACTCGTGCTCATCCCGACAGGAGCCTGACGTTTTATTCCCTGGTTGTATCGAGTCCTCACTGGACTCTGGGATTCCAGACACAGCAGGGGTCAGGGAATTAGATGATCACAGGAATCAGATGACCATCTACATGCCAAATGGTCAATGATACCCCCTCCACTAGCCAGCCACCTTTCTCATCTCAGGACCAAGAATACTGTCATCCAGCCTTATATAAATTCCAAATAAGAAAAGGAGGACTAATTTTGGGGAAACAGTCCAGCTTAAGAGAAAAGACCCATAGGAAACTACAGTTATGGGGAGCTGCCCCCTGATGAATTAACTTGGCCAAATCACCCTGTCAAGTGAAGCCCACCAGTGAACCATCAGCTGGTCCTGTCCATATACACAGAGCTTGTAATCCTCTTTCTAGGGGCTCACTCTGTAATGGGAATGGATTTCCTAGTATCACCAGATGTTTGAGCAGTTCAAGAAGGAAACCAAACTGACCAGCTAACCAACCAACCCACAACAAACCAAAAGCCAACTAGGAGTGAGAAGCAGAGGGGAGATTTATTTATTTATTTATTTATTTATTTATTTATTTATTTAAGATTTTATTTATTCATTTGGGAGAGATACAGAGACATAGATAGAGAGCACAAGCAGGGGGAGAGGCAGAGGGAGAAGTAGACTCCCTGCTGAGCTGAAAATCCAACATGGGGCTCGATCCCAGGACCTGGAGATCATGACCTGAGCTGAAGGCAGATGCTTAACCATTTGAGCCACCCGGGTGCCCCGAGGGGAGCATTTTTTTGAGAAAACCAAAATATACTCACCAAAATAAAAGAGATGGGATTTGTGAAATAAGGAGAGAAGTTTATAAAGCATGAATGTTCAGAGAAGAACAGAGAGTTCTTGGAAGTTAAAAACATGACAGAAGACATTAAAATGTCACGGGAAGGTTCTGGAAGATAAAGTGCAAGACTGGACTCAGAATATAAAATGAGTAGAAAAGGAGATGAGAAAAAAAAAAAGACAATTAGTTAAAAATGTATAGAAGCAGTCCGGGGACCCAATATTTGAAAAAAGGAGAGGGGAGAGGGGGTTCAGAATAAAGAAAATGAAGAGCAGAGGAGAAGTTATCATAGAAATGATACAAGAAAAATTCTTAAAGCTGGATTCAAGTTAATAGCACCCATTAAGTGTGTAGCATAAAAATGCAAACTGGACAAACCACTTCTTAGAAAGTTAAGGCTACTGGGAAAAAAATAAAACCTCAGCGTTGGTGGCAGAGTGGGAGAAATGTATTGGTTATCTCCAGAGGATCAGAAACCAGAAGGGAACCAGACTCTTGATAACAGCATGAAATGTAGGGCAGGGCCCTTGGAGCTCTCCAGGAAAGTGGTGTCCATTCTGTAATCCTGTACACATCCCACAACCCAATGCAAAGGTCGGGGGAAAAAACCCCAACCATGTACATCCTTGTCCAGGAATTCGCTGGAAGGTGTGTTCTGCTAAAATAAGAGAGAAAACCCGAGACAAAGGAAGATATGAGATCCAGAAAGAGAAAATGAGGAAGGGAGTCCCCATGAGCGTGGGGCCAGGAGAACCCAGGACTGAGCTGGGCTGGGGAGTGGGGGAGGACCAGACAGACAGCAGCGGGGCTGGGCTGGGAGCAGGAGGAAGCGTCTCTCAGAGAGATGGCACTTGAGAAGAGGAAGCCGCTAAGATCCCTGATGTGCTTGAATATTACATTGAGAAGAGATTAACACCTCTGTCAGAGTTTTCATATGAGTTAATGATAGGCATTATAAAAAACAAAGCACATGAAAAAATTGAAACAATTCCTGAGACGTCATATAGGTAGGAAAGAAATACCATCATATGAGGCTCCGCTGTGAGTAATATTTATTTGGGCATAATAACATGTACATGGAATATTTGCTCTTACTGAACTTTTCATCGGGAAGATGGGGAGAGAGAAGGCATTTGTTGCAGTGAAGGGTGTGTAAGAGAACTAAATCCTCATCGTCTTCCATTGGAAGAAATCCAGGGACAAGAAATAGTGGCAGACATGCATTGCCCAGAGCTTGGAGGTTAAGTGCCAGAAGAAAGAGCTAACACCATTCTATGATCTTTCTCTGGGGAAGCAGAAATCTGGAGTAAAGAGGGGAGAACAGTGTACTGTTCTTTAGGTTTCTTATTTGACTTTTTTTATGTACATAATCTTTGTGGTGCTATTGGACTGGTTGAACTATGCACGATAATAATTTTGATGAAAATAAAAATTAAACATTTTCATTTATTTTTAACTTTATGACAGTATTAATTGATATACCCAAACGTGCTCATGTCCTGTATACAACTTTGTGAATGTGGACTCAGGCAGTAAGTTTGGTGTAGCTAGACCTTAGGCTGGAGTGAGTGGAGGCATGGGGTTTTGGAAACAATAGATTGCCTGTAGTCGGCCATGAGGATCTGCTTTGATCCTGTCCCCATGCTACCACGATTTCTTCACGATTCCAGATGATCTAGCTGAAATGGTGTGGAACAGTTGAGATGGATGGAAGGTAGCTCACACAGCCACCAACACAGGGTACATTCCATAGCAGCGAACCCTTGGGATTTCATGAATTGTGGCAGTGAAAAAAAAAATTCAAGTAATACAGAAACTAGGGTGAATGTCCCAGGTCTCCTGCCCTGGACCCACACTGTCCTCCCCAGAAGTCCGTTAACAATTCCATGTCTAGCATGCCTTCCTTCCTTTTTCTCCCTCTCTCTTTCTTCCGAGTCAAGTGCCTTTATTTGGAATGCACAGATTCTGGGCTCTCGATGATCTCAATTTTAGGAAGCACACTAAGTAAGGATGTGGAGATAGAAGCCAAAGGCGTGAAAGAAGAAGAAGGAGGTGGAAAGATGGTCATGAGGCTCGCTCCGCCGGCCTTCCCAGAGCAAGACCAGGGACCGGGCTGGATTGTTTAAATGTAGCAAAACTCGGATTCCGTGTCAGTGGCAGAGAAGAAGTGGCACAGACATTCCCCGATCCTGGGGCTGGCACTCGAAGCGGGAAAACCGTTTCCATGGAGACCGGGACACTAGAGATGCTCTCTGAAATTGCTCCTTGGGGCTCAGCGACAAATAGAAACATTAGCATGCAGAGGCCTAAATATAGCTGCATTCAGGGTGATTCATCAAGCCCAAAACTTGGCTGGGACGTGGCTTTGGAACAAATGTACCGAGCAGGACCCAATGGCGTTTTTAAATATTTTACAGTGTTTTCGCTACCATTAGAGCAAGTATCTAATGGAAAACTCTTGCATAAGTCACCATCAGAGACCTGCCTGGGGATGGAAGGGTCCAACAGAGCCTTTTTTTTTTTTTTTTTGGATCAGAAAGTCCCTTCACCACAGAGCTCCCCTTCAGGAGGATCCAACAGAAAAACGTTCTCTCCTGTCAGAGAGGAGACTATTGCCTGTAATTAGAAGAAATGTATGGCCATGCTCCCTTCCTCTCTCCGCCAGGATTCCTGGGGACTATAAATTTGCATATGCATTATTACACAGAAAATTCTGCTCTGTCTCAGCTCCTGCCCCAAAGTTGCACCTGCAAACTTGCTCCATCAAGGCACAGTCAGTTCACAGAACAGTCGCGTTCCCACCGGCACCCTCCTCAAGTCATTCATTCAGCAATTATTCCCTGTGCTGCCACCTCCTTCCAGGCAGGACACAGCTAGATACAGAAGAAAATAAGATAGCAAAGGTCTCCAGAAAATCCATGCCAGTGGATGACAATCAGTCATCGGTCTGATTTGCAATTTCAGATTGTAATAAATGTTACGGAGGAAGTAAAACAAGGCAATACCAGACCAGGGAGAAAGCGTGGGAGCTTGAAGGTCAGGGGAGGTCTCTTGGAAGATTTGACCTCGGAAGGGAGACCTAAGGACAAGCAGCCAAAGGGAAGAGCTTTTCAGGTAGAGGGAATGGCAAGTATGGAGGCTCAGAGACTGAACCATGTTTGGTGAGCGAGCAGAGTGGGAGATGAGGCCAGAGAGATATGCAGGGACCGGGTTACTAGAGCCTTGTAGGTTGTTCTAAGAAGTTTAATGATATTCCTCAGATGGAAGGTAAGTGATAACCTTCTGCTATTGGGTCACAGCAACCCCCACAGCCAATAATCTGTCCAATATATGTATGAGAGATTTCCCAAGCACTGTGCTTTTACTGTCCACACACCATACCTCTTATAAGACAATAGAATTCCTTCTTTTTTGCTAGGGGGATGAGAGTGTAGCCCAGAAGCTCATTTCCAGCCTGATTTTACCTTCTCCCTTATTTTCCTATCATCTTAGTTCTTTGGCTTTTTCCATCCCACTGCACTCTGAGCCTTGTTGAAACCCATCTCAGGCATTTTGGAATGAGGGCCACAGATTCTTCTTCCCACAGGACTGACCTTCTTCTCCGCCTTGATAACGTTTCCAAAAGGCTTTTGTCTTCAGAGTTCACTGGAGTAGGCTATGTTAAGATTTTGATGGGTACTGGGCATTTTTACCTTTGTGTGTCCCTTCCTTCTTAAAAATAATGTCAAAAATGACATTTTATGACTGTATTGGCATAAAGAAAAATATATTAGTATCATAGGTTGAAATATTTTCTTCAGCCCAAAAGTTAATTTTTTCCTCTTCTGATTAAAAAGTTAAAACACTTCTGTGGACCCCACTGTGCTTACTGGATAAGTCTGCCCTTCACAGACGTGAAGAAGGACAATAACACTGAATGACCTTCTAGCCTAAAACACCCACTATCAGGTGGGGAGAAGCTATTTTTTTCAGTTACCCAAGCGGGCCTTTGCTCTGCTGAGTGGTGTGGAGGCATGGAGGGAGCACTAGACTGGGAGTTAGGAGCCCAGGCTAATCTGACCTTTGCCACCAAGCAGCTGGGTTGGTTGGAAGTCATTGACCCATGGAGGACTTCAGACAAGTTCCATCTGTTTTTGGTGAGGGGAAAGGAAGAAGAAGGGGAGAGATTAGAATAGGCCAGGGTCTCTAACAAGTACATTTCAACTTCTTCTGGGGGGTGGTTCTCTAGGTTCCCCTTCCCACAGTGTTGATGATGATGATGGTGATGGTGGTGATGGTGATGGTGACGATGACAATCTTTTTTTTTTTTTTAAAGATGATTTATTTATTTATTTGATAGAGAGAGACATCACAAGTGGCAGAGAGGCAGGCAGAGAGAGGGGGAAGCGGGCTCCCTACCAAGCAGAGAGCCCAATGCGGGGCTCAATCCCAGGACCCTGAGATCATGACCTGAGCTGAAGGCAGAGGCTTAACCCACTGAGCCATCCAGGCACCCCAATGATGATCTTTATGAGGCATTTACCATGTGCCTGGAATTGTGCTAAGCACATGATCTCATTCTCCTCTTTGGTGCCATGTTGGCTGGTTTATTGTACAAGCTGTCTCCACGGGGTACAAGCACAAGGCTCGACTGCTTCCCTCCACTGCTACCCACGCACACTCTCTCAACTGGTTCTTCTCTGCCTCTGGATGAATGTCAGGTGGGGTCCATGACTTTCCTGTCACTCTTTGCTAATTAACAGTCTCTATCCAGATTTTAAAAAGTCTGGCCCAGGGTAATATCAGAATCCCAAACTTTTCACTGGACCCCCTCCATGGGGGCTCCATTTGGCTGTATGGAGTTCACCCATTTTTCCCCAGGCCAAGGGTGCAATTCACTCCCCGTGAGGCCCTCTACTTTGCCCTCTTGGGGGGCTGGCTACTCCCCCACTTTTAGACTTTCCAGGCTAGAGTTAAAATGGGTACCTACAGCCCTGAAAATCAGAGGAACACAAAAAAACAAGGTGGTGAAATTGTCCTCTCACCTGCCCACTACTTGGCTCGAGATGAGGGGCCATGGTGGCACAGAGTTGGAGGGTGGGGGGATGGCACAGCATTCTGACCTTTCCTTCTAGAGCAGTCTGTGTATAAGCTTCTTCAGCTTCCTAGCTCTTTTCCTTTATACTCTAGAGCTGAGAGATGAGTTACATTTCATGATATGTTAACAAGTCCTGCAAGGGGTCAAGCACCTGGCTTTTGTTCCTTACCTTTAGGTCTCTGGTGAAGTCCAAAGCAGCAGGAAAATCTCATCCAATTTCCTGCTTCATTCACATCGGCTTTATGAGTAGACCCAAAATTTTACCTTGTAACACTGGGACTGCTATTATTCCCATTTTACAGATGCAGAAACTGAGGCTAAAGGTCTCTGTCCAGTAAACAGCATAGAAGGGGTGGATACAAGTCTGTCATACCCTAGAGCCTATGCTCCTTGTCACTATGCCATGCCATTTCTCATGCTGAGGGTGACTCCTGCCGTACCATGTACAGCATCCGGGCACTGGCAGGCGAAAAGGGCATTTTTCAGACTATATATTAATCCTCTCCTAGAGAAGCAATGTTTGCACTTGTGCAGTGGACGACTAGCCCCTGAATGGCCCCTGACTCTGGGCTCTGTCTGCTCTGGCCTTGCCAGCAAATAGGCCCTGAAACTGGGGCCTTACTAGAAAGACCTCATCAGTCATTGGTCCAGAAACTCAAACCAGTACCCAGGTCAAAACCATCCATCTTTTCTCATGGATCCAGTGGTCTGAAGAAAAACAAATTCAGACCCACATTTCCAAGAGGACATGGGGCAATTTTCCATTGTCTTAAGCAGTCACTCTCCCCAGGGATGAACAGATTGCTCCTTTGGAGGAAAAACAAACCAACGAACAAGAGTTTCAGTTATTATTAACTGCATTTTCAGAATAAGGGCATTCAAGTTCATGGGGACATGGCACTGAGTATTTGCAGGGTCACGGTTTTACAAGCTGAGTCCCAGGTTTTTGAAACTTCAGTCTTTCCCCTCAAGACTCAAGAAGTGACTTGCTTTGAGCTATACGTTATCATCCCTCTTGAGTCAGGGAAAAGGCTTACCTTACACACTTAGCATTTCAAAATAATATCCTACCATGAAAAGTTTCCCAAAATACACAAGATTTTTTTTTTCATTATATATTTTAGCAATCAAAACAGCTATCAAGTGAGAGCCTACAATATTTATATATAATAAAAAAAAAGTTCCACAATTTTGGAAAGGTTGAAAATCTGTTTTATTATTATTTGAAGATTAATTTATTTCTTTAGGAGAGGCAGAGGGAGAAGGAGGGGGGAGAATCTCAGGCAGACTCCCTGCGGAGCATAGAACCAGATGCCGGGCTCAGTCTCACCACCTTGAGACCATGACCTGAGCCGAAACCAAGAGACAGATGCTTAACCTACTGAGCCACCCAGGTGCCCCTAAAAATTTGTTTTAAAGTGCTATGCACCTCGTTACTTAATTATAATTCTTTCAAATATAGCAACCGGGCCATGCAAGGGTGCTTTGGGATGGAACCCCCTCCTCCTTTGGCAGAGTAGACATCCTAAACGATTAGCTCTAAGGTTACCAGACTTAGCAAGTGAACATTCAGGACACTCAGTTAAAATTGAGTTTTTAGTAAGTGAACAATTTTTTTTTTTTTAGTGTTAAGTATGTTTTGTGCAATACTTGCAGTGTCCAGCCACGCCTGTTAAGGTCCAAAGGGGACTCAGGCAAGGCATCTGGACCTGGCCTGCCACTCACTGCAGGAGTTTGGTGTTTTCCTTTTCAATGTAAAAACAGTTTCTCAGTACGTCCGCCTCAGACGAGTTCACTCTGCTCCCGGGATGGCTGTTGAAACAGAAACAAGACCCCTCAGTAATCACATGCAAACAAGAACAATACACAAGAATCGTCCAAACCACCAAATCCCAAACAGCTCCGTCTCCCTGCTAATGGTGGTCACTTCTTTACCAATGATAGCTCCTGGCTCGCTCGGGTCTGCCCTCCTTGAGGAGAAGATATATTGAGATGCCCAATCATAGAATAACACCACCTCCCCACAGCACCCAGTTCCAGGCAAAGCCTCGCTTCCTTAAACTCTCCCCGCAAATCTCCAAACACAAGCCTAAACCATTGAATCAGTCATTTCTTTCTTTCTTTCTTTCTTTTTTTAAAAGATTTTATTTATTTATTTGAGAGAGAGAGCACACAATCTAGGGAGCAAAGAGGGAGAGAGAGGCAGGCTCCCCGCTGAGCAGGGAGCCCAACGTAAGGATCGACTCCAGGACCCCAAGATCATGACTTGAGCCAAAGGCAGACGCTTAACCGACTGAGCCACCCAGGCACCCCTTAATCAGTTGTTTCTAACATCCTCCTACTAAGATGCCCATGTGTCCTTATAGTATACGTTCTCCCTCACTTCTCGTGTAGCGAACTCAAAGTACTTCACTACAGGTGTACTCCTGCTGCTCTCTGGCTTCAAGACATTTCCTGACATCCCAAATACACCAATTGGGACATAAGGGGAAGGTGGGAAGATGTGTTGCTGCCAGTTACCTGGCTGACGCAGTGAATGCCGGCGGCGTTAGGTACGTACCTGTCGGCTGGCGGACCTCCGTCTGGACGCCCTCTGCCTGGACCTCGATAGTGGAACATTCTTAGCTTCCTCTTTCAGCTCATTAGCTCTTTGGGCAACTTGATCGGCTTGATGTCTCTACATGTCTTCTGTTGTGGGCTTCCAATGTCCTGGAAACAGCCAGTGAAACGCTACAGTGGAAAGATTCTTGATGAGTGGAGATGGTGACCAAACCTAACAATGACAAGGTCTCCATCACCGGAATGGCTCATCGAGCCAGAAGGAGAAGCGGGCTAAGAAGAGGGAATATGGAAGGTGTTCACGGTGCCCGCCTTGCTTCTGCCATCTGAGTTGCTGGCCTCCGGACCACAAGGACCGTCTGCTGTCAGATCTCAAATCACTGCTATGTGACCTTCCACCATCCCCCAAAATCTGAACTGCTCTAAATGCTCTGGCTAACTACCTAATCACTATTTTTTTTAAAAGAACATTTTATTATGTTAACCAAACCTCTACTCTGCAATTAACTCTAATTACACAAGCAATTAAATCGGGAATAAGATTATTTTGCAGTTTAAAGCTATTTATGCCGACACTGGGGTTTTTCTCCTTCTAATTAATTCTTATTTCTTGGTTATAATTGTTATTTAATTAAAAGACTTTCCGACTTTACCCGCATTTTTTTTTTTTAAGCAATCATCTGTCCCCACACTCACACACCTGAGTACATCACATCTGCTCTGCTCGAGCATCCCAAAGTGGGGACAGAAGACTGGGCCAATTCTGTCAAGCCACTTGGAAGTGAAACTTGGGTTGATTAATTTGCCATTCAAGGGTAGGGAGGAAATCATTCCACCACGTGCAGAAATATAATCTGTAGTGTATTAAGTACTCTGATTAATGGCCCTAATTGCTAGTATGAAATCTGGGGTCCTCAGTGGGGTGGCTCAGGGTCCTAGAACTATCTTCCATGTTTGAGGCTATCCCATTGGGGACTGTTTGTGCACCCACGGTGAGTTCACACAGGCTGCCTCAATTTGTTTCTGGCTGGAGTCATACCAACTTAGGGCGAATCTATCAAAAATGACTTTATGAGAACCGGTTGACTTGAGTTGATAAAAAAAACTTTGATTGGATGTTGATGAAGTCATAGGACTAAGTACCCATAAGAGGACTCTTATGGGTTTGAAGAGATAGGGCCCCATCAGTGGAGAAAAATTTAGTAAGTGCTCCTTGGGGATAACATCCACATGGTGACATTTTTAAATGAAAGGATTTCTATGACTCTCACTGCAGAAAAAACTAGATATATCAATGTCTAGGTCCCATGGAACATTTGAGGATGCCCCCAACCTGTCTTTAACTTGTGTTCAGGTGGAGCATCCCACCGCCCTCAGCCCCTCCCCCTGCTGCCATGACTGTGGTGGTCCTTCCTGAGAATATATACCTTCATACCTTCTCCCTGCCCTTCTCTGCCCTGACATTTTTCTATATGCCTGGACATTTGTGGGAGTGGAAGCAATTGCTAGGGCAAATGGGACCCGTCTTCAACAACCAGACACATCTGTCCCAATCCTTCACTGCAGACAGGAAAAACCCAGGGATGTCCCTTCCCCTGCAGCCCAGTCCCCACCCTCCTGCCCCAGAGATGTAGAAAGGCTCCAAGAATTTACAAAAGGTCTGATCTCTTTGCATAGAACCCCTCATATGGAAATCTCAGTGTTTTGGTCCTTGAAGACAAGGAAGCACTAGCATGGTTGGAAAGGGACAGTCCCTGTCCTTGTGGCAGCCCCCTACCCCACTCCCCACACATGCACACCTAGCTCATTTTATCCCCTAGCAAAACTGCCTGAGTGCCACCTACAAGATCATGGATCTGGACACACTTCATCTCAGGGAGTTATAGATTATTGATTTCTCCTGGAATATGGCTCCATTGCAGGATCTCTGTCCCCACTCACTTTGTGTCACCCCTCCTTTTATAGACCAAAGGAATAAAGTTGGGTTTTGGGAAATATTTCCATCAGGATGGTCACTCCAAAGAATAGCCTCAGCTGGGCTCAGGGCTGGGGATTTTCATGGTCCTTCCCATCACCCCCCTCTTCTGTCCAAAAGGATGAAACAAATTTCATACTTAACCCCTCTCTCTCAAAGCTATATGTAGGATTCTCATTGTCATATTTCTCCTTAAAACCCAGATAGAAGAAGGTCTGTCATTGATGGATCTCAGTTGGAGGCAAAAAAAATCATTATGTGGAAACCCTAAGAGTTAGTTTTGTTTATATACAAATATCTTTATCTCATCTTCATTCTGAAAGCTATTTTAATTGTATACAGTATTCTGGGTTAACTGATTATTTCTTTCGACATTTTAAGATGCTATCTAGTTGTCTTCTGTCTTCTGTGGCTTCTAGTAGATGTCCAGCATCATTCATTTGCTGTTCTCCTATTTATAATATGTCTTTTTTTCCTCTGGACAATTTTTTTACAATTTTCCCTTTATCTTTTGCCTTCAGCTCTTTGACATGACCCACCTGGGGTGCTTTTATCTGTTGTTATGCTGACTCAGGTTTACGGAGACTTTTGGATCCATAGGGTCATGTTTTCACCAAATTTAGGGAGTGGTAACTTGGGAATCTTCTTGTAATATTTTTTCTGCCTACTGTCTCTTCTTCCTGTCCTCTGGGTCTCCAGTTACTCCTTTGTCAGACCATTTGATATTGTCCTACAGGTCACTGAAATTTTGTTCATCCAGTTTTCAGTCTTTTTACTCTCCCCCATGTATGTTAATTCCAACACCTGGGCCATCTCAGGGTCTGTTTCTATTGACTAATTTTTTTCATGATATTGAGTCACAAGTTCCTTCCTCTTTGCTTGTCTAAGAAATTCTTACTGTTTTCTGGCCATTGTGGTTGATACATTATAGGAAGTCTGGGTTGTAGTCCTCATTTTTAAAAGATGGAGGGTTTGCTTTTGCATGAAGTTGAAATACTGGCAGATGCCTATGATTCTGTCGAGGTTGGTTTTATTCTCTGTCTTTGTCCATGGTCCTAGGATGTGGTCCTTCCTTTAAGACCTGGTCTTTACTTTTAAGGCCCTTTCCTTCTGAGGGTCTCCATCAGATGTGTGGGGGTGCTCATGAGGTCTTTCCACTCTGGTCCAGAAGTCAGGCCACTTTCTGATAAACCATGTGAACTCTTACCTATGCATGTGGAGTCTGGTCCTTGCCCAGAAAAACCCCAGTGCAGACTTTTGGGACCTTTCCTTTGCAAGCTTGGGTCACTTAGTAGCACCAAACTCTCATCTCTACCAACTCAGTTCACGGAGAATTTTTGTTCTTCTGATCCACCACCATGTATGGTGGTCCAGAAAGTGATCCCAGGCAAAAAGCCAAGGCAAACGGGCATATCTAACATGTTTTCCTTTTTCCAAGGGTCACAATCTTGTACTGAGTATTGTCTAATGCCTAAAATCAGTAACTTCATGTGTTTTCTACAATTTTATGTTTGTTGGTGGTGGGAAGTCAAACCCAGTATTAGTTACTCTGTCGTGACCAGAAATGGAAGGTTCCTCCTTGCTTTTCTTGATTTCATATCCAATCAGTCATAAAATCTGTAAGTCATTAGAGCTATATAACAGTACTTCTGGTTTTCCACCTTTAGGGCACCAGATAGGATCATACCTTCCTCTCCCCTTGAGTTGGTGATGGCTACCATGCCACTTGTAGAGGTTTAATGAAAGGAAGTAAAAGTGACCTATGTCTGTTCTAGGTAGAAGCATTTAAAAACCAGTGTGCATTTCTCCATATTCCTGCCTCTGCGATTAGTCATATGTCACAAAATAGAAATGCTATCAGCCCGTGTCTCTAATTGAATATAATGCAGAACAGAATCCCCTAAAAACCTGGGATGGACTAGTATATAAGAGCTAAATCTTTTTTTTTTATGCTACTGGCGTTTGGAGGATTGTTTGTCACCAGGATGTCTCCCCACTTGCCTAAAAATGATGCTTTTGCCCTGGCACCAAGAGTCATCACAATCCATCTACAAACCAGTTCAGCCTTACGTCCAGCAAACCCACACACTCTCTGCCTAGGTCATGTGAGTAATCATTTCTTCCCCAAACATGAGTTCCCTTCTCTTTCATCTCACTGCACTTTGGTGTTTGCTGTTCCTAGTGCCAGGAATGCTGTTTCTTCTACTTTTCTGCTTGGCAAATCCATCTTTCCACTTCCAGCTCAGATATCATCTACACTGTGAGGTTCTCCTTCTCCCTAAGTCCTCCCCCCGTCTTGTGGGATTTGTCTGCCAGTCTTTTCTCCTCCTTTACAGCTCTTCATATTTTAAGATCTCAGAGATTATTACTGGATGTGGTAGCTGAGCCCGAGCCTTGTGTGGATTACATTTGGCCTGCACACTGATTTTTTTAAATAAGTGGAATTATTTGGCAAAATGTCCGGATTAGGAAATTTCATACACAAAACTACATTGGGTTGCTCTTTAGAAATCAGAAGATCCGGCATCGTGGGCTGCTTTACTGTTTGGCAATAGCCAGGTATAACCAAGTTCCTTTTCTCCTCTCAGATGGGGAGCATGCATTCTGATTCGCTGGTCGTCCCAGTTTCATCCAGGCTCACTAACCTGTGCAGTTCCTCTGGGAGCTAGGTTAGTCACTCCTGGAATCTAATGACCTGCTTATGTGCCTGTCTTCTCTTCCACCGGGTTGTTAACCCCTGCATGGTGGAATTGTGTTTTATTCATACCTGAACCCTTTTGGGTCTATTACAGCAAAATGCATTTAGTAGGTGTGTGTGCACGGGTGTGTGCGCACACACACACACACACATCACAGACAAAGGTAATCACTGTCTTCCTGGAGTACATTCTCCAAAAGTGGGTCCTCCCCAGTCATTTTGATATGTCGATATAAATGTTAAATCTATGATGAGAGACTATTATAGGGCCAGCAAAGTAAAAGCCAAACCAGGAAATGTTGAGAGAGGACCCTCCAAGAGTATTGCCATTTTGTGTGTTATTTATCTGGCAGCCAATGTTATAGACAGTGATCCAGGTTCTGAGGTTCATCCTAATGTCATAATACGCCTCCATCTCTCTGTGTGTCTGTCTGTCTTTCTGTTTACCTCTCCTCCGCACATGGCTCCCTACCTACCTGTGCGCCTCCACGTGCATACATACCCGACCCTCTCTCATCTCCCCAAATCAGCTTCTGCCTGACTTTGCATATTGTCTAAGGCTATTTGCACAGTGGAGAAGGAAGGTGAAAGACAGTCGAAGAGCCAAGATAGTTTTTAATCTTTCTGGCGCAAAAAAAAAAAAAAAAAGAGAGAAGGAACTAAAAACAACCTTCACACGCCTAAACACAGAGTCTAGACTATGTGAGGAAGTCATTTGGGATATTAGGCACTTGGGTGACAGAATCCAACACGTCAATTTGTGTGCCATGCTATTAATGTTGGTCCTTCTTGGTTGTTATTCAAGTTCACTTTAAATAACACCAGACTTTTTTTTTTTTTAATTACTCACTTTGGCCCGTCTGGATTTGAAGACATGGAGAAAACCGAGACAGCAGGAGTTGGGTATTTTCTTTCTTTCTTTTTTTTTTTTTTTACATCTCAGAATGTATTTTTATCTTTCTCCTGGAGCCATTTCCTCCCGGGTGTTGTGTGAAGTGTTACATAATGAAACAATCATTCCATGGCATTTTTCCCTCCCCAGGCTTCAGGCTATACAAGACTTTGCGAACAAGACAGATTCAATGTAACCTCAAAGGCATACTTCATTTTTTCTATTTTTTAATCATATGGTATGAGACACATAACATAAAGTTTATCATCTTAGCCATTTTCAGGTGTCCAGTTTGTGGGTATAAATTCTATTCACGTTGTTGTGCAACTGTCCCTGCCATTTGTCTCCAGAACTCTAGATCTTCCCAAAGAGAAACTCGGTTCCCAGTTAGACAATCCCCCGCCACTGCCCAGTCCCTGATATCTTCCTTCCTTCTTTCTGTCTCTGTGTTTCTGACTGCTCAAGGAACCTCAGAGAAGTGGAATCAAGCGGCATTGATCTTTTTGTAACCGGCTTATTTTGCCGGTTACATCCTGTCCTCCAGGTTTATCCATGTTGTAGCAGGGATCAGAATGTCCTTCCTTTTTAAGGCTGAACAACATTCATAGATATTCAGTATGTATGTGCCATATTTTGCTTATCAGTTCATTTGTCCATCGACGCTTGGGTTACTTCCATTTTTTAGCTATTGCGAACAATGCTGTCGACTATAGATGTACGGCTCTCTCTTGACTGCCTGCGTACAATTCTTTCGAGTATACCCCCAGAAGTAGAATTGCTGGATCACGTAATAATTCTATTTTTACCTTTTCGTGCAACTGCAATAAAGTTTGACAGCAGCCGCACCAGTTTACTTTCCCACCAGCCGTGGACAGGGTTCCAGTTTCTCCACATCTTCGCCAACATGTATTATTTTCTGTTTTTTCGTTTTTGATAATAGTCCCCGGATTGTGAGTGAGGTGGTATCTCTTTGATTTGCATTTCCCTAATGATTAGCGATTAGCGATATTGAACACCTTTTCATGTGCTTATTGGCCCTTTGTATATCCTCTTTGGAGACGGTCTATTCAAATCTTTGGTCCAAGGGATCTTTTTGTGATGTTGTCCCTACTCTGGAGTAGGAGGGTCACAGGAGAAGGGCACTCAGGTGCATTGGGCACTCATCATGGCCTAGGTCCTGTGCCAGGCTTCAGAGTTCCACGATAAGCTCATCAGCAGTGAGAGAGTCAGGGGGACTCGAGAAAGGGAGCATCATCAAGGGTGGTGGCAGAGAACACTTCAGAAGGGATCGCAGTGACAGACACGTGAAAATCTCTGGGGGCGGGGTGTCTGGCAAAACGAAGCCAGATGGGCTGGAGGTCAGGTGTCCAGGGGAGAGGTAAACCCCTTGTGGGGTGAAGTTCAGGAAGTAGTTCCTGCAGTGGGTAAGAGCAAAGACTTTCGAGCCCTGTGCTGGAGCCTGCAGCACAGCTTACTAGCTCTGTGACTTTGAGCAATCCACGTCACCTTTAGAAGCCTCCCTAGTCGTCTGCAGAATAGCAATAATAATGCCCACCGCATAGAGAACTAAATGAGAGCATGTCAATAACGAACTTTGCAAATGTCAGGCTGATAGCTGATGCCCAGGGTAAGGTAGTTTTCTTAGTGTTATTTCTAGAACTCTGGGCTTCTAAGAACTGCAGGTTCAGGTCAGTGAGACTCCAGATGCTTTTTTTACATCCACTATACCTTGCGAAAATCTGTACTATCCGTGGAAGGCAGTGCATGCAGCTCTTTAGAACAAGTTCAAGGTTTCTCATGTCAGTGTGGCCGCCCTACATTTTGCTGTTATCCCAGTGCAGCCTGAAGAATTCTGAGCCCAGTTGTATTGGCCACAAGGACAACATTGGGATCAATGGTTTCAATGAAAACTGAGGCAAGGGAGAAACATAACTTTTCTGGAGTGGCTGCTATGCCCCAGGCATGTGTGCATGTGATCTCATCATGACTCCCAACCTCTGATAAGGTAAAGCGTTCTACTTCCATTTTACAGGTAAGAAAACTGAGACTCAGAGAGGGAGCCCTTGAAGGTCAATGGAATGGAGATAGAGATGACAGGATTTGACCTCGGGTCTGCCTTGATCCTAGAACCACTGATTGGGCTGCCTGGGTGACTCGGTTAAGCATCTCTTGATTTCAGCTCAGGTCATGATCTCGGAGTCATAAGATAGATGGAGTCTGCTTGAGATTCTTTCTCCCTCTCCCTCTGTACCTCCCTACTCTCTCTCTAAAATAAATAAATAAATCTCTAAAAACATAAAACCACTATTCTTCCCACTAGTCTATTTTATATACTAGATAAATCGTGTTTTAGGTTTTATATTAGACATGTTTACAGATACTGGTCTATTTTGGTGTCATGATTAGACTCTAGAGCTAAGCCACATTCATTTTTTTTCTTCTACTTTCCTCTTACCTTTCTCTTTTTTTTTTTTCCCCAAAGATTTTATTTATTTATTTGACAGACAGAGAGAGGTCACAAGTAGACAGAGAGGCAGGCAGAGAGAGAGATAGGGAAGCAGGCTCCCGGCTGAGCAGAGAGCCCGATGTGGGGCTCGATCCCAGGACCCTGAGATCATGACCTGAGCAGAAAGCAGAGGCTTAACCCACTGAACCACCCAGGCGCCCCTTACCTTTCTCTTTTAATATCCCTTTCTAATTTAAGATGCTTCCTCTCTTATGAGTCTATTTTCCCAGGGTATCCCCCGTCAGCTGGAGGGAGCAGCCCAGAGGGATTTGCCATTTTGCTTTTGCATACGTGGTCCCTGAGGGCAACTCGCTCCTCTGCAGGTGAGCCTGCTACTTACACTGGGCGGGAGATGGCTTTTCCTGTTCCGAGGGTCAGGAGCAGCACGAAGCAGCCCCAGGAGAGAAATGACGGGGGCTTTCAGATTCTTGTGGGAGCTGCCGAGGACACAAGGGGTGAGAAGAGTGGAAAGGGGGCACGTGAGGGGAGCGCATGGCGAGAACACAGGGACATGGCATCCCTCAGCCCTGCCCTAGTCTCTGATTGAGCTCCCTTTTCCTTGAGCTGCCAAACATCTACCGTGCTTGTTAACCACCAAGGGTCACAAACTCAGTTGTCTACAGTCTAGGCAAGTCCCCCAAATGAGTGGTGGGGATCAAATGTATCACTTTTTTTTCAGGGCATTATTGCGTCTTTCACTAGCACTCCAAAGCAAACCTGGCAACTGTTTTACTCCCTTTTCAGTTCATTAAACTTTTTATCATGCATCTTTTCCGCCTACTAGATAGAGTTTTAACCATGAATTTAATTTAATTTTTTGATGGTATCTTCAGTTGTATTCTTTCCATAGAGGCTCACTTTATTTGCATATGAAACTCATAAGAATATTTTTAACTTCCACCAAAAAATATTCTCCAGTTTTTCTCGAAACACATGGCTCTTTTTTTTTTTTTCCCCTCAACAGTTTGTCTCTTCTGGTAGAGGTGTGGGAACAAAATAATCCTCTTCCAAAGGCAGAGCATCAGTACAAGTGATAAATTGTGGCTGTGACATGAGCTCTGGGTCTGGGAGACAATAAGGAGTGGCGGGGACTGTGGACATAGGTCCTTGCCTAAGGGGGCATCTGCTATCAGCTCCAGCTAAAGCTTGGCAGCAGCATGGCCAGATTTTTCGATTTTTTCAACAGAAACCAGGAATGACAGAGTTTTAGGCAAAAATCTCCTCATTAGTAAATACTGGCTACTTAGCAAAAACAAACAAACAAACAAACAAACAAAAAACCACAGCACTGGATGGGTCCAACCAAACACTTCTGTGGGTCCCATCCGCCTTCCCAGACGGTTGTTTGCTGGCTTGTGTAGGCTTCACCCCAAGATCACCTCTACCCTTACTAAGACGCAGCAATTTCTCCCACAGAACCAGGAACGTTCCGTGGCATTTCACACTATTTACTGTTCTCTCCTAGAAAGTCTCTTGTCCTTCTTTCTGCTCCACTGCCTCTGAGTTGACATGAGATCATTCAGGCTTGCCGCGGACCAGTGCTTCCACGCTTGGTCCTTTAAAAACCGTGATTCGTCTTTCACGCGTATGCTGTTTACTTAGCATCATTCTCTAAATATACTCATTTTCTTATTTAAGTAAACTTATATTTAAGGAAACCCAGGCACTTATGGAAACTAGGAAGCCTGTGTTACTTGTTCTGTTTTTCTGCATCTCACCCTGATACCAGCTGTGGGGACAGACAATCCCCGGACCTCAGGGGCTATGCACAAAAGAAGTTTATTTGTACTTAATGTTTTAAAAACACTTGTTTGTGCAAAGTCCAAAGCAGATGTTTCTGATTAGGCATTTCCCCACCTTCTGGTGAAACCACCATCTCAACCTCTTGGAATCCAGCGCCACCATGGAAGGGAAAGAGAGTTCATGGTGAAAGCAGAGCAGCCCTGGGGCCACCTTGACCCTGACGTGACATACTTCACTTCTGCATATATTTCACTCTGGTCAGAGCTAATTGCATGGTCCTTCCCAGATCTGAGGCGGCCGGAACTGTAGGCACTGCCTGGACAGCCACTTTCCAGCAACAACTCTGTGGGAGAGAGGCACAAATCTAAGCCATTTCTGCCTCACTGGCCATCCAAGGCAACTGGAAAAGAAAATGCAATGAAGAATCTTGGCTCCAGATTCCCTATCCCCATCTTTGAAATCTGTCTTCATACTGTTGAATCAGAGAGATACTAAAAAGATCCTTCCTTTTGTCTCTGTTTCCCTTTCCCTAAGTCTTCGAGGTTTCTGCCCTAGGTGGAGGTAGAGACTGCATCTGAAATGAGACTTGAAGCCATGATGTAAACCTAGTAGGGCTGCATGGACCACCCCTGCTCCCAGCCCTCTGAAATCACCAGGGGCCCCCTCCACTCCCTGGGAAACATTCCCAGAAGCTGAGGAACCTCAACATTTGGTCATCAGCTCAACTCAGTCAGTGATGCCCTGACGTCCCCCTTCCACCCTATACCAACTCTCTTCCCCCAAAGAGACCCAAGGTGGGCTGGGGACCTTGTACCCCATGGGCCCCCTCTCCTGGAAATTCTCATCCCTCTTGAATTCCTTGACATTCACTCTTCTGGTTTTCCTTTTCTTTCTTTCTTTTTTTTTTTTTTTTCTTAAGATTTTATTTATCTATTTGACAGACAGAGAACACAAGTAGGCAGAGAGGCAGGCAGAGAGAGAGGAGGAAGCAGGAGGAAGCAGAGAGCCCGATGCGGGGCTCGATCCCAGGACCCTGAGATCCTGACCTGAGCCGAAGGCAGAGGCTTTAACCCACTGAGCCACCCAGGCGCCCCTGGTTTTCCTTTTCTATCAGTGACTGCATTCACTTTTTCTTACAAAAGGGGTGTGTGCTAAAAAGTTGAGAGTCAAAAATCTCATGCACTTCCTTCTGTAAGCGAAGAAACTGAGGACACTGAGAAGATTAGGGGTGTAGTCTCCTTACCTGTTAAGGACTGAACTGGGTACCCCCCTTCCCCAAATGTATATGTTGGAGCCATAATGCCCAAAGTGACTGTATTTGGAAATGGGACCTTTAAAGAGACTGTTAAAGTTTAATGAAATCATAAGGGTAGGGCCCTAATTCCACATGACTGGTACCCTTCTAAACAGAGGAAGAGACACCGGGGACAGGCACACATGGAGGAAAGACTATGCCAGGATATAGGGACAAGGCGGAACCTATAAACCAAGGAGAAAGGCCTGGGAACTAAGCAACCCTAGTGATACCTTCTAGAAGCATCCTGTTATGTATAGAAGATCTGGACTCCCTGCCCCGGTGTGGTCCCATCTAGGCCTCAGAACATCCTGCCACTCATTGGTTCTTTTGCCTGGAATATTCTTCTAAAGTACTCTGTTCACAGCAGGCAGCTTTCACCTTTCTAGGGCTTCAACTTAAATGTTACCTGCAGGGCCTGGCCTTGACCCCATCCCAGGTAGCCTGCCCATGCCCTGCTAGGGACGCATGCTCTCCATCAAAGTTTTCTGACTTCTTAAAATTCATAATGTTTACCAGAATCTGCGATCACTGCGTCTGTAGTTATTTTTGTTTATTTTCGTCTCCCTATTTCGAATCAGCACGCCAGATTCTCCTGCCTCTAGAACAGTGCCTGTAACCGAGAAGGTGCTAGGAGAATGATCCCTGAGCAGGTGCAGGGATAAATGAGCGGCTCCTGTCTCAGGATCCCAGGAGGGCAGCATTTGCTGGAGTCGGGAGAGGTGATGGGGACGTTGTGAGATGAAATGGTTTTCTGATCTCCTTTAGCTAAAGGGTCAGGTGCTGGCTTCCTTCATCCCTAGTAGACTCCTGGTAAGAGCAGATACATTATCAATGACATGAAAACAGCACAAAATGGAACTTTAGAAGCAGCTTTTAGTCAGATTTCAAGGAAATAAGCATTTTATTCAGGGATGAGTGAAATAACGAAGGTAGATTGGAAAAAAAGACAAACCAAAAGAAAAGTAAACTAGATAGATAGATAGATAGATAGATGATAGATTGATAAATAGATAATAGGTAGATGGGCATAAAGGGAGTGGGCCAGGTAGCTAAGTCCTGTGATATGCATATCTAGGCTGTCCTTTTCTGAGAAGTCTACTACGTATCTGGACCCAGAGTTCCTATCCAAGATCACTATGGTAGACTGGCCTTGATTCCTCACACTCCCTGTGTCCGCACCCTCTGCCGTGGGACTGTCAAGTCTCCCACACATGGGAAAGGTCCTTCTTTACCCCTGTGACATTGGGCTTGGCCATGTCATACTTACTCTGACCTTGGTTGGTTGGTTAGTAGAACTGACACAATTGGGATTTCGAAGTATATTTGGACCTTGGGATATGTTCTCATACCTCTGCTGCTGCCCTGAGAAGAACGTGTCTGTTGGTCCCCAGAAGATGAAAGTCAGTTGGAACAGAGTCACCACAGCTAAGCCTCGCCTAAATAAGCTGATCTCCAGCTCACCCACAGCACGGGAAACAAAATAAGTCTTTGTTGTAAGCCACTGAGTTTGGGAATGGCTTTTCACACAGTAGTCGTTGGTTGATAGAGCTGTTTGGTCAAGATGCCCCTTGAAGATAGGCCTCTGGTGCCCACAACCTATGGCATCCATTTTGAATCTCTGACCTAGTCCAGTTCACTCTGTGCTTTGTGATCTCTGCTCAACCTTCCTGGCTCTGACCTGGGGGTGGATGCCCATTGGGGGTGATCTCCCTGCTTGTATCTGTTGCTTGTTTCCACACCTCTGGGTCAACCCTCCTGAACCACGATGGTGGTTTCTCCTTGGCTCTCTGGATTTGCTTACTGTGGGGAAACACCCTCCCAGCCCAGCAAGGGCCCTGGTTTGGAGCTCTGCGGTGGCAGAACTGCCAGCCCTTCCTCACCGATGCAAGACACAAACAGATGTCAGCCAGAGTACCTACCATGCATCTGGGATGTCCCATGGGGGTCTGACTCCTGACATGGCACTAACGTTGCCAGCCCAGTAATAGTGCCCACCAAAACCTCTTTCTGGGACTAGATCAACCTAACACAGATGAGAACCTCAATTATCATAGGAACATTCATGAAGGTAAATAGGCCCAAAGACCAGAACTTTGTTTTTTCCTTACCTCAGAGGACTTTAGCACATAAAATAAAAATTCTTGTTAGAAATTTAATTTCCATGTGTTTATCTTACTTCTCTTCCCTTCTTGCAGCTTCAGAGGATTTCAGGTTCCCTCTTTGAGGTTCTCCATCAAAGCTGCATGCGGGGATAGAAATCGCATTGTTCGAGATAAGAGCCTCAGTAGCCTGCACCATGCCCAGCCTGTCATTCACTTAAATCTTTGCTAAATGGCTCTGGCCCTCACTTTCAGTCCTGACAAGGTGTTTTCAACCCTGATCCTCACCAACTGTTGGCTCCCAGGCCTTTCTTCCTTGCTTTGAATCCAAATACTCCAGCCAATCTGCTAATGAGACAGTTAGCTGCTCTTTTATTTAAAGTTCCACACACACTATTTGTCCAGGTCTGTTCTTCTTAGAAAGCTTCCTGGTCTTTCCATTGCCTTCAGACTGAAGTGCAAAGTCGCAGCAAGACATCCAAGGTCCTCATGACCCGCCATCTTTGATCTCCACCCCTGAGGCACTCAACATTCTCTTTTCCCCATCTCCATAGTGTTTCTTGGCCTCTGGACCCCACCATGACAGTGTTTGGGGAGCTTGTTTGATGCATTTGCATGTACCCTAGTGCATCCAGCCCAAGTCACTATCTGAAGAAAAGCAACTTCACAGAATGACTAAGATCACAGGCTTTGCAGACTCAGGTTCAAGACCAGCCTGTGTTTCCCTCTGCATGTATGGTTTTGGGAGAGTCTCTTCATGTTCAAGGTCACTTCCCAGGATCAAACGAGACAATGCCTGACACAGAGTAAGCGTGGAATAGATGCTAATAAAATTAACATTGTCAAAGGGCTCATTCTATGTTGGGCATTGTGCTAAATAATTTAAACGTCTTAACTCTTTTAGTCTTCCTGATGACCTCATAAAGCAGGTGCTACTGTATTCCCCATTTGACAGATGAGGAAACAGAGGCCCTGAATATTTAAGTAGTGTGCCCGAAGTCACAACCAAACTTTGAAACCAGGCAATGTGACCCTGGAGGTCCACAGTGCTACTCTGCCTCTTAATGCTTGCTGCCAGCATGGGCCAATGACATTGTCCCCATGCCTTGAGAAGAGGTCTTTCTTTGTAGTTGCTAATCCTTAGCATAGGGCATTGCATGTAGTGAAAGAATGGAAGAAGTCCCATCTTTTGAGCTCCTACTATGTGTCAGGCACCTTTCAGGTATTATCAAACCTGGCTAGGCTGGAATTATCTTCATTTTTGGATGAGGAAAATGAGGCTCGGAGAGGGGAAGTGACCTATTCAAGGTCACAGAGCTTATAATTTTCAGAGCCACGCTTTGATTCAAAACCTCCCCCATATGACTCCAAAGATCAAGATGTTGGCAACACTCTCAATAGGGAAATAAATGTGGATTGGCTGTTTTGGCATACCAGGGTGAGAATGGATCATTTACTTCTACCCTGAGGAGATGCCCAGTGGACTTAGAATAAAGGGAAGTGGGTTAGAAGTAGTAGGATCTTGATTCTATTCCTACTCTCTATGGGTAATAGCTGTGTGGCCTTACTCAAGTCTCTTCCCCTCTCTGGGCCTTTCATCCTCGTCTACAAGGTGAGAGGATTGTAATTTATTCCTGAAAGAGTTTGTTTAAATTTCCTCTTGCCTTCTCCAGGTGCTTCTAAAAACAGGTGTGTTTCAGCATCATGATGTTAGAGTCACCCTTTTTCAAGAAAGAGGCTCAGAATTGCATACTCACTGGAGAAGTATGCTTTCTGCATGTGAAAGTAGACTGTGTTTTGTCCTGAAGACACCTGTTAGGTGTATTCCCCCTGGGACATTCAGGGACAACCCGATAGTAGTCATGGAAGACATAGAAACTGGACTGTAGTGGTCTCTCTATTCTCACACTCAAAGCCTGGGTGGGACAAACCCTCCACTCACACCCCGATGAAGCCAGGCATAGCAAATGGGCTTGAGTCTGGAAAACAATGAGGGACTGGATTCTCCCATTATACAGAGTTTCCCTAGGAAAAAGGGTGAAAATGTTGGACAAGAGGCAGCATATTAGTGAGGATCAGTTATATTAAGCTGCAGTAACAAATCAAATACAAAATCTCAAGAGTTTGATATAAAATAAAAATAAAAATATCTATCTATCTATCTATTAATAAAAATATATATTAAGAAAAATTCAGGGTAAGCCATTCTCTTCCAGATTGGGTCATAGGCTGTGCCCATCTCATGTCTCTGCCATCCTGTGGCCCCAGGCTTCCCCAACATCATCCAGCCAGCAGATGGGGTTAGGAAGATAGAGTTTAAGGAAGAAGAAAGCATATGTGAGAGACACCTACAGACGGCTGGCCTGCACCTACTTTGGGTATAACAAGAGGACGAGTCAGTTGCAGTCCTCTTTCTATGTACAGGGATTGGAGCTGATGTAAACTTGCGATAGAAGAATTTATTAAAACCTCAAAAAATCATTTAACTCACTTTAAAGTCATATTTTACAAAGCTTCCTTTCCCTTAGTCTCAGATGAGTCTGCCACTTTGCCATATCCTGCTTTGTGCCTCAGAGTAGGTCCCCTCACCTGTCTCAGCCTCTGTTTCCCTATTTGTAATATGACCACCACAGCACCCCTCCCCAAGCTGGATTTTTGAGAGGCTGATAGAAGATAATGAATGTGGAAATGTTCAGGAAGTTGCCAAGCAGGCTGAGTACCTGAAGCGCTATTAGCACACCTAAAACACATTCTCTCAGTTCATCATTGGCTCCCTTTCTATTATCTCAGCAGCAAGCCTTTGTCAGATAAAAACCCTATGTGACTTCCCTTTGCTCATTTCAACACATTTTCTTTAAAACCGTTTTTCCTTTTCAGGAGATAGAGGCAGGTGGCACGCTGTGTAAACCGTGAAAAAAAATGATGAAAATATCTGCAAGTCTTGTGCAGTCTCCAAATATTTCAACATAAATATTTGCTGGAGGTTGGTCCAACTTCCCAGTCCAAGAGGAGGACAGAAGGTGAATTTCGAGCTATGTGGGAGCAAATCTCCTGGAAGTCTGTTTCTTGGTCGGAGACTCAGTAAATGTTGGACAACCTGAAAGGTCTCAATTTAAAGCCTGATCCTCCCTCAGTGCGGCAAAAGGTTGCCATGACTGACTGAGGTGTCTTTTCCCAGCTACTCATTGTATGTCGTGCCATGTCTCCACACTTGCACACATGCTAGTCCCTCCGAGGACTGCCCTTTCCCACCCTGTGCACGTGGGGATCCCTTATTCATCCTCTAAGAAAGATGAGACTAAAAGGACTTTTTGGGAATGCTTTCTTAACTGCCCTACCCCCAGAATTTCTACTGATCCCCCCCCAGCTCTCATCCTCACCACCA